>CM046438.1:52543290-53143290 GCA_025506505.1 Flaveria sonorensis | reverse complement strand
AAAAGAGATAATGTTGGTCGGTTTAATAGCTTTGTAGACTATTCTTTGCAGGCAGAGGAGTTGATCTCAACCGGAATTGGAGTGTGGATTGGGGTAAAAAAGAGAAGGTTAGTCACTAAAAGATCTGACTGGGTTGGCCTTGAACTTTTTCGTCTGATAAGTTTCATGTATTTTAAAAAATATTTAGTGTGTCAATTATAATTACAATGATTTTGTTTTTTTGGGTAATTGTCAATATAATGGTTTAGGTGGTCTTATGCATTAAAATACACTTCGCACACCCATTTAAGCCATTTTCTTACAACCTATTTTTTCTTTAGTTTACACATCTTACCCGTTTATGATAAAACATAATTCCAATCAACTCATTCATAAATAAATCAAAATTGCCAGGCCCATTGGCAATATTCATCATCTTGTGGGAGGTTACTGTCTAGGTAGATTTTTATGATATTTTGTTTTTCATTTTTACATCGTCTCTACTCTCTAGTCGATAATTCACATTCTCACTAGTTGCTTTTTCCCGGTTAGCTAATTTTCATCATCTAGTTGATAAGAACTCATTCCTAATATCCATCATCTCGTGGGAGGTTACTATCTAGGTAGACTTTTATGATATTGTGTTGTTCATCTTTACATCGTCTCTAGTTGATAATAACACGTTCCCACTATTGACTTGTTTCCCATTTAGCTATTGTTTTTTACCTGTTTGAGGTAAAACGTAGCCTAGAAGTGACCCATCTATAACTAAATGGGTCAAAGTTACTATCTCTGAATTCTGATGACAATCTTGATTCTTGAGCCTATTTTTCTGGAAGCATATTTTTCTAATATTCTTCTTCTTGTTACTTTGTGTCTAGTTGGTAATAACCCATGTCATATATTTAACTATGTAATGTCACAAGCTTCTTGTTTATGTTTCTCAGGATTTCGATCCATATGAGGAGAACCCTGGCACCGCCCCTTTTAGTGAGCCTGAGGCTCAACTAATGCGGAAGCTCTCAATGTCATTTGACCCGCACATTTGGGTCAACGTGCATTCTGGAATGGAGGTGAGCAATACCTCCTCCCTTTTAGTTTTGGATAGATTTCTTAAATCTTGATGGCTGGCTATTGATTCAAGATGTTGTATCATGAATTAATATCAGAGGTCTCAAAATGGGTGGGTCTTAACAGGTCAAAACGGGTCATATTGACCCAAAGCACAGGCTTCTCTCTTCATATTTTTGTATACGTAGTTACGTGTCAAATATGGTTACAAATGTTATGTCATTTCAGTAAGGGAATATTGACAAGAAAAGTGAGAATTTGGAGAAGATATCTTCTTTCTAATAAATAGGAGTAAAATTTGTGATGTTTGGTTACCTTTCTTGGCAATTTTTCCTTTCAACAATAGTCTGTTTCCTGAAAATTTGATTTTAGGAGGTTTATGCATTAAATACACTTTGGGAGACTCTCGAACCTGTTTGACTTGTTTATTTTTAAGCCAACTTCTTTGTGTTTGCGCTGTTACAGATATATTATAACCTAAATTAACTCATTTGTAAGTAATGGGTAGAAATTGCCACCTCTAACTAATAGGGAAAGCATAACAGATTCTACTGCTAGAATTTGAATCTATCAAATTTGACCTATCGTTTCTTTAGATATAAAACAATACTTTTCATCATCGATTTTTATTGACCTTTCGTCATAGGCTATGTTTATGCCATACGATCACAAAAACACAACGCCATCTGGACTACAATCCCAGAAAATGAAGTTGATGCTTGAAACATTAAACCACCTTCATTGTGGAGACCGTTGTGTGGTTGGATCAGGGGGCGGATCTGTTGGGTAAGTATTATTTATAAGTTATATAATTTCATGAAGTAGTGCAATAGTTTGTCAGATCTTTAGTGAATGTGGCAAAATTGAGGGACCAGGTGGGTTGGCTAGCAGGTGTAGTCGAGTTTTGGTTAGGATGCATAATATGTAAATATATAATACGGGTCAGAATGGGTCTGGTCTACCCACATACACTTCTAGTCTTCTATTGATTTCTCTTAAGTAATTAATTTATTAGATATGATTACAAAAATCAGCTATTAAATTAGCAATCCAATTTTTTAAAGTAAGCAATTTAAGATGTTTTAATCAATTAAATACAATTTGGGTCACTTTTGACCCGTTTGATCTTTTCAATTTTTTATATATCATTGGGTAGTGGGTATGTTTGTTTCTTTGATCGTTTCTAATTTTTTTATTTTAAACCTATTTGATCTGTTAGATGTAAAATATGTTGTTTATATCTTATTTAATTCACTTATCTCAAAAAGGTATCTGGCACATGGTACCACAACGGATTACATGTATGATGTGGCAAGGGTCCCCATGGCTTACACCTTTGAGGTTTGTATACAAACACCTTTAAATAGCATATCCCCCTTATTTATTATCACTTTAATTTCATGAAACTTGTCGAATTGGAAGATTTATGGAGATGAAAAGGCATCCTCAAGAGACTGCTTCAAAATGTTCAACCCTGTGGACCATGTTACCTTCAATGTATGTGACATACATATCCCTATTTTGACTTGCACCTCCTTCTTCTTTTTAATGGATTATATTATGTAACACCCCAAGCCCAAAGTAGCAGGCAAGTTTAATAACTTTTGGAACGATCTTGAAAATGAATATCAACTTAAATTATAAGACTGGTCTTCGACTTTGAATTATATAGACAATAGTTAAATTTAGAGATGGCAAATTCGACTTTAATACGCTAATTGGTTAAAGGGTCGGTATGGGTTGTGTATCATTTCATTGGGTCAATTTAAATATAATAGCTAAGAGGGGAAATAAATCAAATGGGTCGAAGGGGTCGAAAGTCACTGTAAGTGTGTTTTTAATGCATACAACCTTATAAATCATTTTATACAAAGATTTATTTGACATGCTAATTATATTGATTTATTATCCTGTTTATTATTTATAACTAGAAATTGAAATGGCAAAAAGTGTTATGAGGCTATCGACCTGAACCCATATGGATCTGTTATCCAACCTGCCCATCTTGTTGGCTTTAGTTAACGAAAGTGAAAATGCAAGTAACCATATATATATTTCAAGGTACTAACTTTAGCTTACATTTGATTCCAGAGAGTTCTGAACGATTGGTCAGCCACATTCTTTGCAATGTTCAACATGGGAGCACACCAGATGATGGATGTGCGGGAATCGACCCCCTTTAACAACATGGATCACTTAATTTCCATTGACGACTATTTAAATGGTTACTTAATCGAGAGGAAAAACAGATATGGTGAAAAGAAGGAATTTCTTGACCTCGGGTTGCAGGAAATCAGAACCTATTTCAGACTCTTCTTGCTGTCCTCAGTCATGTTAATGTTTATGTTCTGTTCCAGAATTGCAAAGAGTAATAGGTCACACTTGCCTTCCATTCCCCTCTAAAATCAAGTTGTGTAACATTACTTTTCTTTATGAGTTGTCTCATTTCATGCCCATTCAACTGTCATTAAGTCTCATCTTCTTTACCATTTTTTTTATTGTGTTTTTAAAACAGTTTCGGGCTAGTATATGATTCTGATTTGTACAACATTATTGACATGTCATGGACGGTTTATATGTGAACTAATAGGAATATGAAGGTTTTTGACATGTTTGGTCAAATGTGAATCTGGCTTTTGTGCCAAATTTTTACTTGGATTATAATCCAAACACAATTAATAGAGATTATGTTCATTTGTAAACAGTTTTTAGCTTAAAACTTTGTTTAGGTTAAAACCGACCAAAATCCACTGTGGTTACTAAGATGCAAGAACTTGTGTCCACAAGATCATTGAAATTAATAACTTTTAACACGTTATACCTGTTTTTATTAAGCTAATGTACGTCATAATTCAGCTCTATAACTGAATGTCTTGTTCTTGAGCTAAAACTCATTCACTAAAATCTTAAAACTGAAACCTAGGTTACTTGATACTTACAATGGGAGATGGACCCTCAAACAATTGGTGCTAGATATGAGTTGATACTTTTATGCTCATTGTTTCTTCCAAACATCAGCCCTTGTGGCAAACTCCCCTATTTCCATGATTCTTTTACGTGTCCTTTAATTTACTATTTTAAATCCATTTAACAACACACACCAGCTTAGTCAACTTTGACGTCAAAATTTGTTTGTCTTTTGTTGACTTGTCACCTGAAAATACATCGACACCAAAAAAGGATTAGGTTTTAGTTAACATATATAAAGTCCTATTCGAAAGACATATTGTATTTACGTTGAGTTGCGTAACTCTTTTAGTTAAATAGGTTTTAGTTTACATATCAATTTCTTGGCAACTCCGTTTCAATCGAAGCCAAGCACATTTTAGCTTAAACAACTCGAAGTTGGAGTTTATCCCTGGGGCTCCCATTCTCTAGCTTGTCTGATTTGTGGCCGGAGATCACATTTCGAGAGTGTTGAAGAGCAATATCAGGTATAACAAGAAGTAGAAGGCGATTCAACTTTCGGTCTTTTCATACTCATCCATTACAAAATCTTTTAACATAAAATTTTGTCTTGTTACCATTAATTTCACTCATTTGATCCACATTTGCATCCAAGCATTAGTACTCGTTAATCAAGAGCTCCAGATTATGTCTTCGTTCAGTTTACCACACCTTTAAACTATAAGAATTACAATCCACATATGGGTTGTTATATCATGGTATCTTATAATACATCATTATCATCTTAATATAATGTTGTATACAACTATGTGTACAAAGTACGATGATAGAGACCGACTCTTTCGAACATACAAATGGAAGATATCAAATAAAAGTACGGATAATTTGGTATATATGAATCTAAAGGGTCCGAAAAAGAGGGTTAGGTTGCTAAATTGATACGGATCGAGAACAAGGCCACCATCAAGCCGGGCCCAATCTCGGGTTTACTAAAAGTGACTAAACGGACCAGTTGCTTCAAAGATCCAATCCAACCAAAACTTCCTATCCAAGTTATTTATTTTAAAGTATTATTTGTCATTATCGTTTCCTTTTTGTGTGGGATTTCGTTTCTATCTTGTGTTTGGTTTTTCCTATTTAAAAGGTTGTAATTCATGGTTGGATGGGGAGAAAAAGATTTAATAAAGATTTCTTTCTTGAACATTTGTTCTTGTATCTATTGGTTGGCCGATAACCTTTTTCACCGTCGCCGGGTTCTTGGTTAGCCAAGGATCGACGCCGCTAGGTTCAGCCTAGGATCCACCATATATACGAATCCGTATCAAGTGGTATCAGGAGCTCAGGTGACTCAGGATGTCTACGCATGGGAGAGATCGTCGTCATCAAAACCGTCGATTGGCCGCTGGAGGCAACGGTCAGGAACAACGTGATCCTCGTGACATTGCTGAGATTGAACGTCTCCAACAACGGGTTCGTGATCTGGAACTCAATCAGTTTCACAGGGAAGATGACTCCGCCACTGAGTCGGTTATATGGGACGCGGAGGACGATGGGTTTCACAACGTGTTCGCCTGCCATAACCATAGTCGTCCGCCGCCAACACCACCACCGTCGGATCCCATTCGTGCTTTAGGTATTCGTACAGAGATTCCCGAATTCGATGGAAACATGCAACCAGACGATTTCATTGATTGGCTTCAAACCGTCAAACGGATCTTTGACCTCCGGGATGTTCCCGACAATCTCAAGGTAAAACTCGTTGCTATTAAGTTAAAACAATATGCGTCGTTGTGGTGGGAACATGTCCAAAAAAAAGAATTCGAGAGGGAATATATAAGGTAGAATCTTGGGACAAGATGAAGCGGTTATTGCAGTCGAAATTCTTACCTGTTAATCACCGCCAAGACTCTTTTTTGGATTATCACAATTTCCGGCAACAATCGCTGTCTGTAGAGGAATTTATTGCTGAATTTGAACGCATGCGTATACGTTGCGGCGTGGACGAAGATGAAGAACAGGTTATAGCTCGGTTTTTAGGGGCGCTCCGATCAGAAATCTCCGATGTCGTTCAGTTATAACAATATTGGTCGTTTTCTAACGTTTGCAGGTTAGCCCATCGGGTCGAGAAACAATTATTGTCCAGAACTAAACAACCGAGTACCGTCTTTTTCACGACCTCCCGCATCAACGTCGTCACAGTCTCAGCGCAGCCCAATCAAAGCCGACCCCACCCCCCCTCCCACGATTTCGTCTGGCTCAGGTACTAGTGCTTTACGTTGTTTTAAATGCCAAGGGATTGGCCACCTAAAACGGGATTGCCCGAATAAGCAAGTCCTTGCTCTTATCGATGATTCTAAACCAATCTACGACACGGACGACGAGGATGAGGCAGAAATTGTTTACCCCGATCGAGGTGAAATGCTTGTTACACGTCGGTTACTTAACTCGGCAAGAGTTGATCCAGAAGATGACACGGCTTGGCTCTGAAATAATATTTTTCACACTCAATGCACGACCAAAGGGAAGGTTTGTACCGTGATTGTTGATGCCGGTAGTTGTGAAAACATGGTGGCTACTACCATGGTAGAAAAACTAAATTTACCTATGCAAAACCACCCGGAACCATACCAACTTACGTGGTTAAAAAAAGGCAATCTCGTCAAGGTTACTCATCGGTGTCTCGTAAAATTCTCTATTGGCAACAAGTACACGGATGAGCTATGGTGTGAAGTTATACCCATGGATGCATGCCATGTCCTCTTAGGGCGACCATGGTTATATGATAGACGCGTGAAACATGATGGTTTTCGTAACACGTATATGTTTAAGAAAGATGGCCTCAACATTACTCTCGCACCGTTAAATCCGAAAGATGATCCCCCTGATCGTGTCTTGGCATCAAAGGCTGAATTTGTGGGCCTTACTCATTCTTTACAGCCAATAATTGTTTTCGGGTTGCTTATGGTTGAAGAAAACTCAACAATAGAACCTCCCCCTACGGCTATTGCTCTGTTACTCACCGACTTTGGGGACGTTTTCCCTGATGATATTCCTACCGGGTTACCCATGATCAGGGAAATCCAACATTGCATAGATTTTTTACCGGGAGCTAGCATCCCCAACAAACCAGCATACCGAATGAACCCAAAAGAATTCGCGGAGTTAGATCGCCAAGTCACCGATCTCTTAGAAAAAGGGCTTATCCGAGAAAGTATGAGTCCGTGTGCCGTACCCGCCTTACTAGTCCCAAAACCCGGGGGTGCGTTTTGCATGTGCATTGATAGTCGGGCCATAAATAAAATCACTATCAAGTACCGTTTTCCTATCCCGCGTTTTGATGATCTTCTTGACCACTTACATGGGGCGTGTTTTTTTTTCTAAGATTGATTTACGGAGCGGCTACCACCAAATCCGTTTGCGTCCCGGGGACGAATGGAAGACCGCATTTAAAACACGCGATGGGCTCTATGAATGGATGGTGATGCCTTTCGGGTTATCTAATGCTCCAAGCACGTTCATGAGGTTAATGAACCATATTTTTAAACCGTTTATAGGTCGGTTTGTCGTTGTTTATTTCGACGATATTTTGGTATATAGTAACAGTGAGGCCGAAACCTCCATCACCTTCGGGAGATTTTTACTGTTTTGCGGGATCAAAAGTTATATGCTAACATAAAAAAGTCCCACTTCTTAACAACAGAAGTTATCTTTTTAGGTTATCTGATTTCGGGTCACGGCATTCGCATGGATACCAACAAGGTCTCCGCCATAACTACTTGGCCGACACCTAAATCGTTACACGATGTTCGAAGTTTTCACGGCCTTGCCTCTTTTTATAGAAGGTTCATTCAAGGTTTTAGTTTGATTGTCGCACCGATCACCGAGTGCTTGAAAAATAGTAAATTTGTGTGGAGTAAGGTGGCGCAAGAAGCCTTTGCGCGGCTTAAAGTAGCCGTGACCGAGGCTCCAGTTTTGGCACTACCAAGTTTTGATCATGTATTTCAAGTCGAATGTGATGCTTCGGGTCTCGGAATTGGAGGAGTTCTAAGTCAACGTAACAAGCCAATCGCCTTTTTCAGTGAAAAGCTTAATGACACACGCCGACGATATAGCACTTATGATAAAAAGTTTTACGCCATTATTAGAAGTCTCGAGTATTGGCGTCATTACCTTTTACTGGCCGAGTTCATCTTGTATTCCGACCATCAAGCACTCAAATTTATTCAGGGATAGGCAAAGCTAAATCCAAGACACGCAAAGTGGGTTGGAACGCTTCAAGACTTTGCATTTGTGATTCACCATAAAGCCGGGACGGCCAACACTGTCGCCGATGCACTTAGTCGCCGACCCGCATTGGTAACATCCACCACTTTTCAAGTTTTCGGTTTTGCTCCTTTTACTCATTTATATCACGATGACCCTTATTTTAAAGAAATATGGGTTAGATGTGGCAACGGCGATTTTTGAGATTTTGTAAAAAGAGACGACCTTCTCTTCAAGGGACGTCGCCTTTGTGTTCCTTTTTCTTCATCTCGTGAGGCTATTATATTAGAATGTCATCAAGGGGCTCTTGTCGGACATTTTGGAAAAGCCAAGACTGTTGCTTTAGTAGCGGATCGTTTTTTTTGGCCTAATTTATCTAAGGATGTCCAAAAGGTTATTAACCGTTGTCGTATATGCCATGTTGCAAAGACTCATCACACTAATCAGGGCCTATACACTCCGTTACCTACCCCTGACGGTCCTTGGGAGGATGTTAGCATTGATTTTGTTCTTAGGTTGCCGGTAACACAACGAAAGAAGGATTCCATTATGGTCGTAGTTGATAGATTTTCTAAGATGGCTCATTTCATTCCTTGCGCCAAAACGTTCGATGCATCTCAAGTCGCTCGTTTGTATTTTGCTGAAATAGTACGCCTTCATGGCGTCCCCAGGTCAATCACCTCCGACCGTGATGTCAAATTTGTTAGCCATTTTTGGCGGACCTTGTGGAAACGTTTGGGTGCTAAACTTAATTTTAGCAGCTCGCATCACCCGCAAACGGATGGCCAAACCGGAGTCACAAATCGGAGTCTTGGTAACCTTCTTCGTTGTTTGGTTCGCGACAGGCCTAAGCAGTGGGACTTAGCCTTGCCTCAAGCCGAGTTCGCCTACAATCGTTCAACCCATACATCCACGGGTAGGAGTCCATTTTTTACAGTTTACGGACGCAACCCCTTTACTCCTCTTGATTTGGCTCCCATGTTGATTGACGGTCCGATTAGCGCCGAAGGGGACGAGCGGGCAAAACAAATAAAGGTGTTGCATGAGCAAGTACGGGACCAGATTATCCAACATAATATTAAATATCAATCCCGCGCCAACAAGCATCGGAAGAAGGTAGTGTTCGAAGAAGGTGATCTTGTGTGGATACATTTACGGCGTGAGCGTTTCCCTCAAGGCCGTTATGGAAAGCTTCATCCACGTGCTGACGGTCCGTTTCGTATTTTGCATAAAATTAATCATAACGCATACAAGGTGGATTACCAGGTCATTATGGCGTTTCCGCTACCTTAAAAGTAGCGAAACTTTCCCCTTATACACCAGAAGACGATTTGGATGAAGACTCGGGGTCGAGTCCTTTTCTAGAGGGGGAGGATGATACGGATCGAGAACAAGGCCACCATCAAGCCGGGCCCAATCTCGGGTTTACTAAAAGTGGCTAAACGGACCAGTTGCTTCAAAGATCCAATCCAACCAAAACTTCCTATCCAAGTTATTTATTTTAAAGTATTATTTGTCATTATCGTTTCCTTTTTGTGTGGGATTTCGTTTCTATCTTGTGTTTGGTTTTTCCTATTTAAAGGTTGTAATTCATGGTTGGATGGGGAGAAAAAAGATTTAATAAAGATTTCTTTCCTGAACATTTGTTCTTGTATCTATCGGTTGGCCGATAACCTTTTTCACCGTCGCCGGGTTCTTGGTTAGCCAAGGATCGACGCCGCTAGGTTTAGCCTAGGATCCACCATATATACGAATCCGTATCATAAATACTTGCAAGAGAAGAAAGGGGGTGGAGGGTTCCTTAAGTAGGGGTTGGCGAAATTATGTTTGGGTGGGTGAGTTGCTAGCACCATTCATGAAAATAACTTTAAAAATAATTACATGATAATTACACTAATTGTCCATTTGTTATGTCTAGGTTGCACCCATAGTTCGTAACCTTAAAAACTAAACTTATGGTCATTAATGTTACTATATAGTAACACGTATGCATGTACTATAGGCATGTAGATTCAAGGAACGTTAAAATTATATGTTTTAAGTGGGTGTGAAAAACCAAAATACATCTAAAATGAATAAATAAAAAAACAAAAAGTAATTATAAATACTCCCATTTTCTTTTAATTAAAAATAATAATAAATTACTATATAGTCCTTGTAATTTGACGAAAATTACGATTTCAATCCAATAGTTTATTTATTACACCAGCATTTCAATAGTTTTTGTCTTGGTTTCACTTTCTATCACACCTCTAACATCGTTAGAAATTTTCTGTTAAAATTTATTGAAAAGCTAAAGGAAAATTGAATTTTAATAATCCAAAATATTGACTATTGACAAATATTAATCCCAACTAAGAATTTTACCAGCATTAATTCCAAACTTTTGATTTTGTTACTAATAAAAGTCCCAGTCTAATTGTTCGTTAACTTCGCAAGTTTTTAATGATGTGACACGTGATGTTCCTTGTGTAACATGCGACATGGCGTATTACATAATTAAAATAAAAAAATATAAACATGTAACTCAATTTTTGTGTCTCTTTATTTCCTAGCTATTCAATCAACGACAAAGCGTTACATTGAATAACTTTAAAAAATGATCCTTCATAAGAAAAATAAGAATTTAGTAATATATTTATATTTTTAATTATAACTATGTTGTACGTCACGGCAGGAGCCACGTCTAAAACACAAACAGAGTCAATGTACAATTAATTTGGAATTGTTATTAGTAATATAATCGAAAGTTGGGTTTAATACTAGTCACTTGTTAGTTAGGAATTGATATTGGCCAATAATCAATAGTTTGTATTATTAAAATTCAATTTTTCAAGACTATAATAACCCTTTAATTAAAAAAACAAAAATAATAAAAACAAAAAGAATATAAAATATTCCTAAACTCTAACTTTCTCACCATCATCCTCTCATGTCTTCCTCACTCTCCTCCGGCAGCCACCTTCAATTGTAGTGACAAACTGAACCCACTGCCACCTCCTACACAAAGCCAGCAACGACCACCATCTCTAACGCTGCCCTATCGCATCATTATTGTCGACGACCATCAAACACAACCACAGCTTCAACTTAGGGGTTTTGAAAATGAGCTAGATGATTTAAGGTTTCTATAGCAAGTTCAAGTTTGTGATGTTGAACAGGAACAAGGACGTGATCTTCATCGCCTTCAAAACCTGAAACAGGTGGATGTGGCGGCTGGATGCCTATGGCGGTTGCGGGCTTGCGGCCAGACAAACAAAACGATCCATGTTGAATCAATAGAGGTTCTTGGATTATACCTCATATTGAACTAAAGAGAGAGAGAAAGAGAGAGATAGAAAAGGTGATAGTGTGTCATTTGAGGTTTCTAACAGCTTTTTTTTCTTTTTTTTTTTTCTATAGTAATAGTTAAAAATAAAAGGAAGTAAAACGCATATTATAAACTATTAATTGAGTGGATAAGTAAATTTAAATTCTAACGAATGGTTTGTCTTTAAATTAAGATGTATGAATAAGTTTTAAATTTCAACTTTAAACATCAAGGTATAAATAGATTTTAAACTTCAAACTTTAAACATTCTCACAACTGTTATATTTTTTATTTGGCTTTGGATTAGGCATACGATAACCGGCCTTTGAGTAATTTCAACATTACATCACATAAATGTGTTATTTATATTATAAATAAATATAATAATATAAATATAATAACGTAATTTAATATTAGTAAGGAATAAAGATATCAATCGGATTAGATTTTTTTTGAACTGCATCCATTTCATTTCACCAAACAAAACACATGGCTTATCAAGATGCTAAAACAATAAGGACAAGACAACATTACAAAACATTTAAGAAATTAAAACAAACCCAATTACACCAATCGGATTAGATCTCTACTTCTATTTGATTTCAATGGTTTCTTTTAACCTTTTTTTTTATTTCCTTCTCTACTAAACTTCCGTTGCTTTTAATGAATTCGTTTTTGTTGAATAAAAATTCAGTGGTGTAGATTCGTATATGTTAAAGAATATTTGTAACTAGCTTTAGTAAACTCATGTATTACACGGGTGAATAATACAATAATAAACGGAAGGAAAATATATTAGTTGTAGAAATGGTAAACATTTAAGAGAGAGAGAATATATAATGTGAGAGAACAAGTTAAGAAGATTTCATGGTTATTATGTTGCATGTTTCCAAGAATATCTAGCTGTATTCAACAAATATTTCCTACTTTATTTATTTTATACTAGGCTAAAGACCCGTGTAAACACACGGGTTCAATCAAAAAATATTGTTGTTGTTTAAAAATGTTCGTAAGTTATAATGTTGTTGATAATACTTTGTATATAGACTTTTGTGAAAATATTATTAGCAGATGGATTTAGATTTATTAATTCAATTAAACAACAAAAGAACTAGAGATCTAAATTGATATACAATGCTTGCTGGTACATAAACAGGTTGCAAGTTGTAGTACGCATCAAACAATCTCCACAGGTACATAATAAGTTTGAACTTATAAGTATATATGTTAGGATTTTTTTCAACTTGCAGGTAAAATATCAAACAACAAACAAAAATAGCAATGAAAGTTGTATATCATTAAACAATTACAATACAACTCAGATAAAGTAAGCATCTAAAACAACAGTTTGTATATAATTAAACCATCTAAAGTAATATATAACAAAAGGAACGATAAATTGAAAATTGCACATAGCTAAACAATTACAATACTACTCAGATAAAGTAAGCATCTAAAACAACCTGTTGTATATGAGTAAGTGGAAAGTCAAAGAATGTGCTTTATTGATGCTCATAGTAAGGTAAAATGATACAAATACAACAAAAAACCACAATAATTTAAAATAAATGTTACATCATAGTATACAAATACAAATAATTAGTTAAAAAGAGTATAAAATTTGACTATTTAGTTAATCTGCATAACATTTCATACATACATTAAAAGGTTATGTGAATTGTATAGATAGTTGTACTTAATGTTATATATATACATATATGAACTAATGGCATGCATAATTAAAATTGACCAGCATATAGTCAACCTGTAGGTATATGATCAACAGATGGGTTAATTAAAATAATAAAAATATTATTAGCAGATGGATTTATGTCACACCCTCAAAATCCACTTGCGGGGTTTTACCGCGAGGCGTGTGACATACCAGGATCTCAGTCATTAGTTACTCAAAACGACTCTATATGAACAAACATTCAAAATCAGAGTTTAACTTTAAAATATGCGGAAGCGTTTAATAAACCATAAAGTCCAAAGTAAAACAATATACTGTAAAATGCGCAAACACACGCGCCCAAAGTAATACCAACAATTACTTAAATGTTTAATAACCAAACCAAAACAAGTTTCAATCATGCTGACAACTACAATGATGCTGCCCCGTGCACGTGCTCCTAGGCAATGGTAATCTCAACCTGAGAATAGCATACTAAAAGAGTCAACACAATGGTTGGTGAGTTTAAGAGTTTGCGTTAATCATAAAACAGTAACAGTTGCAAAATATAAGAGGTGCATTGAAATAGATAGCTAGTCTATGTTCATCAGTAATAATCATAGTGATTTCACGATTGAAGCTGACTGTGTTTCGTTTGTTGCCTCCCGTCACGACTTACCAGGTCGTGACGATGTTTGTGTTAGGACAAAATTGCACCCGTTTGACCTCGAGTCGCACAGGTGGGGCTCGTCAGACCAAGTAGTACTACCCAAGATTTCCCGCTAATCATCATTATTAACAATCCGAAAGTGTGAGGACTTTCATGGTATTCAACACTATATCATACTATACACAACTCAAATAAAGTAAGCGTTTGTAAAACCAGTATGCTATCTCCCCCAAAAGAGAGTATGTAAAAGAGTGGGGCATGAACTCACCTGGTGTGCACAATAAAGACTTAAGAGCTTAACTTCAAAGAGAGAGAGAGAGACATACAACCTTCAAAGGTCACCTAGAACACGCAAGTACATAAGTACGTGTACACAGATTCATAATGAAACCCTAAGTGCTCTACAAACCAAAGAACTCAAGGTTTTAGAAGACAAGACACATTTGACCCAGTTGACCCGTTGGTGACATTATAGGTGAAATTCCATTCAAACAATCATAACAGTACATCACATATGATTTACATACAAACTGATCACATATGACACCTCATTAATCACATGTACTAACTAGATCATCATACAACCAGATTTCCCATACAAGTCATGCGAATCTCAAACAATTATCATGCTCAACATAACTATGCCATAACTAATGCATCATACACAGAATCAAATCATGCACAACATGCCATGTGAAGCCACTCATGACTTCACACCCTAAACCCTGCCAATCCTACTAAGTAGGGGCCTCAGATTCGCACGCGTGTATGATGACCATCAACATATTATTTAACAGAATTCACATCAACCAAGATATTCAACCATGATCAACTACCAACCAAACAATAATCCTATCATAACCCATATGACCCATTACCATGAAATCCCACAAACAAACCAAACCTGTCAACTAACCAATTTAGCAGTCATACAACCCAACAACACATTCTAACACTTTAGAAATCATCCATGGACGTGCTAGCATGATCCTAATATCCTAAACATGCTCAAATCATCATATTCAAGATTTTGTGCAAATAAAGTTTCTCTTTTGGGAAAGTACATCCCAAAATCTATCAAAACACTCAATACATTCATGAATTCATTAACAATATACCAATTCAAACTCATGTTAACATCTAGACATGATCAACAACATCCAATCATCATAATTTATTAATCCTCATGAACAAAAATTTCTACTTTTGGTAACCTATGAACTACAACATTCGTTCTTAGGTTTCTAGCATCAATATCATCAATCTAACACCCAATTATCATCATAAACACATAAACAACATCAATTCATCATCAAATCATAGCATTCATGCAAATAAAGTTACTATTATTAGTAACCTATAAACAACGCATCAAAATCAAAGCTTTCTTGCATAATCAACGTTAACTAACATATATACATCCTAGATAACACAATTACATCAACAAACATCAAGAAATCAACCTTTAATTGCAATATTCGAACCCATGCTCTCGGCCATGTACAAAACACATCAAAAGAACACAAAATCTAACCTTTAAATCGTGTAATCAACAAGATTTGATGTTTCCAACGTGTTGTACCCTTGAAATCGATCCAAAACTGAGGGGAATTGCTTGTTCTTGCTGAATTTCGAAGTGTATGTGTGTGTTTGAAGTTGGTCGCGGCCGTAGGGGTGGGATTAGGGTTGGGTTTTGATTTTGTTTTAATTAATTAATCATATTTACCATTTAAACCCTTATAATTTGTATTTTATAAAAACTAAGCTTTTAAAATCTTTTTAAAAGGTTTTTAACTAAGAATAACAAGCATATAAACTAACAATAATAATCATATGCATTATTGTTACAAGTTACAAAATTCACAAAATAAATACACACGTTCTCGCGTTACGCGATAAAATTCACAATTAAATATTTAAATCACGTAAACATATAAACACCACTTAATAATCACATAGAAATTATTTGTTTAACATTATTAATTATTATTAAGTCACCAACTTTCAACGACAACTAGTGTGTGCTCACGACACGTGTATGCAAGACTTCACGGAACTAACGGAGTTTGGTAACGGAAAATTACCGGATGTCACAATTTAGATAGAAAATTATTATAAACAACAATGTATTGATTCAATTAAACAACAAAGTAGTTAAAAATTTAAATTGATACACAATGCTTGCTGGTACATAAACAGGTTGCAGGTAGTCGTATGCATCAAACAATCTTTACGGGTACATAATAAGTTTAAACTTGCAGGTATATATGTTATAATTTTTTTAACTTGCAGATAGAATATCAAAAACCAGACAAAGTAACAATGAAAGTTGTATATCATTAAACAATTACAGTACAACTTAGATAAAGTAAACATCTAAAACAATAGTTTGCTCATATGATTGAACCATCTTAAGTAATATATAGCTAAAGGAACGATAACTTGACACTTGCACATAACTAAACAATTACAATACAACTCAGATAAAGTAAGCATCTAAAACACCCTATTATGTATGACTAAATGGAAAGTCAAAGAATGTGCTTCATTGATGTTCATGGTAAGGTAAAATAATACAAAAAAACCAAAAATCACAATAATTTAAACTAAATGTTACATCATAGTAACGTAAAACGATACAAACACAACAAAAAACCACAATAATTTAAAGTAAATGTTAGAAAACATCTAAGATAATGTTTTAACCCTAAGCAGAGTAAACAAATGACACTAATCATTCAATTCTTTTAAAGCTTAATATCACATTATCAAATATTAAATGATGAACAAAACAACATCTTATAATAGTTTCAAGATATAAAGTTTCAGAACGTGTTGAATAGATTATCTAGAAAGCTAAGATAGAGTTTCAAAACAAATTCACCATCATTTGCCCAACTACAGATGCATCAAAACAATTTGCACATATCAAAAGAATTTCAATCAAACATAATAATAATATGGCAGTATACATAAAAAGAAATAAAGAAGTTTAAAAATCAGAAGCATGTAATAACTCTTCAAAGATGGATTGTCGAATCAAATCACCTTCAAATCAAAAAAGTGAAAGAAAAATAATATCAATCAAAAAACACAATCGCTGATGATGAAAGCTCAAATATAACATAAAATAAATACGTTTTCTTGAAGAAAACTTGAAGAAACCGAAGCCAAAATGATAACGTTGATGAAGTCTGTCGAAGACGCTATCATCAGAGTTTATAAAGACAAATTGCGAGTGTTCCAAACAGATACTATTTTCTAAAGATTTTTAAGGGTGATTTTTTAAACAAAATAAAATTATTTTTTAAGAAAAAGTTAAAAAATAATTTCATCAACGAAAGTTTAAAAAGATATTATTGTTGTTTTACTTGAAAAATTTACATATTTAATTTAATCATATTTTACATAAAAATATTATTTTATATTTTCTAAAATTTTATACAAACTATTTGATATTTTATTTATTCAATTTGTGTTTTACAAAATCGGGTATGATTTTATTTCCAAAGAAAGATACCCATGAATTCCTTTGAATTGAAGAGGTTCGATGAAGAAATACCGTAATTTTTGTAACGATTCGAATATAAACCGAGCATTTTATGGATTTGAAAGTGATCTGCAGTTTTTGTAGTTGAATTATTTGAAGAAAGAAGAATCACCGGGTTTGATTTTATTTTCAAAAAAAGATGCACTCTAATTTAGGGTTAAAATTTCAAAATTTCCCCAAATGTCTCTAAATGAATCTAGACTAACATTAAGAACAGATACATATTTAGGCGGGAATTAAAAAAAAAATAAAGCCTTAAGAGAATGTCACGTGGCACTAAAGTTATTGTTTTATTAATAAGTATAGATTTATTCAATTTGTAGTTAATAAAAATACGTTTGATTTTAAATTAAATCTTCATCTTCATCTTCGTCTTCATCTTCATCCTCTAACTTCATATCTATACTTATTAATAAAACAACATCTTTAGTGCAACGTGTCCTCTTCTTATGCATTCATTCTTTTGATTTCCCGCCTAAAAATGTATCTATCCTTATTATTAGTCATAATTCATTTGAACAAAATCAACTATTACTATAATTACAAAAGGAGTTTTTTCTTTAAATAGTGTAACAGAAAATTTATTTACTAAAATAAGTGTTTAAGGAAGTGTTTTTCTCTCACTATAATGGTATTGATTAAATTTATTTCATATTCAAATAATATTATTAAATGAGTCGAGTGCAAAGGTTAATAAAATTGTAAAACCATTTGATTTATATGTCGTAATTAAAAACAAAAAATTTTCTAAAACTTTTTTTGGTTTTTTTAATTCACTCAGACTTAATTTTAAATCGTCTTTTCATATAGAAAACTTGAATTTTCTTTTACTATAATTTTGTTTCAATTTCACACAAAAGTAGGCACATTTGTTTTTTTAATTCTTTTTAAAAATATGTATTTTTTAAAAATGTTTTTAAGTAGCTTAAAAGATGTAATAAGAAAAAGAGTAAATTACAAATATTGTCCTTTAAGTATTATCAAAATTACGGATCTTGTCCTTAAACTTTGATATTACATTGAGTGTCCTTTATTTGAAAATTTGTTACGTTTTATATCCTTTACACTAACTGAAGTTAACTTTTTCTGTTAAGTTTTTATTAAATGATATTTTTACCCTTAATCTTTAAAGGACGAAATATGTAATTTATATTTTTCTTCTTTCTCCTTTTCAATTCTCATCATTTTTATACAAACTATACAAACTTATTTTAAATATTATTGATTGATTAATTTTATTTTTTTATAAAATATAAAGTTGTTTATAGAACTTTAGTTTATTATAATCTTTTTATTTGTTTAGTTTAGTAATTTACTTCTTTAAAGTTTTAATTAAATAAGTCACATAATTATTTTTTTGTAAGGAACGAAGTTATTTAAAATTATATCTTTTATTTTTTTTTTGATTTTGAAGTTTTAGTTCAAAGGTAAACCAATTAAATTTTAGAATATTATGCTATCAACTTTAAACTAAAACCACAAAATCAGAAAATAAAATCTAAATGATCTGGTTTTAAATTACTTTGTTCTTTATAACTGTTATGTAACTTATTTAATTATAATTTTAACAACTTATTAAAAATTTAGTTAACACCACACTATCAAACTTATCCAAAATTATCATCGTAACATCTCATGAAACATACAATAACCCAAAAAAACATACCATGTCTAAAAAAATAATCATTATATACACATAGTTAATTATTTATTACCTGAAATATGTCATAAATCATACTATGATTCAAGAAACAACATGGAGAACACTTAGAAGCTTCTTGACGTTATGATGTCAAACAAAATATGGTAGCTCTGTTTTTATAGACATAAATGAATAATGTTGGAATTAGTTATGTTTGATTTAATGTTTAATGGTTAGTTATGTTTATGTTTATGCTTTAATTATTATATTTTATGAATTCACGTAATTTTTGAGTTAGTTTTTGTTTTTAGTTTAAAAAAATTCTAAGTTCTCTAAATTGTATAGATTTTACAAAAAAGTAAATAACTAAACTGAACATTATAATAAATAAAAGTTCTATAAATAAAATTATATTTTATAAAATATAAAATTTAATTATCAATAATATTTAAAATAAGTTTATCTAAAAAAGATAAGAATTCAAAAAGAGAAAGAAGAAAAGTATAAATTACATATTTCGTCCTTTAAAGAACAAGGGCAAAAATATCATTTAATAGAAACTTAACAGAAAAAGTTAACTTCAATTGGTATAAAGGACAAAAAACGTAATAAATTTTCAAATAAAGGACACTCGATGTAATTATCAAATTTTAAGGACAAAATCCATAATTTTAGTAATACTTAAAGGACGATATTTGTAATTTACTTTAAGAAAAACTTTTTAGTAACTCATTACAAAGGGCATTTTTGATAGTTTTACCCCAAATCACGTTATGTTTCAAGTTCAACTCACCGATCCTTTTATGCCTTTATTAATCTATTTAATATCATTTACACCTTAAGTTTTAAATCACAATAGCTCTTCTGCAAAGTCTAAATTCAATGCTCATATATACAAATCTCGATTGCAACAGTAGAAATGGTCCGTACGATTCAAGGATTTTGATTTTGATTTTGATTTTGATTTTGATTTTGATTTTGATTTCAAGATAAACTTTAGTATTTTGGTTTTTTACATCAATTTGACTTATTTACGTTTTTGTTTATGAAAGCATGAAACTTTGATTTAGTATTAGTTTATGTAAGTATGAAACTGATTTATGTTTTGATCAACAAAAAGAGAAAATTACATATATGGTCCCTGTGGTTTAATCAAATTGCATGTTTGGTCCCCAAACTTAAAAATTGCAAAGATAGTCCAAACTTTTGTATAATCATTGCATGTTTGGTCTCTGGCATCAATTCAAGCTCTCTATTGCATTAGCTCAAGTTTCAAGTAGACATAAATTAAAATTATTAATATGAGACAATCATGGTAAAATTACAAAAAAAAAAATCAAATTTTATATACAAAGAAGTTTTCGAATATTAATGGATGTTCTCATGTTTAATAAATTTGTTTATTTCCTAAAGTTCTTTTTATAAGATTAATTTAGATGACACATGGCAGCACCACAATCATCCTCACCAAAATTTTCCAGCCTCTCTCTCATATTAAATAATTATTTAATTATTAATAATATTATTTAATACTTTTTTAGATTTAATAAATTAATTAAATTATACTCTAATATAAGAGTAATTTAGATGACACGTGGCAGCACCACAATCATTCTCACCAAAATTTTCCCGCCTCTCTCTCATATTAAATAATTATCTTAATTATTAATAATATTATTTAATACTTTTTTAGATTTAATAAATTAAGAAAGAAATCTATTCATTAATGTTATTCTAAATAAATAATTTTTTTATAAAATAATAAATTTTTCTAAAGCATAAAACTTTTTTAAAAATACGGAATATTTTAAAATTGGTATTTTTAAAAAGTCAATTTTTTAAAAACCAAAAATAATCAAATTTGGGAGTTATAATAAGAAAATTTTTAAAAATGACATTTTTATACGATTTGTTTTAGAACAAAATGTTTATTTTTTTGGAAAAAAATTATAAACAAAATTTTAAAAAGTTGATATTACTGTTTTATTATTTATAATCATTTCACATATGTAATTTTAGTCATATCATATCTTTGAATATCATTTTATAATTATTAATTTTTATTATATTAATATTTTATTTATTCAACCCGTATAATACACGGGTTTACTAAAGCTAGTGTGTGTATATATACAAGGCCGGCCCTGGGGGGAAGGGTGGGCAACCGCCCAGGGCCCGATCTCCTCAGGGGCTTAGAATTTTTTAATTAAATTATGTATATTATATTTGTTTTTATAAAGCTATAAACTATTAATAAACCCATTAAAAAGACCAAATAACAATTATGTTAACCTATTAATTCTTACCTTAGAGCTCATTAACATTATAATTAGTTTAGCCCAATACCATTTACCCAATCTAAACTCAATTTAATATGAAAATTTGATCGAGAACTTTGTTTTTAAAAATTTTAAGAGAACTTTCTGATTTGCTTAAGTAAAATAGATTATTTTGATACAATACTTTTATTTTGTTTATTGTTATAACAATTATCATTGTATTAAAAAAAATTATATACAAGTTATTCGGTTTAGACTTTTTTTATACGTTGTATTATAGGTGCCCATTTTTTGTTCTTGCCCCGGGCCCAAGATCTCAGGGAAATTCTCTGGACCGCCCCTGAATATATGTAACACCCGAACACTTGGTCAAATAAAAAGAAAATAAAGTATTTTGAGGAAAATTAAAATAAGATAAAGATGAGGGGTGCAATGTGTAAATGGTACACCAAAGTCAAAAATGCACTTTATATGGGCATGGCCGCTCATAACATTCTGTTGTTGCTGTTGTTCGACCGAAAAGAAGAAGAAAGAAAGCTGCAGACCTGCTCTCTCGGTTCCAAGAAGGAAATAAAACTAAAATCTTCAAGGTTAGTGTGTTTACATGTTAATTGGTTATGTTTCTTTGTGGTTTCACCCTTAGAAACCGATTATTAAGTGTTTTTGGTGTTTTGGTGCTTGTTTGTGCTTGTTTTAGGTGTTTGAACTCGTGTACAAGCAGGTTCGGAGGAGTTTTGCTTGTTTGCTACACTAGGTGAGTTCTAGACCCCGATTTACATGTGTTTTATACTAACTTTGGGGCTGAAAATGCATTTTAAAGGATTTTCAAACTTATACTTATGTACCCGTATGATTATGTATTTTTATGCTTATGTTCTATGCTTGTTTATGTGTTATGGTTGCTTAGAATGTTGGGTATAAGCTTAGGACATGTTAGTATACTGTTTGGGTTCGAATGTAAGTCTGAAAAATGTATAACAGGTGGTCATGCGCCTGAGGTTTTGACTTAGAAAAGCCTAAGTACAGGCCATGCGCCCAAACAGGGCCCATGCGCCTAGAAAATTGCCTTAGAAAAATTATAAGTGGGGCTCATGCGCCCCAATAGTGCCCATGCGCCCAATGTTTTTCCTGAAATTGCTAAGTATAAATCTCATGCTCCTGAACAGTTCATGCGCTCAGAATGTAAGCTAAAATACCTAAGTGTAGGACTCATGCGCTTGAATAGTGTTAATGCGCCTAAGCAGTGCTCGTGCGCCTGCATAGTACCCATGCACCTAAACACTTAGAAAATTTTCTGGAATATTGGGAAAATCAGAATTTTAGGGTTTGACCCTGGTTTGACTTGATGCTATTATCTGATTATTTTATTCCTGTTTGGGTTGTTCTTGTGTTCCTATTTATTATTATATTACGTGACTTTACGTGGTGTGATTTTATTCGTATCCGTAAAGTATTATATTTAAGAATGTGGAAAGATTAACAAAAGTGGAACATAAAGAACGTAAGAAAGTCTTGCAAGCAAATTCACATGAGGTTCACAACCACTAGGTTGTTAGCTCAATTGTGTGCGGTTTAGCTAACCCGTTGGATGCACATAGGGTCAATCCTTGAGATTAAGGGGACCATTGTTGTTGCCCCGGTACTGGAGTCAGCTTTGTGCACCATGGATGGGGTCTATTATTAGACTTCGGCCCAGTACCAGGTTTATGCGCATTAATTGGGGGTATAGCACCTTGGTCCATATCGAAGTGAAAGATTAAAAGTAAAAGTTCAAGTGAACGACCATGGAAATGGTGAAGAAAGATATTAATGTTGATAATGAATAATATTTGAATGTATGTATGACGTATGATCACATACAAAAGAGTAAAAAGTATTTTAAGGAGTATTTTCCTATACAAAACTCATAAAGTATTTTCACTATTTTAAAACTAGAACTCACTCAGCAACGCTGACTTTTATGCATTTTCAGTTGGCAGGTAATTTTGCTGAGGATGGCACACGGGAGGCTACTTGTCAGGGCAGGACTGGCATCCATTCATGATTAAAAACATTGTTGTTTTGTAATGCGTTCCAATGATCTTTTGTAACTGATAACAAACACACATGTATTACTTAGAAACAGAATTTATTAATTAATGAATGGCTTTTGATGTTAATTCCGCTGCCATGCTTCAACTGTGGCGGAACTGGCCACGGAAACCACGAGTGCAGGAAGCCGAGAGCTGAGAGCTCTGGGAGCAAGAAGGTGGCAAAAGAAGGAGGGCAGAGGGCAAGTGCTAGAGCCTTCACGATGACCCGAGAGGAAGCCCGGGTAGACCCCGACGTCGTGTCAGGTATGTTTCTAGTAAACCAAACTTGTGCCTCTGTATTATTTGATTCTGGTGCTAGTAGGAGTTTCATATCTGTTGCTTTCTATGCTAAGTTGCCTGTTAGTAGTAGAAGTATTGATGAGCCTTTTGAGGTAGAAACTGCTATTGGTAAGTCAACCAGAATTTCTGTTATGATTAAGGATTGTGGCATAGAGTTAGAAAGCCATAGGTTTGCTGCTAAACTATATGTGAAGCCCCTAGGAGGATTCGATGTAGTACTAGGGATGGACTGGTTAGCAACCTATGAGGAAAACATCGTGTGTCGCAAGAAGATGATTCGATTAGTTGCGCCCAATGGAAGTTCGGTAACAGTTTTTGGTGATCGCGTTACCACGGTTCCAAGGGTAATTTCGATGGCGGTGGCAGAGAAGTGTATGAGGCGCAGATATAGTGCTTACCTGGATTATGTAAAGGATGTGGACACGTCAATACCACAATTGACTGAAGTGCTGGTTGTGTGTGACTTCCTGGACGTGTTCCCAGAAGATTTACCAGGTGTGCCACCTGACTGCGAGATCGAGTTTCAGATTGACCTGATACTCGGCGCTCAGCCCGTTGCCAAAGCACCGTATCGGTTAGCTCCGTTTGAGATGAAAGAACTGATGGATCAGCTGCAGGAGTTGATGGACAAGGGGTTCATCAGACCAAGCATCTCTCCCTGGGGTGCTCCGGTCTTGTTTGTTAAGAAGAAAGACGATAGTATGAGGATGTGCATAGACTATCGAGAGCTAAACAAGTTAACGGTGAAGAACAAATATCCATTGCCAAGGATAGATGACTTGTTTGACGAACTTCAGGGTGCCAGTTGGTTCTCCAGGATAGATCTTCGATCTGGCTACCATCAGCTGAAGGTAAAAGAACAAGATATTCCTAAGACTGCATTTCGCACGCGTTATGGACATTACAAGTTCCTCTTTATGTCTTTCGATTTAACTAACGCGCCAGCTGCCTTTATGGATTTGATGAATCGAGTATGCCGGCCGATGCTAGATAATTCAATGATTGTGTTTATTGATGATATCCTGATTTATTCAAAGAGCGAAGAAGAACATGCCGGTCACATACGCGAGGTGTTGGAGACACTTAGAAGAGAGAAGCTTTATGCTAAATTCTCTAAGTGTGCTTTTTGGTTGCGCGAGGTTCAATTTCTGGGTCATGTGGTCAATGCTAAACTAATCATGGTGGACCCGACAAAGGTTGAGGCAGTGATGCAGTGGAACTCTCCTAAGACGCCATCCGAGATTCGCAGTTTATTGGGTTTGGCGGGCTACTACCGAAGGTTTATTCAAGACTTTTCCAAGATAGCCTCACCTTTGACCAAATTGACCCGCAAGGATGTGAAGTATGTGTGGGGACG
Organism: Flaveria sonorensis; assembly: GCA_025506505.1. NCBI lineage: Eukaryota > Viridiplantae > Streptophyta > Magnoliopsida > Asterales > Asteraceae > Flaveria > Flaveria sonorensis. Next base: position 53,118,218 of record CM046438.1, on the reverse strand, counting down.
AGAACAGGAGAATGCATTTAAGGAGTTAAAGGCAAGATTAACTCAGGCTCCTGTCTTGACACTGCCCGAAGGGAGTGAGGATTTAGTGGTCTATTCAGATGCTTCCTATTCGGGACTGGGTTGCGTACTAATGCAGCGTGGAAGAGTGATAGCATACGCATCCTGACAGTTAAAGACCCACGAAGCCAATTACCCCACTCATGACTTGGAGTTAGCGGCGGTGGTCTTTGGAGGCACTATTTATACGGGACAAAGTGCACAATTTTCACCGACCACAAAAGCTTAAAGTATTTCTTCAAGCAGAAGGATCTCAATATAAGGCAGAGGAGGTGGTTAGAGTTGATCAAGGACTATGACTGCGAGATCCATTACCACCCGGGCAAGGCCAACGTAGTGGCCGACGCCCTTAGCCGAAAAGAGAGACCCGAGCCGATTCGGGTGAAGGCGTATCAGTTGGTGATGACCTCTGACGTGATGACACAGATCAAAGAATTTCAAAATGAGGCGCTAAAAGAAGATCGCCTCAACTCTGAACGAATGAGAGGTCTAGTCGCAGAGTTGGGAGAAAATACCCATGGAGTTAGAACCCGCTTCGGCCGGATGTGGATTCCCCGATATGGAGATCTACGGGGGCGAATTATGGACGAAGCTCATAAGACTCGATACTCCATTCACCCTGGTGCTACCAAGATGTATCAAGACATGAAGGAAGATTACCGGTGGCCGGGTATGAAGCGCGATGTAATGGAGTATGTGAGTAAGTGCCTTACTTGCTTGCAAGTGAAGGCAGAACACCAGAAGCCATACGAGAAGATCCAGCCATTGGATATACCCGAGTGGAAGTGGTAGCACATCACCATGGACTTCATCACAAAGCTACCCCGTACGGCGAGGGGGTATAATACCATAAGGGTGATAGTTGATCGTCTAACAAAATAGTGCTCACTTCCTACCGATCTGCGAGAAGTATTCATCCGAGAGATTGGCGGATTTGTTCATCAAAGAGATCGTAGCTCGTCATGGCGTGCCGGTGTTAATCATGTCAGATCGTGACACCCGGTTCACATCTAAGTTTTGGAGAAGATTCCATGACACCATGGGATGAGGCTACATGTTAGTACGGCTTACCATCCTCAGACAGATGGTCAGTCTGAGAGGACGATTCAGACGCTCGAGGATATGCTCCGAGCATGCATGATCGACTTTGGAGGAAGTTGGGATGATCACCTACCGTTAGCAGAGTTCTCGTACAACAACAGCTATCATGCCAGTATTGGTATGCCACCATACGAGATGCTATATGGTAGGAGGTGTAGAACGCCCGTGTGTTGGGGAGACATCGGGCAGAAAGAGTTGGGAAGTATCGAGGTGATCGAGGCTACGACTTAAAAGCTAGAAAAGATCAGAGCATTTATGAAGGCGGCCAAAGATAGGCAGAAGTCGTATTCCAACAAAAGGCGTAGACTGATTGAATTCAATGTGGGTGATAGAGTCATGTTGAAGGTCTCACCTTGGAAAGGGATCATCCGATTCAGGAAGAGGGGCAAGCTGAGCCCAAGATACATAGGACTTTTCCGAATTGTTGCACGAGTAGGAGAGGTGGCCTATCGATTAGAATTGCTTGATAAGTTAAGTGGAATTCATCCAACATTCCATATATCCCATCTAAGAAAGTGTTTAGCCGACGAAGACATGATTGTACCACTGGAGGATATCGAAGTGGATGAACGGCTCAACTATGTGGAGCAACCAGTGGCAATCATCGATCGGAAGGAGAAGAGGTTAAGGAATAAAGTGGTTTCACTTGTGCGGGTGCAGTGGAAACACCGGAAGGGTTCTGAGTCTACGTGGGAGACGGAAGAAGAAATGAGACAGCACTACCCACAGTTATTCGAAGAGTGACAGGTTTCGGGGATGAACCTCTTTAAGGGGGGTAGACTTGTAACACCCGAAAACTTGGTCAAATAAAAAGAAAAGAAAGTATTTTGAGGAAAATTAAAAGAAGGCAAAGATGAGGGGTGCAATGTGTAAATGGTACACCAAAGTCAAAACTGCACTTTATATGGGCATGACCGCCCATAACAGTCTGTTGTTGCTGTTGTTCGACCGAAAAGAAGAAGAAAGAAAGCTACAGACCAGCTCTCTCAGTTCCAAGAAGGAAATAGAACTGAAATCTTCAAGGTTAGTGTGTTTACATGTTAATTGGTTCGATTTCTTTGTGGTTTCACCCTTAGAAACCGATTATTAAGTGTTTTTGGTGTTTTGGTGCTTGTTTGTACTTGTTTTAGGTGTTTGAACTTGTGTACAAGCAGGTTCGGAGGAGTTTTGCTTGTTTGCTACACTAGGTGAGTTCTAGACCCCGATTTACATGTGTTTTAAACTAACTTTGGGGCTGAAAATGCATTTTAAAGGATTTTCAAACTTGTACTTATGTACCCGTATGATTATGTATTTTTATGCTTATGTTCTATGCTTGTTTATGTGTTATGGTTGCTTAGAATGTTGGGTATAAGCTTAGAACATGTTAGTATACTGTTTGGGTTTGAATGTAAGTCTGAAAAATGTATAACAGGTGGTCATGCGCCTGAGGTTTTGACTTAGAAAAGCCTAAGTACAGGCCATGCGCCCAAACAGGGCCCATGCGCCTGGAAAATTGCCTTAGAAAAATTATAAGTGGGGCTCATGCGCCCCAATAGTGCCCATGCGCCCAATGTTTTGCCTGAAATTGCTAAGTATAAATCTCATGCGCCTGAACAGTTCATGCGCCCAGAATGTAAGCTAAAATGCCTAAGTGCAGTGCTCGTGCGCCTGCATAGTGTTAATGCGCCGAAGCAGTGCTCGTGCGCCTGCATAGTGCCCATGCGCCTAATGACACACCCCAACCTTAACGGCGGAAACGTCGAGATGTGAGGGTTAAGATTGTTCACAGCCACATAACACTACCATAAATTGTAAATATAAAAATTCATAAGTTGAAATAAACATTACAACCAAATGTCTCAACAAAAGAAAAAAAAAATAAACAAAGTTCAACTTTCAAGTTTCAAGATATTTTATTTATTTTTCCTAGGTCCAAATCCTAGGTGTAAGCATGCTTCAAAAGATAATCATCAACCTTGTGCATTTCCTGAAACATGTTAAAAATAAAGGGTCAACTTTAAAAGTTGGTGAGTTTCCATGGGTTAAGCATATATATATATATATATATATATATATATATATATATATATATATATATATATAAGTTTACAAGTAGCAATTCATGTCAATGGTTACGAATAAAGCAAGTTTATAGATAACATATAGCTACAATCAAACCTTGACCAAGAATATCATTTACAAGTTTAACGATTAGCTAAGTGTACTTGGTTCCCATGATGAACAAGCATACGTCATCAGGAGCCGGCAATAACCTCAGCTTTAGCACCAAATAGGCTTGTCAGGCCCATAGATCTATGACGTCGCCAGGCTAGCAATAGTTAATGATTGTCAACATATAATGTTCATCATATAAGGCTCACAATATTACAAATAACCATGACAAAAAGTAAAGATGAATTGCATGTGCGTTTACAAGTATCAAGATGTTTACAAGTGCAAGTTTATAAAGTTAACATGTTTCACCCCAAAAGATGTGAAATAAAGTAAAAGAGGGGCATGGAAAAACTCACATGATATATATATAAGATGATAATAAGAAATAAACGATGCTCCAACGATTTTCTTTTACAAGTTACCTAACATATATATGTCAAGGTTAAGCTTTGTGGTAATATTAACGATCAATCGCGAACTAGGGTTTCAATAGGAATTTGGGGTTTTTGTAAATAAATAAATAAAATTTAATTATGTAATCACTTATATTTTGATTTAATGACAAATGGAACATCTCGTTTAAATAATTAACTTAGTGAACGACAATATAATGAAAGATATAAAGTATGAAAGAAAATATAAATTTTTGATAACACGATTTAAACAATTAATCGAATAATCGTTAGATAATTTCTTTGTCCAATAATAATTTATCGATTTAAACCATTATTTAACTTAAAGTCTTTTATAAGAAATAACCAAAAATTAACCTTTATTATAATGTTTCTCTAAAAAATATATACATAAGTATTAATTTGAAAATTTTCAGAAAATATTTTGGTGACTTCAAAATAATTTTAGTTTGACAAGAATGATTTTTGAAATAATTAGGAATTTTTCTGTAATTTAATATATTAAAAAAAACTTTTAAAAATGAAAAGAGGGTGCCCGGGTTCGAACCCGGGACCTCAAGGTTGTGAGTTTGCGTTGTTAACCAGTAGGCAAGGGTGCCTACGCCTTGCTAAGAGATGGTTTTTAATCTTTAAAAACACAAACCAAGTAAAACCCCCAAAATCACATAAACCCTAGAAACATCTTTGATCAAATTGAAGATTTATTCGATAACGATTACTGAAATAAACATGGGGCTTTGATTCCCCATGTAATTTCGAGTATATTCATATGTTTAATTTACCCGAATGAAGATGGATTGATGATGAACAAGACGAAGAACAGTCGCGGCTATGTCATGATTGGTTCAGATTGCCAATAAGGTTAGTAATCAAATTCTTTGCACAGAAAGCTTCCAAGGATCTTGATGAACGAAAGCTCTCTGTCAATTTCAGTTAATATCGACAGAATGGTGATGAACACTAGCGTTGTAGTCGCGATGAAGAGAGGGAATTATTCGAGTGGTTCCAGTGTGTTTTAGGTGGAATTGAGTTCGATAGTAGCTTAGGATTAGTTAAACGTTCGATTATGATACATTTAATTTGATTATTATTGAGTTTTAATGTTCGAACGGCTCTATGATTAAAAGCTTCGGTTATTCAAACCGACTGGGTTCATAACCGACGTTTAAACGCAATTAAGGTGCGTGTTCAAGTTCGAAACGTGTTCACGAATCGATTTGGAACGGTTTTTGGGTTGAAATCCGAAGAATTTTGGGGTTTTGAACCTTGCCGGAGTCGGCCGGAGGGTGGCCGGAAAGTGTCGCCGGAAATACGGGGAAAGATGCGGGAGGGGGTTTGGGTTTCGATTAATTGCAGTTTTAGTCCCTGCAGTTTTCGAATTAATATTTTATGTTCAAAACTTTCATTTAAAGTTTCAAATTTGTCACAAATACCCCCTGAACTTAATTAACCTTTAAGTTTTAAATGTTTTTATAACTTATTAAATGTTTAACTTTTATAAATTATTAATTTTTATTATAATTATTATTTTTATTTAATTTTGACTATTATTATTATTATTATTATTTTTTTTAATAAATTAATTTATTAACTTCGAAATTAACTAAGAAACAAGCATAAACAAGCCTTCAAAATTTCATAAATGACATAAATGGTCCTTACAAGAACATAACAGGGTTAACTATTAATTAACGAAACCACGAAAGGTTACAGTCTCCCCAACTTTTAAGAATTTCGTCCCGAAATTAAGAATGAACTAAATGAACAGATACGGGTATTTCTTCTTCATATGCTCCTCACGTTCCCAAGTAAACTCAGGTCCACGCTTATTCTCCCAACGAACCTTGACGATTGGGGTGGTAGTGGTCCTAGTCTTCTTCATAATGCGGTCCATGACTTCAACGGCTTTCTCAACAAAATGTAATGACTCGTCGATCTGGATGTCATCTACTGGGACATACAGACTTTTATCAGCTAAACATTTTCTCAAATTTGAGACATGGAAAACAGGATGAACCCCGCTAAGATCGAAAGGTAGTTCCAGTTTATAAGCCACTTTCCCAATCCTTTTCAGGATCTTGAAAGGTCCTACAAATCGTGGAGCTAATTTACCCTTCTTCCCAAAGCGAACGACTCCCTTCCATGGTGAGACTTTAAGGAGAACCATATCCCCAACTTGGAATTCCAACGGCTTGCGTCGTTTATCGGCATAACTTTTTTGTCGACTTCTAGCCACTTCAAGGTTCTTGCGAATTATGGAAACTTTATCGGTTGTTTCTTGTATGAGCTCAGGACCAGTGATGAAATTTTCACCAATGTCAGTCCAGCAGATCGGGGAACGACATTTACGACCATAAAGCGCTTCAAAAGGTGCCATTTTGATACTCGAGTGGTAACTATTATTATACGAAAATTCCGCGAGAGGTAAATACGTATCCCAGTCACCACCAAAGTCAAGGACACAAAGACGTAGCAAATCCTCTAGGGTTTGAATGGTTCGCTCGGTTTGACCGTCCGTTTGAGGATGGTAAGCCGTGCTTAAATCCAGTTGAGTACCCAAAAGTTCTTGCATAGACGACCAAAAGTGCGAAGTGAAACGAGCGTCTCGGTCGGATATGATATGCAAAGGTACGCTATGACGACTCACAATCTCATCAATGTATATACGAGCTAACCTTGAGGTTTTGTAAGTGTCACGTATGGGTATGAAATGTGCCGACTTGGTCAATCGGTCAACGATCACCCATATGCTATCATGACCACGAGAGGTGCGAGGCAGTTTGGTTATGAAGTCCATGGATATGTGTTCCTATTTCCACATGGGAATCTCGGGTTGTTCAAGCAATCCACTAGGACGTTGATGTTCAGCTTTAACCTTCGTACACGTAAGACACTTAGCTACGTAAGTTGCTATGTCTTTCTTCATTCCAGGCCACCAGTATTGCTGAGGATGGCACACGGGGAGGCTACTTGTCAGGGCAGGACTGGCATTCATTCATGATTAATAACATTGTTGTTTTGTAATGCGTTTCAATGATCTTTTGTAACTGATAACAAACACATATGTATTACTTAGCAACAAAATTTATTAATTAATGAATGGCTTTTGATGTTAATTCCGCTGCCATGCTTTAAGAATTATGTAATGTTTTTCATTTAATTATGCTGTGATTGACCAACTGTGAGGTCTACTGGAACGGAGCCTTACAATATATATATATATATATATATATATATATATATATATATATATATATATATATATATATATATATATATATATATATATATATATATATATAGGATTAAGATCAAATAAGAACAACTAAAATATGTGAGAACAAAAAGAACAACAATCAACCAATTAGATTTTTCCTCTCCTTTTATAATTAATTTTATTAGAAGGATATAATTGTAATTTACATAACATAATTAATTAACTAATTAATTTTGTAACTCTTTTATTTTAGGAAATATACATCATTTTTTTAATTTTTATAATCTGTCATCTTTAAATTGAATTAAACATGACCTTATTATATATTAAAAATCAAAACAAGAAGATTTGATATTTTTAACACATAATAATTTAATTAACTCCATTAATTTTGAAGATGCATTTTTTTCAATCATTTTTTTTTAATATTTTTTAAAATATCAAGTTAAACATATTTTAGTGACCAACGACATTTTTTTCATTTTCTATCTTTTTCAAATACCAACTTTTTTATTCAAATATCAAATATCTTTTCTACATATTGTATAGCAATCCTACACATTGGTGTGTGCTGTATGTGTAGGATAATTTGGTACACGTATTGTACGAGTACGTTTTATACAAATTACCTAACAATTGATCAAATATTTCTTTATACAAATATCAAATATTTTTATACAAATAATTTTCCTTTCTTTATCTAAAAATTAACAAAAGATTTTTTATATAAGCATTGTATGAGTATGCTTTTTAAAAAATTTTCTTATAGAATTCTTCTATTAATGGAGTCCTTTTATTTGCAAGTGTTTTTTTTTTTTTAGATTCATATTGTAGGAAACACTTAATGCAGGATTCCAATATTTTAAGAAAGTAATAAATATTAATGTAACTAATTAAAAATATTAATTTACAGAACTTTGAATTAAATTTCTTAATTCAAAATTTTACTTATTATTATTTCAAAATTTAAACTAATTTAAACAAAGTAATCTTCCTATTCTAATAAAAGGGTAAATGTGAGTGCCACGTGTCAACACCATATTCATTCTCATCAAACTTTTTCGCTTCTCTCTCCTATTAAATAACTACATTAATTACTAATAATATTATTTATTCTTACATTATAATTAGTTTTTTAATAAATTAAGAAAGAAATCTTTTTATTAATGTTATTTCTCTATAAATAGTTTTTTATAAAAATAATTTTTTATAAAAAATCAAACTATTTTAACTTAATATTTTAAATTTGGTTTTTCTATAGTAAATTTTTTATAAAACAAAAATAATTAAAATAGAGAGTTATAGTAAGGATATTTTTAAAAATGAAAATTTTTTAAAACATTGTTTTGAAACAAAATGTTTAATTAATCTTTGAAAAAAATTTAAAAAGTTTATATTATTGTTTTGTTACTTATAGTTATTACTCATATATAATTCTAATGATATCATGTCTTAGTATATAGTTTTATAATTGATAATTTTTATTCTATTTAATATTTTATTTGTTCAACCCGTGTAGTACATGGGTTTACTAAAACTAGTAATATATATATACACACACACTAGCAAAAATCCCGTGCTTCCCGACGGGTGTAAAATATGAGCAAGTTATTTTTAGTATTTGTAAATTTACAATGTTACACTTTCACTAAAATTAATATGATTGAGTTATGGTTTTGTTATCAAATTATGGTTGATAATAAAGGAAAAGAAATTTCATCCGGATTGTGTTTTAAAGAAAAGTTTGAAAATACATGATATAAATCAAGAATCTTTAACATCTAATTCAATTTGAGACATTAACGAGATTAAAACATTATAAGAATGATAACTTTTTTCATATGCCTTGAAATATGAATCAAAATTAATAAACAATCAAACCAAGTAAAAGATCACACTTGTGAGCTACCTTGGTGATAGTAGAGGTATTCTTGACATTTCTGCTTCTCTTTCAATACAAGAAGAACTGTAACAATAATGGTAATGTGGATCAATAGGAACCAAATACGCTATCAAATTATGAACACAGTTTGATGACTCTCGTGACAAGTCTAAAAAACAAAATTTTGTCTTCTTCTTGTGGCCATATTTAAGCAAATGCGTGATTTTAATGCAAATGGGTAAAAAGTTTTGTAAGAACAAACATGCTAGTTGCAATATCATGTGAACATAGAAACATTGCCTTAAGCAATATCCATGAATTCCTAAGAGAAATGTGATATCATTTAAACTCGTTCCATATGATTACAAATAAATAATAAATGTACACACACATGTAAGTATTTCATATATAGTTCATGTACAAACTTTTAAGTGTGCATCTATAGGATATATAATAAATATACACGCTTTTAGCATCATCGAGTGAAAATAGATATCTCCTAAAAATCCAACAAAAAGATTTGGTGCCTCAAATTTTCACGTCATATTAGAATTTTGACACGTTCTTGTGCAATTTAGAATTCATCCAAACCCAAGTTTTCAACTATTGGCAATCACACAATGCAAGTTTTGAAACCAATAATTGTTTAAAAGTTTCACAACTAATGAATGAGATTTAAAACCAACCCACACCCTAAATATCTCAGGTCCATGAATAATTTCATGGAAACTACTGATACACACAACACGACATCCATAAGTGCAAGTTTCATGCGTAAGAAACTACTAAAAAAGATTTTTATTAACAACAAGTACTGTAAAAGTAGTTTGTAAATGTAATAGTATATAATAATTCTCTTAGTACCTTAAGTAAATACTCTATTATAAAAGAAATCCAACATAAAAAGTATTTTGTAAATGTGTTAGTATATAAAATCCTCTTAGTACATCGACGTAAATACCCTATTATAGAAAAAATCAAACACAAAAGTGCAATGACCTGGGTCAAGAAGCATAAACAAAAATTAACCCAGATAAATAATTACATTGACGTTGTAGTTAAGTATTTATAACTCTAGAAAAATGCATATGATCTCCAAATAGTTAACTGATGAAGATCAAATGAAGGCAGTTATATTTGACATTTCAGATTATACAATAATACCCAAATCAAAAAGTCTTGCAGATTACTCAATTAGAGCCACACAGGAAACAAAAACAATGCATAAAAAACTAACAGTATAAATCAATCTTAATTAAATTAGATAAAATTAAAATAAGATAAAAGAAAAGTAGTTAAAATAAGAGAGTGAAGAAAACAAAGGTTGCGTACAAATCTTCATCTATAATCTAGCAAACAAAGAACAACCTCAATTTAGTGGAAGTGAAGGAAAAAACACAGAAACTTAAAACCTTTTTCCCTTCGAATCATAGCTCATGCCCCCCATGGATAGCCATGTACTTAGTCTCACCGAGGTACAAACCAGTCGGTTCAAGTGAGCCAGGTTCATAGAAACCATTTATAAGGGCTTATGGCTTGACCTGAAGTATTAGCCAATAAAATGGATGTCATCTCATTTGGTAGAAACAATGACACAAAAAGTTCTTGCAAAATCTTTCAATGAAAAATTTAAGATAAATTATCTAATAGAATTCTTTTAAGATAATTCATATATGACTCATAATCGCTTAAACTGTAGCTTAATCTATCCCTAGACTAACCTCATTAAGAATATGTATTAATTAGTGTATAGTTCTAGGTCATACTGTATTGAAGGTGATACCTCATAACCATTTACTGTATTCACTCAAAAGCATTCAGAAAGCATAAGCTAACATACTACTCAGAATGCTAACAAGGACATGATCCAAAATCATAAAAGTTGGGTAGGGGGATAAGGTTTTAAACTTAACCACTTGACTCGTTTATCTAGCCTGCCAACTATGCACCATTAGTCAAAACTAAAGAGCACGAAATAGAAAACTTATCCATCATCAAGTTCAATAACAAAAGGTTAAAAATTAAAATCAGTAGGTGAGAAATTAAAATGCATGATGTATTCAACTTTAAATTTTTAATGGATTTTTTGTTGATAAAAGTGAAGGTCTCAGTTTCATGCACATAATTTATATGTTTTCCAAGTCTAGCAATATATTTGTCTTCTTTTCCTCCACCCCATTTGAAAAAGTACAAACATATCCACATCAAGAAGACATAAATGCAAAAGCAAAGTAGTCTGTATGGATTTATAACCTACTAATTTTTTGTATGATGTTTATAACAGAAGAAACAATATGCGAAGTTTAAATGAAACATATAGCCCTTTATGTATCTAGGCAAACTTCAAAGTATATGTTTTGCATTATGCTCATTTTTTATGCAAGTGTGTAATCCTTTTTTCTTAGTAAAAAGGTGCTTCACGCACACATGGATCTTCAAGTAAATGTGATCAAAAAGCAAGTAATCGAGTTGATAATGTAGACGATGTTATTGAATCTTCTATGTTGACTATGCTTGCTACCTAACTAGGAAAGTTTGTGTGTCTTAGGATTCACTCAATACCAATTATCTAAATATATAAACTCTCTTTCTTTACAAAAGAGAAATGGTCTAATTAATTCAATACTGAATTCAAATATCCTGTAATTCTTTTTGCTCTGCCTGCCTCTATACCCTAAAAAGGCAAGTATGGTTTCCATTTTAGTGTAGAAGCTACATAACAAAATTAGTGAAGAAGTCATACTTTACATAAGAACATACAACACTATGTGAATAAAACAAAAGGCATGTATGTCAACAAGATTACCAATTTCAGCATGATTCAGTGCATACAAAGAGTGAAAAACAATGTGCTATGTAGAAAGATCATAAAATTCTTGGTCTTCTTTGACACACATACGCATATAGACCCAATAAGAAATTTAATAAATCACATACTTGATAATACATATTTATGTTAGCATCTCCCAAAAATTAAATAGGGTTGTTTGCGGTAAGAACTCATCTATTGAATGAACGATTGACCGACTATAAGTAAAGGTTTGGGGGAAGGGGGTAATTTGTAAACAGACACAACCATTCAATGGAAGTTTCACCCCACCCATCTATTGAATGAAGATTTACTCAGATGTTTCATTGGCTCCAATGATTGAATCAACAAAATAAGAAAAACACAGCTAAATTAGTACCTTTAAATTAAATTGATTCAATTATTTGGAGGATCCAACAAAATATGAAGAAATTGTCTTCACGTCGTTCTCAACATCAAAGTAATAATGTTATCATAAGTAACATTAGGGCTCCCAATTGATAATTGCAAGAAAAGCAATCTGAAATCGATTTCCCATTGGTGTGGTGGAAGCCGATGATGGTGCGAAGTTATTTTTGTTGTCGTGGTGTTCTTAGTATGGTGGTAGCCGGCGGTGATGTGGTGGTGTTGTTGGTGTGATTTGGCGCCCACACCTGCATCGCCTTATCTTCATCTCTCTTTGATTCATTCTCCTCCTCGACACCTTTCTATTTAATTCAATCTCTATCGAAAACCGATGATAGAATTAAAGCGATAATGGAACTGAAGCGATTGCCATTAAAGGGGAAGGGGTTGAAAGCAGGAGGGTGAGCCGATGAGACGGAGGTGGAGGTGAGGGCGGCAGCTCAAGGGCCGCGTCTTATGAAAAATACTAAATTACCATTCTACCCACCTTTCCTATATTATATAGTATATGTATGTATATACAAAAATTGTTTTTATCCACTAATTATATTAGTGGCATCATATTTTATTTTGTAATGCTTTAAATATAATTAAAACCACAAAAGATATACCTATTAAGACTAATTTTTAGTATTTTGTTTATTTAGATATCTTTATTTTATATATTATTAATGATGTAATTATGTTCTCAATTCCGGTTCGACTGGTTGAAACGGTCCGATCATTGAACCAATAAGACGACCTGTCCGATCTGGTTATGAAAAGATTGATCTTTCATACTATAGGTCTTTGCAGCTCGCCATAAGTTTCTACTAAAGAATTCTTCACGGAAATGTTTTTGGAGAATACTATACAAGTGTGTAATACATTCTCGATGCTCAACGGTAGGATAAACTTATGAATCTGCAACTTCAAATCTCTTTTGCATGTGTGATGATATAATAAGTCCATCAGGTGTAGCGATTGCTTTTTTAAGCAACTTAAGAAACCATAACCATGAATTTTTATTCTCTGGTTCAAGTACACCATAAAGCTACCAAAAAAAATAGAATTGTTACCATCAGCACTTGTAGCAGCGACTAAAAACCCATTAAACTTTTCTTTTAATTGGCAGGCATCAATAGCAATGTTGGGACGACAACCATCAAGAAACCCCTTCAAACACGATCGTAGTGAAGTAAAAAAAACATAATAATAGTTTCTTATTACCAGTTGTCTCAAAGTCAATGTCAACAACACTTCTAGGGTCTCGTCTAAGTAGTTCCTCTTTGAAATTATTCATAGTCTTCCCATTTGCCATACATTTCACTATAAGCTTGTTATTTCCATATAAAGACTTTCATGTACAATACATCAACATTGTAAGTTTTCATAACCCATTTCTTGAGTTTTATAACAAAGACATCCCCGTCAGATTTTAGTTTATCACTAACTACGCCAACAATTCATCCTTGAGTTGCAACCTTATTACCACCCTTATTGCTTCTAGTGCAGAATGCACTTTTACAAGTGTCTTAACCTACGTGATTTATATACACATATAATTTATTAAAAATACAAATATAATCTTTATTATATTTATAAACTTACCTTGAATGTAACTCCATCTTCCATGATAAAAGCATGTATTCTCCATTTGCAATCTAGGTCTACACACCTTGCCATGACTCATGCGGGTTACTTTTCTTAAAGATGTACCCAAATTCATTTGTGAGAGCAAAATGAAACAACACTCTTCCAAACTCGACCATATTTTCAAATGTTGAGTTTACTTTGATGGTTGGACTTTTCTTGGTAAAAGTTTCCTCTCTCAAATTTTACAACTCAACTTCATTATCGATACTATAATGACCATGATAACTTTTATTGCTTAGTGAATACTCTGATTCTTCCTCACCACATGGTTCATAATCATCGATTGGTTTCATCAACATCATTGTAATGTTATATTAGAAGGCTGATGCAACCAAAGAAGCCAAAACAACCAAGGTGATTCCTGCATGCATGCATTGATGTACAAGGTAGAAGTTGCTTTGGAAGTTTTACACTCTCCACAAAAAACATTCTAAGTGTAAAATCTTCCAAAGCCAAAGTCCAAATCTTCCGAAGCCAAATATGAAGTCTTCCGAAGCTTCAGAGACAAAGTCTTCCGAAGCCAAATGGTGTGAAGACTGATTTCTTCTGAAGACAGGGAGGACATGCTTTCTCTGATCTACTTTTTCATAAAGCTGACTTACTTTTCGCTGCAACTTTGAAGATTCTGTATAAGTTGGTGAAAAGGTCCATGCTTTTGAAAATTGTAGATTATGGTCTTAGGTCTACAACTTCCTACTTTGTACCTGTTATCCTTTTTATAATATAAAAGATGTGAGCTATGGCATGTCATAGTCACTAGTCAAAAGGCAATCTGCCTTTTGAATCTACATTGATCTTGTTGTCTAGATTAGTGTTTCCAGCTGGCTATCATAGTATGGACGGCTATAGGATGTAGTATAGAGTATCTCAGGTCCTTGTATTTCATTTTATGCTTTGTAACACCTATAATAGAACTTGAGGCAATATACAGTATCCTTGAAAACTATATTCGTCTGTTCTTGTTCTTGGTTCTTGGTTCTGTCTCAATTACTTGTGTTCTTAGTATCGTCTTTACAAACCCGGTTCTCCATTTGATCTGTTAAGTGTTCTAAAACTCTCCTTATTATGAGACTGATTGTATTGACCATCCCTTTAATCGGTCCTGCATTTGGTTTCAGAGTATTTTAGGCTCTTGATTGTAAGATCTAACCATCTTAAATCCTTTCAGTTTTGTAAAACACTTAACATCTCAAATGGTAGCTATCACAAAGGCTAATATGGAAACTGGTACTATGATAAAGTCTCCACTGATCACTCCTGATGACTTTGATACTTGGTGCTAAAGAATGGAAGGCTTTATCAAGTCTTAAGACTCCAGGATATGGGGATCTGTTGTCAATGGACCTCATGTACCATCCACCACTTCAGCTGTTGCTGGTGGTGGTATGATACAAAAGGAAGTGGCTGATTATTTTGATGAAGACTAGATGAAGATTGACATAGATCAGAAGGCCAGACCGCCCTCCAACCTGCTCTTCCAAACTCTATTTACAGAGGCTTCAAGAAGTGTAAGACTGCCAAGCAACTATGGAATGCACTGAAGCTGATGTATGAGGGGTCAAATGAAGCAAAAGAAAACAAGAAGGACCTCTTGAAGCAGCAGTTTGAGAACTTCACCTTCAAAACAAGTGAAACCATGACTCAATAATACTTCAGGTATGTTGAGATTATGGATACTCTAATGGATGTTGGAATAACTCTTTAGAACAGGGACATTGTGAGGAAGTTCATGTCCTCTCTTCCCAGACAATGGACACACTATTGTATGGTCATCAAGAGGAATAAGAACCTCAAGACCCTTACTCTCACTAAGTTGTATAGTATCCTCAGTGGCTACCAGATGGAGATGAACATGCAAAATCCATCTGGTAACTCCAACAATCAACAGAGTTCAACCTTTCATGCGGTTGAAAGGGATTGAAAAGAACCATAGCATCATCTCATCTGCTACCCTGACAACTCATAAAAGGGTCCTTTCATCACATTCCCGGAGACACCAAGAGAGAGCTACATCCAAGGAAGCCCATTCCAAGAGACAAGCTCTTCACAAGCCTTTGTGTCTACTGATGAAAGCACAAACAACTTTCTCTTTACTCTTGAAGACCTAGACTGTATCCATCCAGATAATCTGGAGTACATGAAATAGTCCAGCAGATGGCTCTTCTCACTCACAGAGCCATGAAGTTTTACAAGAGGACAGGGAGGAAGTTTCCTAGTAATACATCTAGTGGAAAGTTTGGGCTGGACAAAAGCAAAGTGAAGAGTTACAACTGTAACCAAATAGGACACTTTGCTAGAGAATGCAAGGCACCAAAGGCAAATGGTGGCCAAGCACAAACCAGACCAAACTACACTGATGGAGCTCCTTAGAATGAGAACCCCAAGCAGCAAGCTGTAGTTGCTGTTGACGAGGGAGACTTTGACTGGAGCTTTCAGGTTGAGGATGCATCTCCAAACCAAGCACTGATAGCAGATCATAAAAAATCCAAGGTATTAGAACATCCTTGTACACCTAAATGTATTACTAAAGTTAACTGATATAGGTCCTATAACTTAGAGATGAGAACTGATCTTGAGTCCCTAAAAACTTTAAAAGCTGATTTCAAAAGAGCTGAACATGATTACAAACTTAAAATAGAAGACTTCAAGTTTTCTTCGAAAGAAAATTATGTCTTCAAATCAAATAACTACTTATAAGAAATTTACCTTCAGAAGAAATTCTGAGATATCTTCCGAAGCTTAAATATGCTTCTAAGTACTTACATGTATTTGAAGGACAATTTTCTTTAGAAAGCAAATTTCAAGTTGTCTTCGGAAGAAAATTATGTCTTCAAGTCAAATAACTACTTATAAGAAATTTACCTTCGGAAGAAATTTCGATATATCTTCCAAAGCTTAAATATGCTTCTAAGTACTGACATGTATTTGAATGACAATTTTCTTCCGAAAGCAATTAAGTCTCGGAAGATTTTGAGAAATCTTTTTTAACTCTTAAGCATGAACATACCAACTACAGGACTCAGAAAAGATCTCATCACTAAGTTAACTGAATGCTAGGCTGAGCTTGTGATCAGCAAAGCCAGGGCAGACGTGTTCTTGAAGAAGAGACCTTCAAGAACATGATATCCTCATCCTTGCATGCAAAAGTTTGTTATCAGAATTAGCAGGGACTGGGATCTACTGAGATAGCTCCTCCACGCACTCTATTGTCTGTAAGACCTCCAAGGTGTGGAACTTGTGAAGATGAGCTTCCCCTTTATAGACCCCATTGATGAAGAGGATGAAAAGGAGATAGTGAAGGAGGATTCTGAGAAGAGTGAAGAAGATCATCCTAAAAAGGGCCACTATTCTCCTAAGGAGAGAAAAGAATCTGGGATGACCAAGTCTAAGAGGAAGAACTTGATCAGGAAAGCAAAGAGAAAATCAAAGAAGGTTCAAGAGATCAAGGCCACTTTCAACTCTAAGAAGAAACAAATGTTTATCTCTGTAGGATTTGAAATGGTAAAGGCTGAAGACTCAACTATGAACTCTAGTACCAGGAGTTCTAGTTCATGTCCAAGTCATTCCAGCAAAGAGAAGAAGGCTGATCAGCTATGTATTATTGCTACACAGCCTAAACCATCCAGTTCCAAGAACAAGCCTCACCCTAAGAAGCTTGCTGCATCATTTGAGAAGATGAAGATGGAGGTGGAAAGTGATCAAGTTCAGTCTTTCTCTCAAAAGAAGACTCTCAGAAGGAAGCAAATGGATTGCATCATGTGTGGTAGTACTTCTCATCTTGCTAAGGATTGCATCTACAATCCTAAAAGTACTATTCACATGATCAAAGAGAAAACTTTGTGAAGAACTAGCTTAGGAAGGAAAATCCTTTCCTTTCAGAAGCTCCAAGGTGAAAAAGAAGACAAGTGAAAACTTGCCTTCGGAAGAAATTTGGTCTCGGAAGAAGTGAATGCTTCCGAAGTACTAAAGCCTGCTGCAGTGAAAGTAAGATCTTCCTAAGGTCCAGTCTCCAAAACTTCTGAAGTTTGTCAAAACTTCTGAAGTGTTGAAGGTCAAGTCCAATCTTTCAAAGATGGTGTGGAAGATGAAGAAAGACCAAGTGACTGAAAGTTCTTCATCAACAACAGCTAATGATCCTCAAATCTTGAACATAGGATTAGCTACTGTTACATTGTCTTCAAATCACTTTAATAAGCCCAAGACCAAGGCTTGGGTTTTCCACTTGGGACAGATAAAGCCTGGCATCTTCAAGACTATAAGGAAGCCAACTGCTGGCTTCTTAGGGGTAGAAACAGCCCTTGTCCTAAAAATGTTAGAGCTCATTGCTCCACCAGCTAGTATTGAACCCATACCTTCTACTTCCCAACCACCTATACAGGAAAAAATAACCATCACCTACCAAAGAAAATCCAAACAAACCCCTACACATGCTACTTAGTTTGTGCAGGCCCCTATATCATCACCCATATAGGAGGAAGTAGACACTGGAGCTCCCACTTCTCCCAAGGAGAAAACCACTCCCATCTCACCAATGATCGGTGTTGAGGTTCCTCATGCTCAGCCTGATGAGCTCACAACCCTCACAGCCTTAAGCCTTCACTCAACGTCTCAAAACTCTAGTGAACAACCTTCAGAGGAAAGTTACCATCCCCAGCCTCTTGATATAAACCAACCAATCCCAAACCTTGAATTCTATGATGATGAAGACATGGGATTCAGTGAGTATCATGAATCTCTCTTCTCCACCCCTGCTCAAGGAGAGATAAGTACTCATGTTTCTCCCATGTCTAGCCCACATCATCCACCTACTACTGAGGTGGATCTCCCTGAACCTATTCAGGAGATCCATATGGAAGAGGCTCTCACTTCAGCAAGTGATTACATCATTCAGACCTCAACCATGGCAACCCAGCCTCTTGACACTTCAATTGAAGTTGTCATGATGCAGGGGAAATCCAGCAGCCAAGAATAAAGTGTTGGTGATGAGAAAGAAGACCTTGGTCCTATTCTCTCATCCCCTCATGATTCTTCTGATGAAGATGAGGGGATCTAAAACTAAAGGTGCAAAAACTGACAAAAACATGCACCTATTTAGTCTTAAAGATAAGTCACCTAGAATCTCAGGTGACTGTCTTACAAAGGAGGGTCAATGATCAGCAACTTGAGATCACCGATCTCAAGGGCAAGTTAGCTGAGAGACAACTCCAGAGAACTCAACCAGGTCCATAAGAACCTGTGGATGTGACAGACCTAACCCCAAGCTCACTTATATAAGAAGGTGATGCTACTAAAAAGGGGGAGAAAGTCCAAACAATCATGGAACCTAGGAGTTCTTCACAGAGTATGAACTTGGAGGATTCACCATCCTCACTTGCAATGGTCCATACTCAGAAACCTCCTCAAAGTCTACATGGATATGGACTTACTTTCCCAAGTCTACATAGATGTGGACTCACTCATACAAAGTTTGTTTGAGGAAGGTATCCCTAGAGCTATGCCTACCCCATCTTATCACTCTGAGAATCCAATCATAGGATGGAGGTATGACACTGATAGAAGAGCTATAGTCATCTCTAGATCTCAAGGTCAACAGGAAATTTTCAACTTTTTCAACCCGAGCTTCTATGAGAGCATCCATCTGACTGATCTTCCACTTGTTAATCCAAGTCAAAATAGACAAGCTACAAGATTAGCAGATAGGATTCAAGAAAGGGTGTTTGAAGAATACAAGCTGAGGTCAAGACTAAACAGACAGAGGCTAGCAGGTAATGCTTTTGGTCAACTAGATGTTGAGGTGGACCCTAAGATTAGCTTCAAAGGGGAAGCCCTGATTGAAGGCCCAGAAGTTGAACCTGTGAACCTTAAGACAAGAACTTCTTCAGCACCCATTACCCTCAGTGAGGCACCAGCTGGTGAAGGTGCTTCATAACCTCTCTCTGGCCAGAGCTTGACTGTTGAGTCAAGCAATGAAGGCCAAAGCTCTCTCCACCTTGAGTCACCAAATCCTGTGAGTGACAAAAGGAAAAAAAACTGACTTCTAAGGAGATTGAGGAGGAGGAAAGAGAGAGGAAGAGGAAGCTAAGGGGAGAAAGTTTAAGAGAGTCTCCAGACTTCATGGAAGCTGCCATCAGGGCTGCCCCTAGGCCAAATACTCAGGATGATGAGTTAAGGGCAGCCAGGATAAACTACTTGGGGACCAGAAACTACAATATGGATGAACTATTCTCTCTCCCCTTAAAAGAACTGACTAAACTGGCTGACAAGGAATTGTCCAAGGAGCGGAAGGAGGCAGAGGATGCAGCATTACTCCTCAAGAACAAGGAAGAAAGGAGACTGAAAAGGCTCTACAAGCATGCTCATACCCTCTCCCTAGTTCAAGAAAGTCAATAGCCATTATCTAAAAGAGTCAAAAGAAGTCTGCTGATAGACAAAGGATGATGAGCTTCTTGAAGCTGTATGGATTCTCTAAAAGGAGGCTTGGTCAAATGTCTCTAGTCACTATGGATGAGCACATTAGAGTGATTAAGTAGAAGATTATAAAAGGAGAGCATGTTACCTTGGATTCTCCACCAAGTCCAGCTCAACCTGAGGTTGTCAAGGTAACCCCTTGAGACAACATAACTTCGTCTTCTGATCCATAGTAGGGTCCTCTTCACTCTCCTTCCGAACCTGTGACAGAAGAGAACCCAACTGAGAGAGACACATTAGAACAACCTGGTGCTGAAGGCCAGTCCTCTCAGTTAAAGACTTCAAAGAAGAGGAAAAGTATGCCCATGAAGAGTGTTTCCAAGAAGAAGACCAAGGCATCCACCTCTACACCTCAGGATAAGTCAGAGCATCCTAAGGTAGTAAAAGAAGAGGCTACTCAACCAACTCCAACTCAAAGAGGAGCCTCTAGCAACCAGAAGACCCACCTTGTCCTGGACTTTTGCTGCTAATTCAGATAGATGGTATGTTATCAGAGATCAAGGAGGTCAAGATGTCTATTTCTAGCAAGACATGCTTGATCTTCCTCTACATGATCTCCATGACATGAGAAGATATTATAAGAGTCTGAGGGATCCTAAATAACTTCTTTGTTTTGGTAGCATCAGCCTAGGGGGAGTTTGTAAGGTTATATTAGAAGGTTGATGCAACCAAAGAAGCCAAAACAACCAAGGTGCTTCCTGCATGCATGCACTGATGTACAAGGTAGAAGTTGCTTTAGAAGTTTTACACTCTCCATAGAAAATATTCTAAGTGTAAAATCTTCTGAAGCCAAAGTCCAAATCTTCTGAAGCCAAAGATGAAGTCGTCTGAAGCTTCAAAGACAAAGTCTTCTGAAGCCAAATGGTGTGAAGACTGATTTCTTCCAAAGACAGAGAGGACATGCTTTCTTTGATCTATTTTTTCATAAAGTTGGCTTACTTTCCGCTGCAACTCTAAAGACTCACCAACTTATACAAGTTAGTGAAAAGGTTCATGCTTTTGAAAACGGTAGATTATGGTCTTGGGTATGCAACTTCCTACTTCATGCCTGTTATCCTTTTTATAATATAAAAGGATATGAGCTATGGCATGTTATAGTCACTAGTCAAAAGACAATCTGCCTTTTGACTCTACATTGATCTTGTTGTCTAGATTAGTGTTTCCAGCTGGCTATCATAGTATGGACGGTTGTAGAATGTAGTATAAAGTATCTCAGGTCCATGTATTTCTTTTTATGCTTTGTAACACTTGTAATAGAACTTGAGAGCAATATACAGCATCCTTGAAAGCCATATTCGTATGTTCTTGTTCTTGGTTCTGTCTCAGTTACTTGTGTTCTTAGTATCATCTTTATAAACCCGGTTCCCCATTTGATCTATTAAGTGTTCTAAAACTCTCCTCATTGTGAGACTGATTGTATTGACCATCCCTTTAACCGGTCCTGCAATCATTCCGACCCTTACAAAAGATTTATAGTTCTCATTAAAACAATTATTTGGTGTACAAGATAATTAATGTTTATCAAAACAAACATTTACCTTTGTATAATTGAACTCGTCACAAGATTATTATTCGTCTTCACATAAACAGTTAATTCTCTTTCCATCTCATACATAATAAGCATTAGTCTAAATTTTCTGTGGCATTCTTATCAACGAAAGAAGCTAAGAGAATGAGATCCCTATTTACCTGATAATGATTTGTAATCTTTTCAATCAAGTCACCAAAGTTGTACGTGCATGTGTGTAAATAGATTTTGAAATCCAAAGTGCAGGACCATTGAAGGGTGGTCAATGCAACAGTTTCACAGGGTGGAGAGATTTAGAAATAGTAGATCAAATAGGGAACCGGTTAGGATGAAACAATGAACACAAGTAACAAGAACAATAAACAAAAACACTCAAATATGGTTTTCAAGAATGATGTATATTGCTCTTAAGTTCTTACAAGTGTTACAAATCTTACTTTTAGAATACAAGTACTTGAGACACTTTATGCTACATCCTACAGCCGGCCATACTTTGAAGGCCAGCTGGAAACACTATTCTAGACAACAAGATCAATGTAGAGTCAAAAGGCACATTGCCTTTTAACTAGTGACTATGACATGCCATAGCTCATATCCTAATCTATTACAAAAAGGATAAAAGTACATAGTTGAAAAGCTACAGACAAAGACCTTAATCTACAGTTGACAAAAGCATGGACTTTTCACCAACTCTTATAAGTTGGTGAGTATTCAGAAGTTGCAGCAGAAAGTGGTTTAGCTTTTGTCAAAAGATGATTCAGAGAAAGCATGTCTTCTCTGTGCATGCTGAGAGCTCTTTGATTGTTCTTTGGTTGCATCAGCCTTTAAGTGTATTCCTTAGAAACTCCCCCTAGACCGATGCTACCAAAACTGAAGAGACCTTTAGGTCTTGATCTTCATCTGTTGACAGTCCTCATCAGAATCAAGACCATTCCCTTTATCATTAGTTGGTCAGGATTCCTCAGACTCTCAAAGTATCTCCTCATGTCATAGAGATCATACAGAGGGATGTCAAGTATGTTTTGCCAGAAGTACATGTCTTGACCCCCTTGATCTCTAGTAACATACCATCTGGATTAGTGGCAAACATCTAAGATACGATGGGTCTCTCAGTAGCAAGAGGCTCTACTTGAATAGGAGTTGGATGAGCAGACTTTTCTTGATCACCCTCAGGATGTTCTGACCCATCCTAAGATGTAAAGGTGGATGCCTTGGACTTCTTCTTCTTCTTCTTGTCCCTTCTTATAGCCATCCTTTTCTTCTTTCTGTACTTTAACTGAGTAAACTGGCCCGCAATACCATATTATTCTTGTTTGTCTTCCTCGATTGGGTCCTTGTCCTTCACAGGTTCAGAAGGAGAAGGATCAGGACCCCGTTATGGATCAAAAGATGGAGGTGGTTGTGATGTAGTACTAGGTCTAGGTTTGTCTTTTAGGGTTCAACCTTGACCTCAGCTTCAGTTGCAGCCTGACTTGGTGAAGAATGCAAGTCAACCAGCTCACCCCTTTTGATCTTCTGCTTGATCACTCTAATGTGCTCATCCATATTGGATAGAGACATTGGACCATGTCTCCTTCCGAAGAATCCATATAGCTTCAAGAAGCTCACCATATTCTGTCTATCAGCAGACTTCTTCAAATTTGCTCTGATGGTGGCTCTTAACTTTGCAGCCTCTTCCCTCATCTTCCTTTTTGCAGCTTTTTGCTCTTTTTGCACTTGTTGCTCAAGCTGGTTGAGGTATTCAAACTCAATGTAGTCATATGGTAAGGGAAGAAGGTCTGCTGCCTGATAGAGACCCGTGGCACTCAGGTAGGTTATCATGTTTTGCCTTTCTTGTTCTCTACCTTCCTGAGTTTGTTGCTTAGTAGCCATAGCCTCTGTCTTAGGACTCTCCTGAACTGGGGGGATGGTAGGAGCTTTGTAGAGTATTTTTCTCCTTCTTTCTTCCTTGATCTTGAGATCCTTGATCTTGAGAAGCAATTCTGCATTCTCAACTTCCTTCCTCTCCTTTGACATTTCCATGTCAGGCAGTTCATTTAATTCCTCCAAAGGGAGAAAGATGAGTTCATTAATGTTGTAGTTCCTGGACCCCAGATAGTTTAATTTGGCTACCCTTGACTCATCATCTTGAGTGCTTGGCTTGGGGGCAGCTTTAATTGTAGCTTCCATGAAGCCAGGGGTCCTACTAGAACTCCCCCTTGCCTTCCTCATCCTGTCTCTCTTTTCCTCCTCAATCTCCTCAAAGGTCATCTTCCTCTTCCCTTTGTCACTCATAGGCTTGTGTGACTCAGGATGGAGAGAGCTTTGGCCTTTATTGCTTGGTGCTGCACTTGAGCTCTGGCCAGAGAGAGGTTGTGAGACACCTTCACCAGCTGGTGTGTCACTGAGGGTAATGGGTGCTAAAGCACTGAAGTAGCTCCAGTCGCAAAATTCACAGGCTCAACTACTAGGCCTTTAGCCAAGGTTTCCCCTTTGAAGCTAATCTTAGGGTCCACCTTAGCATTTAGTTGACCAACAGTCTTTGGAAGGTTTGAGAAAACTTCTTCAGCCAATTTGGCTTCGGAAGATATTCCTTAGTCTTTCAAGAATTTTGCTTCGGAAGAAAAATACTTAGAGTATTTTTACTTCCTAGATAAATTTTGCTTCAGAAGATATCAAATATCAGAAATATTATTCAAAGAGAGAATAAAGCTTCCGAGACTTAATTGCTTTCGGAAGAAAATAGTCCTTTAATACATATAAGTACTTGGTGAGAAATATAAGCTCGGAAGATGTATCAGGATTTCTTTAGAAAGTTAGTTTCTTAGAAGTAGTTATTTTTTAAGACATAATTTTCTTCCAAAGAGAATTTGATGTCTTCCGAAGAAAAATATATTTAAAATTCTCAAAATTCTAAGGGATATCATTTTTGAAAAGCTCCTTCCAAAATAAACTAGGCTTATATGATGATGATATAGACAACTTAAGACACATACACGAATAAAAATAATCTTGAGTTTAGTTTAAGAATATCTACTCAAAGTTAATCATCCTAATAACTGATACAAGATATTTGAATCTCTGCTCATCAAAAGCTTTAGTGAACAGATCAGCATATTGTTTATTTGTGTTAACTTTGACTAGTTTTATCAATCTTTTTTCAAAATAATCTCTAAACAAATAATACCTGATATTGATGTGCTTTGTCTTTAAGTGTTGTACATGATTCTCTATAATAGAGATAGCACTGTTATTGTCTATGTGGATGGGAGTCTCTTTGAAGTTGAATCCATAGTCCAGCATATGATTCTAAATCCAAAGCATTTGAGCACAGCAGCTTGCAACAGTAATTTTTTCAGCTTCAGCAGTTGATGTAGACATACAGGATTGTTTATTGCATGGCCATGAGACTATCCTTCCACCAAAAAATTGACATCCCCCAGATGTAGACTTTGTAGTCATATTGCAGCCACCGTAGTCATTATTTGTATAGGCATACAGATTGAAGTCAGAATTCTTTGGATACCAGATATCTGAGAATTCTTTTGACAGTAACCAGGTGTGACATCTTGGGATTGGCTTGATATCTTACACAAATAATTGTAGCAAACATGATATCAGGCTTGTTGGCTGTGAGGTACATAATAGACCCAATCATAGCCCTATATAGATGTCATCAATATACTCCCCCTCAAGATCTAGTCCTAGAGAGTGGTTTCTGGCTATAGGTGTCTTAGCAACCTTGCACTCAGACATATAAAATCTAGTAAGTATGTCGTGCACATACTTTGACTGGTTTATGAAGATACCATTGTCAACCTGCTTCATTTGAATTCCTAGAAAGAAATTAAGTTCCCCCATGGCACTCATTTCAAATCTACTCTTCATCAGCTTCTCAAAGTCTTTGCAGAGCTTTGGATTAGTTGATCTAAAATAATGTCATCTACATAAACTTGAACCAATATCAAGTCATTTCATGTTCCTTTGATGAACAGTGTTCTATCAATAGTACCCCTCTTGTATCCACGCTAACATAGATACTGTGATAGTGTCTCATACCACTTCGTTGGAGCCTAATACAGCCCATAAAGTGCTTTGTCAAGCTTGCAGACATAATTAGGATGATCTGGGTCTGCAAAGCCAGGTGGTTGTTTGACATACACCTCCTCATCAATCACCCCATACAAGAAGGCACACTTGACATCAAGTTGGAAGACCTTGAAGTCCTTGAATGCAGCAAAAGCTAGGAATTCCTAACAGCTTCAAGTCTTGCTACAAGAGTAAAAACATTTGTGTAGTCAATCTTTTCTTCTTGTGTGTACCCTTGAACATCTAGTCTTGCCTTGTTCTTGATGACAAGTCCTCTATCATCTTTCTTATTCCTAAATACCCACTTTGTACCTATAGTAGTGTTCCCTTGAGGAAGAGGACATAGATTCCAAACCTTTTGTCTCTTGAATTAAAACAGCTCCTCCTATATTGCTTCAATCCAACTTCCATCGTTTAAAGCCTCATCAATCTTCTTAGGCTCAATCTAGGACAAGAAACAAGAGTGAAGACAAACATTTTTGTCATGGGTTTGTCCTCTTCTTCTCACCCCTGTCTCGACATCTCCAATTATGATTGTGGTGGGATGTGACTTGTGGATTCTCAGTTGAGGAATCACAGCAAGTTGGTTTGACAGATCTAAATTTAAAATATTCAGATCTGGTGTTTGAATATCACCCACCACATCAACACACTTCTCAAGAGAAACTTGATCCAATGAGTGTGTTACATCATTGATGTTGTCTTTTATGGAGTGGTTATCAGCATTAAGAAATTCTTAATCATCATCACCACCTCCATCTCCTCTTACATTGAAAATTCCTTCATTTGAGTTATGTGTCTCTGTGCTGGAATTTATAGGCACCTCAAATGTATCAGCTGAAGAATTTGTCATGGTTGTACTAACAAGATTTCCAACTTCAGGGCTAGTTACCACTGGAGCTAAAGTAATATGAACAATTAGTCTTTTCAGCTCAAATCTTAGATCAGAATCTCCTGTTGATAAGGTACTTGTAGATCCTGAAACATCTTCACAAGATTTGTTAAAACAGCTGGTAACTAAATCAAGATCAAACAGCCAATCAGGACCAAAACCTTTCATACTAGGTGTGTGCTAATTGAAGGTCAAATTGGCTGACTCCTTAACTACTCTAGTTCTGAGATTGTATACTCTATAAGTCTTAGCTTAACAAGAGTATCCAATGAAATATCCATCGTCTGATTTCTCAGCAAATTTGGCTATTTGATCCTTGGTATTCAAGATAATGCAAAGACATCCAAATGATCTGAGGAAACCAATGAAAGGTCTCCTTTTGTGCCACAGTTCATAATGAGTTTTACCATGAGTCTTGAATACTAAAACTCTATTCTGCACATAGTAGGCTGTGTTGACTACCTCTGCCTAAAAGGTGATAGGTAGTTTAGAATTAGATAACATGGTTCTTGCAGCTTCAATAAATGTCCTGTTTCTCTTCTCAACAACACCGTTTTGCTGAGAAGTCCTGGGAGCACTATATTGTCTTGTAATACATTTTTCATTACAAAATGCATCAAGGATTTGGTTCTTGAATTCAGTTCCTTGATCACATCTTATGATCTTGACATTGTGATCACATTGATTCTCAACTTTTAGAATGAAGCTCTTCAAGATTTCAGGGGTTTCATCTTTAGTTCTAAGAAAGATGACCCAAGAATATCTTATGAAGTCCTCTGTGATCACCAAGCAATAAGAAGTCCTTCTAGACTTATTACACTGGTGGGGCCAAAAAGATCCATATGTAATAAGTGTAGGGGAGTAGTGATGGAGTTCATTTTCTTTGGCTTGTGAGACACTTTGTGTTGCTTTCCTTTCAGGCATGCAACACAATGATCATCACTTGTAAACTCTTTCTTTGGCATTCCAGTTACCAAATCATTCTTAATTAATTTATTTATGTTCCTAATGTTTACATGGCATATTCTTTTATGCTAGAGGAAAGACTCATCACTATTGGCTTTAGATAGAAAGCAAGAAACTTCTCCCAAAGGGGATGTTTCCTGCAAGTCCATCTTGTACATGTTCCCTTTCCTATGGGCTCTAAGCAGGATATGCTCTTGAGGAATGGACACCTGGGGTTTGAGAACAATTCACTCATGCTCAGTAAAGAGCATGTTGTGTCTCTGATCATAAAATTAGGATACACTCAGAAGATTGTACCTAAGCTCCTTAACAAAGTTTACCTTCTCTATGCTGAGTTTAGCATTTGTGGTTTTATCCTTTCCAGTAATATAACCACCTAATTTTCCTTCAAAACCAATTGGCCCTCCATCAATTTTCTCAAAGTCTTAAAGCAAAGAGCCATTGCTAGTCATGTGTCTAGAACAACCACTTTCAATGATCCATACATTTTTTTTGGTCTTTAGTTGTTCCTGCACATAAAAAGATAGTTAGCTACATTTGGAAACCCAAGGCTCATTGGTCTTGGGATTATCAAGGTGAACAGAAGATAATGTAACAGTATTAGATCCTATATGCAAGCTCTAAGGATCATTTGATGTTGTTGATGAATAACTTTCAGTCATATGGCCTTCCTTCATCTTCCATACCATCTTTGGAAGACTAGACTTGGCATTCATTACTTCGAAAGTTTTTATGACTTCAGAAGTTTTGGAGACTGGACCTTCGGAAGCTTTTGCATCCACTGCAGCAGACTTCAAAACTTCGGAAGCATTCCTTTCTTCCGAGACCAAATTTTCTTCCGAATGTAAGTTTTCACTTATCTTCTTCACTTTAGAGCTTATGAAAGGAAGAGATTTTCCTTCCGAAGCTATTCTCTTCTTTTTCTTCTCAGAAGTTTTCTTCTTAGTCTTGTGGATGGTACTTTTGGGATTGTAGATGCAATCCTTGGCAAAGTGAGAAGTACTACCACACATGATGCACTCAATTAGCATCCTTTTGAGAGTCTACTTTTGCGTGGCAAGCTGAGCTTGATCACTTTCCACTTCCTTCTTCATCTTCTTAGATGATGCAACATACCTCTTGGGATGAGGCTTGCTCTTGGAACTGGATGGTTCAAGCTATGCAGCAGTGGTACACATTTTATCAGCTTTTTTCTCTTGACCAGGATGATTAGGACATGAACTAAGACTCCTGGTACTAGAGTCCCTTGTTGGGTCTTCAGTCTTTACCACTTCAAATTCAGCAGAAATGAAAACTTGCTTTTGCTTGGAGTTGAAAGTGGCCTTGATCTCTTGGGCTTTCTTTGACTTTTTTTTGCCTGCCCTGATCAAGTTTTTCCTTGCAGACTTGGCCATCCTTGGTTCTTTCTTCTCTATAGGATAATAGTGTCCCTTCTTAAGAGTAGAAATGGTTTTCTTTAAATATTCAATTTAAGTTTATAATCATTTTCTGCACTTTTAAAATTAGCTTTTAAAATGTTTAAGGACTCAAGATCAGATCTCACTTCTAAGTTGTCGGACCTATACATGTTAACTTTAGCAATGCATTCAGGAGTACAAAGATGTTCTAATACCTTGGCTTCTTCTTGATCAACCATCAGTGCTTGGTTTGGTGAAGCATCTTCTACTTGAAAGCTCCAGTCAAACCCTACTTCTTCAATAGCAACAACCACATGTTATTTAGGTTGGCTTGCCTTCTCAGTTCTGGGAGCTGGATCAGTGTAGTTTGGTCTGGATTGTGCTTGGCCACCATTTGTCTTTGATGCCTTGCACTCTCTAGCAAAGTGTCCCATTTGGTTACAGTTGTCACACTTCACCTTGCTTTTATCCAGACCAAACTTTCCACTGGCCACATTGCTTGGAAACTTCCTTCCTGTTCTCTTGTAGAACTTTTTGGCTCTGTGAGTGAGATGAGCCATCTGTTGAACTATCTCCATGTACTCCAGTTCGTCTAGATGGATGCAGTCTAAGTCTTCATGAGTGAAGAGAAAGTTTCCACAACTTTCATCAGCAGACACAAAGACTTGAGCAGAGCTTGTCTCTTGAAATGGGCTTCCTTGGATGTAGCTATCCCTTGGTGTCTCAGGGAAGGTGATGAAAGGACCCTTTTATGAGTTTCCAGGGAAGCAGATAAGATGATGTTGTTGTTCTCTGCTGTCCCTTTCAACCACATGAAGGGCTAAACTCTACTGATTGTTGGAAGAGCTGCTGCATGGATTTTGCAAGTTCATCTCCATCTAGTACCCACTAAGAATACCATACAGCTCTGTAATGTCTTTCATGTTCTTCGAGGCTTCCTCAGACCCCTCATACATGAGCTTTAGTGCATCCCAGAGCTGCTTAGCAGTTTTGCACTTCTTGAAGCCTCTGTATATAGAGTTTGGAAGAGCAGTTTGAAGTGCGGTCATGGCTTTCTGCAGGACCGGTTAGGGTGTTAACAATAATTAGTTTCACAAGAGGAGTAATCTCAGATCACTTAACAGTTCAAATAGGGAACAGGAAACTTTAAAGATACAAGGAACACAAATAACAATGAGACAGAACTTAGAACAATAACACAAGTATTAGTTTTCAAGGATGTTGTATATTGATCTGAAGTTCTATTACATGAGTTCAAAGCATAATTAAAATACAAGGACCCGAGACACTTTTATACTACAACATACAACCGTCAATACTTGGAAGGACAGTTGGAATTGACTGATCTAGACAACAAGATCAATCTGGAGTTAGAAGGCAGATTGCCTTTTGACTAGTGACTATGAAGAAAATTACAGACAAAGACTTTATCTACTGACTTTTCCTAGTATAAAAAGTCTAAAGGAACAAAAGCTCATGTATGAGGGGTCTAAAGGAACAAATACTTGGAAGGACATAGCTCACTGACTTTTCCTAGTATAAAAAGTCTAAAGGAACAAAAGAAGAAAATTACAGACAAAGACTTTATCTACTATTCACTAAAGCATGGAAGTTTCACCAACTCATACAAGTTGGTAAGTTATCAGAGTTGCAGTAGAAAGTTGGTCAGCTTTATCAAAAGTAGATCAGAGAAAGCATCTTTTCTCTGTCTTCCAAAGAAATCAGTCTTCACAGCAAAGTTGCTTCGGAAGACTTTGTCTTTGAAGCTTCGGAAGACTTCATCTTTGGCTTCGAAAGAACTTGGTCTTTGGCTTCGGAAGTTTTTACACTTGGAATATTTTTCTTGTTAAGTGTAAAGCTTCCGAAGTAATTTCTTCTGAACTTTTGGCTTCGGAAGACTTTACACTTAGAATTTTCTTTAGAGAGTGTAAAGCTTCCGAAGCAAGTTCATCCTTGTTCCTTAGTGCATATTGGAGTATCTTTGGTTGCATCAGCCTTATAATCAGATAGATCCTTACACTTTCTAATCTACATCTATTTTCTTCCGGTCTTCTTCAGAGTAGTCAGCCATTTCCTTTGGTATTATCCCACCTCCAGTAGTGGCTGAAGAGGTGCTTAGGCTGTGAGGTCAACTAACAACAGATCTCCATATCCTGCTGTCTTGAGACTTGATGAACCCTTCCATACGTTTGCACAAAGTATCAAAGTCATCAGGAGTCATCAGTGGAGACTTTGTCATGGTATCGGTTTCTATATCAGCCTTAGAGATATCTGCCATTTGAGTTGATAAGTGTTTTGTGAAACTGAAGGGATTTAAGATGGTGAGATCTTACAATCAAGAGCTTGAAATGCTCTGATACCAATTATAGGACCGTTGAAGGGTGGTCAATGTAATAGTTCACAGGGTGGAAAGATTTAGAACACTTAGCAGATCAAATAGGGAACCGGTTAGGATGAAACAATGAACACAAGTAACAAGAACAATAAATAAGAACACTTAAATATGATTTTCAAGAATGATGTATATTGCTCTCAATTTCTTACAAGTGTTACAAAGCTTACTTTTAGAATACACGTACTCGACACACTTTATACTACATCGTACAACTGACCGTACTTTGAAGGCCAGCTGAGAACACTAATCTAGATAACAAGATCAATGTAGAGTCAAAAGACAGATTGCCTTTTGACTAGTGACTATGACATGCCATAGCTCACATCCTAATATATTACAAAAATGATAAAAGTACATAGTTGGAAAGTTACAGACAAAAGATCTTAATCTATGTTGACAAAATCATAGACTTTTCACCAACTCATATAAGTTGGTGAGTCTTCAGAAGTGACAGCGGAATGTTGTTAAGCTTTTGTCAAAAGGTGATTCAGAAAAAGCACGTCTTCTCTGTCTTCGGAAGAAATCAGTCTTTGGCTTCGGAAGACTTTGTCTTTGAGGCTTTGGAAGACTTTGTCTTTGAGGCTTCGGAAGATTTCATCTTTGGCTTCAGAGGATATGGTCTTTTGGCTTTGGAAGATTTGATACTTAGCATGATTCACTAAGTTATATCAATCTTCCGAAGTAACTTCATTATACTTCACATGTGCATGCTGAGAGCTCTTTGGTTGTTCTTTGGTTGCATCAGCCTTTAAGTGTATTCCTTACACAAAGCAATAATGGTTTCTACGTGAGTGGTAGCTAATCAAAAGTACCATCCATATTATAATTTTATCTTATACTTGGATAACATTATTCTTGAGTGTTGGTGATTGATCTCTCATCTCCCATGTTGGTATAAATGAGTGATTTTTCATGACAATATTGTTCTTGCGTTTCAAAGATTCTATTAAAATAATAAATCAAATGGGAAAAAATTAATCAAACTAGTAACAATGTTAAATAAAACTAAAGGAAGAAAAGCCACCAATCAATTGTTAAAGTAATCCATAAATTTGTCAATAGTGGTATGCAGAAATCGAAAAGATATACAAATTTGTCATTAGTAAAAAGAAGATTACCAACAATTCAAGAAGGGATAAATATCAACAAAATATGCCGTCTAACAAAAACAAACTCCTAATAATTAATATGTTCTGTCACACAAATAATAAATCACTGAGTGAACAAAACGATGACTGAATGGGCCAACGATGCTCATGAGTAGAACAATTACCGTGTTGTCGCCCTACAGATATGGAGAATCACCGTCAACTGAAAGGAGGCATGAATAATCATCGTCGATACATGGAAGAAGGGTTGAAGAATGCCAATTGAATAGAATGAAGTCCGTCGTCTATAATTTGATGGATACTATTTTTTAACAAGGCTAAAATTGTATTATATTAATTTTTTATAAAAGGAGGGATATATGTGATTTGAAATTTAAGTTGAGGATATATATATATGGGACCTGGGATTGTTACACCAGTTTGACTTAGTAAATTGAAATTTACATAGGTAAACCTCTGTTTACCTTTATTGGTTATTGTGCATTTAATTTCTCAGCTAACTATATGACAAGACATTAATGACGAACGGTAAACTGTAGTTTACCAATGTAAACAACTGTTTACATTACAACTTCAAATAAAGACCGATTGCAGGTATCCCCAACCTCTCATAATCTTTTTTTGTCATCCAAGTAGCTAACTACTTCTATTTCGGTTCGGTTCGAGGTTTTTAGTAGATTTTGATCTTGTTTGAAAGATTTTTTTAATATCTACAAGGTTAGTATGTATTTATTTTACCTTGTTTTCTTATAATATGTGTTTGTGTATGTTTTATGATTAAAGTTAGTGTTTTTCTTTATTTTAGTATATATATTTTTACATTTTATGAATCTTTAGATAGAATCGACTTGATATGTTACATGTTTCTGAAATATTATATGCTTCATTAAATCTATATTCATATGTAATAACTTTTATATTTAGTTGATTGTATTAATGGATGTCACTTTGTCTTTGTACGCTTAGAATGTTAATATCCGATGCCTATGATAACGGCATTATGGAATATTTTCAAAAATAGTAATGTAATTAATCATGTTTGTAACAGAATATTTGTAGCTAGCTTTAGTAAACCAATGTATTATACGGGTGAATAAAAAAATATTAAACAGAAGGAAAATATATTACTTATAAAATCATAATCTACGATAAGATATGATTGAAATCTTTCTTATTATAAATAGAATGAAAATTTTTTTAAAACAAATATTTTAGAAAATATCATTTTTAAAAAGTTTCTTATTATAACTCATAATTTTAGTTATTTTTTGTTTATAGAAGTTTTACTTTTTAAAAGTAATAATTTTAAAATACTTTATATTTTGAAAAAGTTTGATGTTTAATTTTTTTTATTTAATAAAATTTGTTTATTTGAAAATAACATTAATAAAAATATCTTATTTTTAATTTATTAAAAACTGTGTTAGTTAATAAAATTAAATAATATTATTTATAATTAATATAGATTAAAAAAAAACTAATTCAATACCATAGTTACAGACCCCACCCACCCCCCCACCCCCACGCAAGTCTTCACTTTACCTTCTTCATCGACCATTCGACCCCACAGCTACCCTGCACCAACACCACCGCTGCCGTCCATCAACGCTACCGCCGCCGTCAACCACCACCACCACCACCACCACTACCTCCTTCATTTACACCCAACACAAGTCGATCTTCTTCTTAGGGTTACGACCCGTTACGGTCAAATTCAATTTGGTATTTTATCTTTACTCATTACACTCATTCTCACCTTTTATCACATTATATGTATATTGCATGCTATAAAAAACAAATTAAAAAGATGTGGCATAGACATCAACTTGAGGCGTCAATTTTGGGGTGCATTTGCAGAGCTATGATGCAAATAACCTATCGGAGGCGCCGAAGATCACCTTAGCAGCTCCGGTAACAAGCTTTGAACTGAGCTTTCACTTTCACTGTTACTGATGTTGTTGGCGGACACACTCTATTATTTCTGTTGATCAGTTTCAGCCACTTTGTCATGTGTGCTAGGGTTTCCCTGTAAGTAGCTAATTCAATCCGTGCTTATTTTTCCTTATTAATTAATGTTAAACTCTAATTCTGATGGTCAAATGTGATTGTTTTGAGCAGTAGCAAGCTCTTTGCGCCCTCAATTCGGAAGTCATACACAACTGGATTCGTACGCTTCTACCCCTTTTCATATAAGTATTTAGAAAAGATATAGAATTTTGAATGTCATTTCCTCTGAAATTTGAAGAATGCATATCAAATTTGAAATTTCAACCAGTCTATTCAACCCTAATGTTCAAAAGTGTATATTAGTTCTTGGAATGCAGGGAAGTAATACTTTTAAGGGAAGTTAACTTTTTTTTTTTTTGAAAATGTATTTAATAACAACACAACAATCAGCCACTTTAGTTGGTTTATTAGCCACATGATTATAATTGTTTTATCATAATCCATATGGATCTTGCATATGAACATAACTACATAAGAGATTTGATATAAAACTATCAAAACGTAGCGCTGTTTTGTACGCTGAGGAAGTTAATAAAATAAAAGGAGGCACACATATTTGAACTCTATTGACTCTCTGATGCTGCTGCTGTTGTGTAGGGAAGAAACACAGGTTCTAAATTTAGTTTAAGAAAAGACAGACCAAAGGAATGGAGAAGTCCTGCAACATTATATGGTATGATAAAATTGGTATTATCGTCATTCCAATAGTTTCACCAGGAAAGTTAGAAAAAGGTCACAATGATATTGATCAGAGTGATCATCTTTATCTTGTGAAATTATTGAATGTTTTATATTTTAGATTGTTAGAATTACTTAACACAATTATAACAACTTTGATTCGGACATGCAATCACTCTCACCAAAAAGAAATATATTGATATTTCTTTGAATCCGTCATTGAGTACTTTACACCCCATTGTGGTTTAGGTTATCCCGTGGATCCAGTTGTAGGGTCATTGCAGAACCAAATTGTGAATGCACTTCACTTGGGCGAAAGAGGAAGGGCTTCCACTTTGCTGTTTCATATAGGCCACAACAAGCTTATTTTGAAAGCGAACCATTTTGTTCCAATTCTTGCATATTGTGCAATGAAACCTGATCCACTGGTAGGCCTCATAAATAATTTTGTACATATTTTTTTGCATTGGGAAATTGTGAAGTAATTAGGATGTTCTATTACGAAGTGCAATTATTTGATTCTCATCGTGAGTGGTGCAATTGCTATAGTTATGTTTTTGTACAAGTGTGCTACACCTAATAGGAAGTAATTTTACTTTTTTTATAGTCATCGTCATTGTCATTATTGTTAGCAAGACTTTTCAAGTTTTGTCACTACATGTATAGGTGCTAACATTCATAAGTATGTACTATGCCATTATGGTGTTACATGCGAAGTTATTCATCTGTGCAGTTTGTTATGGAGATTTGGAGAGCTATGGAGGAGAAAGGAATTGACTTGAACAATAAATGTCATGTTTTTATGATCGAAGCACTCTGCAAAGGAGGTTACATAGAAGAGGTATACATATATTGTACATAAGTGTTCTTATATCTTTATGCTTATATTATTTAGTTACTTTGACATAGAAATGATTTGCATTTGAATAGTTTACCGGAGGTAGAGTTACATTCTAAATGGTTGTCTTGAAAGAGAAGTACTTGACTTATGCCCATCAAAAAGAAATTTGTTACAGTTTGTTGATTGGTGTCAAAGTCTTGATAAAAACTAAACACTTATTTACTTTATTAGCCAAGGCAAATTAATGTAGAATTTTCAATGATAAAACTAACTTGGACTAAAGTAATTGCAGTTGAGAGGTACTAAAGATAAACAATTTGTTGAATGATTATCAAAGTATGAAAAGGAAAGTGGTCGCTTCTAGTTTTGGGTTATATAAAGAAGGTATTCAATTGCTTGTTAAAAGTTGTGATTGCCTTGGGTTACATATTGATAACCGTTTATTGTGTAACCAAATCATTTATGGACAAGGATTTTGATCACAAGATGATTAGCGAAACATGATGATCTTGAATAAAGTAACTGGTAGTAAGTGTTCAAGTAGTCTAGGTAATTTGTTGGTGAAGGATGATGGAAAATAACAATGGCTATTGTACATCGATTGTATGCAATTGAAGAAAGTAATTGACCAATTAGGTTTGCATAGTATATTATGGTGTATTTTAGGTTACAAGCACAAAGTATATATAAAATTATAAAATATATATATATATATATATATATATATATATATATATAGATTTGTGTTTAAATAACCTTTTAGATTGTTCTAATACTATCATGTTCATCTAGCCTAAGACACCATCACAAGCGAAGATCAAGGAATGATGCGCCACAGTGCAACTTGGATTCATCCTTGAAAATATATTTTAATTAAAGTTATCCATATGCAACCGTTGCTTAAACAAAGCACAAATCGACTTTAACATGCTTAGTTTACTCTTGGAAAACATGATTAACTGAGAGATAGGTTTAACCAAGATTTTCACATCATAAAATAGTGAAGTGGTGCTAATACCAAGTTCTATTGATTAAGCTTGAAGCCAAACACTTTGTTTACAAACTAAGTCGAAGAAGGAAAACTTTGTGTTGTTTGGAAGTGGTCTATGTGAGGAAGAGGGTGAGGGTGAGATAGCAAAAGGGCAGTTCTCTTCATTAGAGCGAACATGACGAAAGATGTAAAGATAATCAATGAAACAAGTGTTAGGATCCTAAATAGCACGAACACACAAATAGAGAACAATAAACAATAACAGAGACACGAGAGATTTATAGAGGTTCGGTCGCAGTGTGCAACCTACGTCCTCTTAGGGCAACTAGGGTTTTCTTTTTATTAAGTGATAAAGATTACAAGTACAATTCCCCTTTAGTTAATAATCTAACTAAACTGGGCCTAATTAGAACTTGGGCTGACCGAGCCCAACTGCTCCAAATTAATTCACCCGAAGCCTACACCCAACAATTCTCCTTCTTGGAGGCTTCGAAACACGTTCAGCTCTACTCCGCTTCTTTGTACATGTGTAAAATCCCTCTGATTTTCGCACCCCCTAGCTACCCCCGCCTTCTCAACATTATTCCCGAAGGCTAGCTGAAGCTATGGCTTATCCGACACCACAGATTTGGTAAACATATCGGCTGGATTCTTCGCACCTGAGATGTTCTTCAAACTGATTGCTCCATCACTGATCAATCCTCTGACAAAATGATACCTCATCCCAATGTGTTTTGTTTTACCATGATAGACTGAATTTTTGGCAAGTTTCACTACACTTTCATTGTCCGAATACAATGAGTAATCAGACTGCTATTTACCTAATTCTTCAAAAAAAGTCTTTAACGATACTAACTCTTTACTAGCTTCAGCAATAGCCATGTATTCAGCCTCTATTGTTGATAGAGCTACATTTTTTTGAAGTCTGACATCCAGCTAATTGTTGTTCCTTCCACTATAAAGACATACCTTGTAGTGCTTTTGAATGTCCCTTTACAACCACCCAAATTAGCATCAGTATACCCTCTGAGAATTGCATCTTTCCCCTTGAAACATAACCCCATTTTAGATGTACCCTTTAAGTATTTGTGCATCCGTTTAACTGCTTCCTAGTGTTCTTTCCCCGGATCTGATATAAACTGACTAACTACCCTAACTGCGTGAGCAATATCTGGTCGAGTGCCGACCATGGCATACATGAGACTGCCAACTACAGATGCGTATGGGATTTTAGCCATCTCTATTCTTTCTTCTTTAGATTTAGGAGACCGATCTTTGGTGAGCTTGAAGTGACTTCCCAATGGTGTGTTTCTAGACATGGTATTTTCATTATTCATCTTGAATCTTTCCAACACTTTCCTTATGTACTTTTGTTGGGATAGTGTTAAAGAACCATCCTTTTTATATCTAATAATGCTCATCCCGAGTATCTGTTTGGCTGGACCCAAGTCTTTCATCTCAAATTCGTTGGACATTTCTTTCTTTGACTTGCTGATCTTTTTCATATCTGACCCTACAATCAACATATCATCTACATAGAGTAGTAGAATCATATAAGAGCTGTTGAACCTCTTCAAATAGCAGCAATGATCCATTTGACATTTCTTGTACCCCGACCTTTCCATGAAGTTATCAAACTTCAAGTACCACTGCCTGGGTGCCTGTTTTAGACCATATAAGCTCTTTTCCGGTTTGCAGACCCAATTTTCTTTTCCGACGACCTGAAACCCCTCAGGTTGTGTAATATAAATTTCTTCATCAAGGTCACCGTGTAGAAATGTTGTCTTAACATCTAATTGTTCTAGATGTAAGCCCTCTGCAGCTACCAGACTCAGAACCAATCTGATGGTTGTCATTTTCACAACTGGTAAGAAGATCTCATCGTAATCAACCCCCTTCTTTTGTTGAAAACCCTTGACTACTTAGCGAGCTTTCTATCGTTTAGACCCATCATGTTTATCCTTGACCCTGAAGACCTATTTATTATGTAGAGCTCTTTTATCTGGTGGAAGCTTGGTTAGTACCCATGTTTTCTTTTTCATCAAAGAACTCATCTCATCTTTCATAGCATGCTCCAACTAAAGCGAATCTTTCATCTTAAAAGCTTCAGAAAAACTTCCTGGTTCACCATTTTCAGTTAAGAAAAGATAGTTGACTGAAGGATTATACCTCTCTGGTTGTTTGGAGACTCTGGTGGACCTCCTGACTAGAGGTGTACAAACCTGTTTTTGGGGCCAAACTGGTTTGGTTTCAAACCGGTCCGGTTTCAACCGGTTTATTTTCAACCTGTTTGAACCCTAAATCGGTTCGGTTCCTAAACCGGTTTAAGGGCTAGGATATTCAAACCTATAGAACCGGTCCGGGCCAGTTTGAAAACCGGTTTGGGCCCAAACCGGTTCGGGTTTTCATTTTTTTTTTAAATTTAAATTTTCCAAACGCCCAACAGTCCAAAGAAGAAGCGCCCAACAGATGCGTCCGAACAGTACTCATGCGCCCAAACAGTGCTCATGCGCCCACAGTGCGCATGAGTTCTCATGCGCCCACAGTGCGCATGAGTTCTCATGCGCCCACAGTGCGCATGAGTTCTCATGCGCCCACAGTGCGCATGAGTTCTCATGCGCCCACAGTGCGCATGAGTTCTCATGCGCCCACAGTGCGCATGAGTTCTCATGCGCCCACAGTGCGCATGCGCCCAAACAGTTCTCATGCGCCCAAACAGTTCTCATGCGCTCACAGTTCTCATGCGCTCACAGTTCTCATGCGCTCACAGTTCTCATGCGCTCAAACAGTGCTCATGCGTCTGAACACTGCCAAATTTCAGAAGTTTTTCACACTTATCAAATTGTTCAAAACTTGTTCAATTGATCTAAAACATTATTTATTTATCAAAGATTACACATTTATATAAATTATTTATAAATATTAAAACATAAAACATAAAACATTAAATAAAAATATAATTATGATTTATGATACATGAAAAATTAAATATGATTATTTATTTTTATCAAAGATTACACATTTATATAAATTATTTATAAATATTAAAACATAAAACATAAAACATTAAATAAAAATATAATTATGATTTATGATACATGAAAAATTAAATATGATTATTTATTTTTATCAAAGATTACATAAAATGTAAAATAAAGTTACTATTCAAAACATATAAACAATTCAAATGACGTAAACTTTATTCTTCGCCACCAGAACCCGAGGTATTACGAAGGAACTCGTCATATGCCGCTTAATCATCGGTCATTCCGGGTGTCAATCCATCGTCTACTTCGTCTTTATATATTTCGGCTTCATATTCTAATTCTCCTTCAAGTGAGCATTTGTTTTGTATTCTTTCAGCTACATCCAAATAATCCTTCAAGCAAATACACATTTCAACTTCTTCGGGAGTGAGTCGGGTTCTTCGTATTGATATAATCTTGCCACTAACAGAAAAAGCAGATTCCGAAGCTACCGTGGAAGCTTGGACAGTTAGTAAATCTCAGGCCATGGTGGATAGGATTGGAAATTGATCTTCCTTACCTTTCCACCAAGCCAACAAGTCAAAATTTTTAAAATCTTGTGGAGTCATGGTGGATAAAAAGTTTGTTCCACTATACCTCCCGATTTCACTACTCGGAGTGTTACCACGTTGACGTTTATTGCATTCATCTCTTAAAGTGTTATACAAAGCAAACATTGGATCACTTGAACCTTCGCCATGTGCCGCATGCCGCATAGACTCATGTATGTTTGATGTTTCACCATATTTTGCTAAATAAACATCAAACATTTGGCCTAAATGTGTGTTAAAATTATTTTTTGCACTTTGAGCATAATATGGGTTTTCTTCTTCTAAATCCAAATTAAAAGTAATTTTATCAAGTAAAGTTTCAACCCCCGATGTATTTAAACAAGGGTTTAAGGCAGCGACACATGTAATAACCGGAGGCATTTCTTTAATAACTTTATCAATAAAATATAGAAAATATTTTGTTTTCTAATTTATACGTTTTAATAACTTTATCAATAAGATTAAAAATGTTTTGCCCAGTGTGAGGATAATCAAACAATTCAAACGTAATCGTACGTTTCATCATTTGCCACGAACCGGGTTCAACCCAATGGGCGGTGACACAAATGTACGAGTCCGGTGAACCGTGCGGAGTCGACCAAACGTCACTAGTTAAGTTAACACCGGTTTGTAAATTTTCAAAATAAGATACTAATTCATTTTTAGCTTTTTTCCACATTTTTAAGCAATCTCTTCTAAGTGTAGCACGACTTACGTGTGTGTATCGCGGTTGGAGAGTTCGTTGAATTAGCCGGGTCAAACGTTCATTGTCGAAATGTTTGAATGGCAAACTTTCTTGAATTACAAAATGCGCCATTTGCTCACGAATCGCATCAACGTCATAAGCCCAAACATTCCCTTCGCTTGTCATCGAAGCTTGACCTTGAGACGGTTCACCTTTCAAAGCCTTACAATATTTATTCGCAATGTGATTTTTTAAAGTTGTATTTGCATCTTTTTTGAAAAACTTATTACAATACTTGCAACGAGCTTTGTTTGGACCGCTAGCCATTTGACATAAATCGTAATTGCACCATATTTCTGGGTTCCCAATCGTAGGAAGGATTGCTACCACCACGTTGCTTGAAGACGCATCACAACCAACGGATGATTGAGCACTTGATGAAGCCATTTTGAAATGAACGAGAGTATTTAGAGTATTTTTTGAATTGAACGAAA
Source organism: Flaveria sonorensis (assembly GCA_025506505.1). Taxonomy (NCBI): domain Eukaryota; kingdom Viridiplantae; phylum Streptophyta; class Magnoliopsida; order Asterales; family Asteraceae; genus Flaveria; species Flaveria sonorensis. Next base: position 53,076,446 of record CM046438.1, on the reverse strand, counting down.
GTATTGAGCGTATTTGAGAATAGAGAGCGTTTTTTGAGAGTAGAGAGTGTTTTAACTTGTTGTGGTTAAACCAAAACATCCAATACATATTTATACTAGCTTAATGGGGGTATAATGGTAAAAAAAACACAAAAAAAACGGTCATAAACGGCTATATAGCCGTTTTATAACGGCTACCTTTTAAAAACCGGTTTGATGAACCGGTTTGGGGACCGGTTTGGGAACCGTTTTGAAACCGGTTTCAACACATGAAACCTCAAACCTATTGAGGAACCGGTTGTTCAGACCGGGTCGGGACCGGTTTGGGCCAAACCGGTTTGGGCCAGAAACCGGTTCCGGTTTTTTTGCCCAAATCGGTTCCCGAACCGGTTTTTTTGCCCACCTCTACTCCTGACCCAATTTTGAGACTGGTCGGGATCCTGTGAGGACTGTTCATCATCAGACTCTGAACTCCCACTATCAGAAGTTCCCACTACTTCTTCATCTCCACCCATATTGTCATCTTCAAACTCAGGAACTTCAGTTTCAATGTTTGATTCAATGACTGGCTGTGTTGTTTGTTTATTTGCATGAGTTTCAAATTCAACCTGCTTTTTCTGAACTTGTAAGCTTGCTGTAATTCTGTCTTTATATAACTCAACCTCATTGAATTTGGCATGCTTGCTTCTGACTACCTTTCTGCTTTCAAAATCCCAAAGCCTGTAGCCCATAGTATCCGACCCATATCCAATGAAGGTGTTCTTCTTAGCTTTAGCATCAAGTTTGTCAACGTCTTTCACTAGATCATAGGCACTGCACCCAAAGACTATCAAATGCCCATATTTGAGTGCTTCCCCTCTCTATTCTTCTGGTATCTTGAATCCCAACGGTACCGACAATCCTCGATTGATTAAATAAGCAACAGTGTTGACTCATCAGCCCAAAACATCTTTGGAAGCCCGCAATTAAGTCTCATACTTCTGGCTCTCTCATTTAACGTTCTATTCATTCTTTCCGCCACTCCATTTTGTTGAGGAGTGCCTGGGACTGTCTTTATCATTCGAATACCGTGTTCAGTGCAATAATCAAGAAACTCAGCGCTGATGTATGCTTTTTCGTTGTCCGACTTCAAGCATTTTACCTTCAAATCAGTTTCCAATTTAATAGAACTTTTCCATTTCTTAAAAGTATAAAAGTCATCAGATTTATTTTTAAGAAAACAAACCCATACCTTGTATGTTGAATCGTCTATGAAGGTGACATAGTAATGAGCTCTTCCCAAAGATGAAACCGAGGTTGGTCCGAATACATCAGTGTGAACAAGCTCCAATTTCTGAGCTTTTGGTGCCTTTCCCGTCTTCACAAAAGATACTTTCTTCTTTTTACTTTCTTCTTTTTCCCAAAGACATTGGGTTCACAGAATTCAGATTCAACTTTTTTGAGACCTGGAATCTTACCTTTTGCAACGAGCATCTTCATTCCTTTTTCACTCATGTGACCGAGTCGTTGGTGCCACAAACTGGATTGACTCGGTCCACTAGTCATCGAGTTTATCCCATCCACTGGAACTTCATCCATGTAAAGAGGACCCCTCTTTTTACCTCTGGCGATTACAAGATTCCCCTTTACTACCTTCCATTGTCTCCCACCGAACATCACGTCATATCCCTGATCATCCAACTGTCCGATAGAGATTAGCTTCTTTTTCAGGCTAGTGATGACCCGAACATCCTTTAAGGTCCACGAGGTACCCAACGAAGTTTTCAACTTAATATCTCCCAATCCTGTGACATCAAGAGTATGGTTGTTTGCCAGACGAACTTTACCAAAGTTACCTGTTCGCAGATTCTTCATCAATTTCGTGCTAGAGGTAGCATGAAAAGATGCATCGGAATCCATGATCCATGACTCAGTTGAGTTTTCCACACAGCAGATAAGAGTATCGGAATCGGAATCATTAGCAGCTACATTGACTTCCTTCTTCTCTTTTGAGGTAGACGGGTTTGGGCATTGATTTTAGAAATGCCCAGTTTCTTTACAGTTCCAACACTGATGTCTTTCCTGGGCTTTGACTGACCCCTCTTTCTGGATTCTGATCTTCCTCTACTAGTACCCCTTTCTTTATTTCTTCCTCTCACTTCAGCACTTAGTAAAGCACTCGATGATTCTCCTGAAGCTCTTCTTCTAATATCCTCCCCTAAAATTAGATCCCGTACTGCATCGATAGTAAGCTTAGTGGTTTCGGATGAACTACTAACTGCAGTGACAGTCCCCCGACCAACTTTCTGGTAAAGAAGATAAAAGCAACAATGCTTGAACTTCATCATCGAATTTTATATCAACTGATACTAATCGAGAGATGACAGTGTTGAAGTTGCTGATATGAGTGTTAACAGATCCTCCTTTCAGTCTCATGTTCACTAGTTCTCTAATCAGAAAGACTTTATTTGCAGCAGACAGTTTCTCATACATGTTTGACAGCGCATCCATAATGCCTTTAGTAGGCTTCTCCTTCAGAATATTGAAAGCAACATTCTTTGACAACGAGAGTCCTATGACAGAAAGTCAGAAACAACCTTTCTGTCAAGAGCAGCCGAGTCAACATCTGAGTCTTATCTGGTTTTTGTCCAAACAAAGTGGCTTCCAAATCCTTTTGAACCAGCCAGTCCTCGATTTGCATCTTCCACCATCCGAAATCATGACCATCGAATTTCTCTATTCTTGTTTTCCCGTCCTCGGCCATTGTTCCAAACCACAAATGCTCAACAGTCGAGTCAGAACTGACAAGCACAACAGTGGCCGACTGCCTGAACTTGAGTGTTGTTCTATTGACCACTATTCAATGAGAACAGTTCTAAAAAACCGAAAGCAAACGAGTTTGACAATGCACCTGAGTTTTGAACGCAGTAGACAATCAAACGACCCAGACGACAGCAGAAAAAAACCTAATTCGACAGAAGCAAGGCGACGGCATAGATACTTGGTTCGTCTGGTAACCAAAAAAACGGCGCAGAACCCTGGAAACGGGGGGGGGGGGGGAGATTTTAACAGTATCAAGAGCCTGATGCTCTGATACCAGTTGTTAGGATCACAGATACCACGAACACACAAATAGAGAACAATAAACAATAACAGAGACTCGGGAGATTTATAGAGGTTCGGTCGCGGTGTGCAACCTACGTCCTCTTGGGGCAACTAGGGTTTTCTTTTTATTGAGTGATAAAGATTACAAGTACAATGAGATGTATATATATATTCTACAATTAGGGTTAATCCCTTTAGTTAATAATCTAACTAAACTGGGCCTAATTAGAACTTGGGCCGGCCGAGCCCAACTGCTCCAAATTAATTGACCCGAAGCCTACACCCAACAACAAGATATCGATGGTTATGATGTAGACATAGGTTGACCGGATATTCATGCTATGTTAATTGTAAGGATGCAATTGGAAAAAATATTAGCAAACAAATACACAGAAAGTAGTAGTCGAGAATGCGGTGAAAGAGGTATTGCAAAAGATCGGTTGGTGGATGCATGGTCGTGGGGGTGTAAACGAGCCGAGCCTAGCCCGAGCTCGCTTAGGCTCGAGCTCGGCTCGTTTCAGTTTTAGAAAGCTTGAGCTATGATGTGAGCTCGAGCTTTGCTCGAGCTCGTTTAAGCTCGGCTTGATTCGAGCTTTTTTCGAGCCGATCCCGAATAGCTTGCGAGCCGGCTTGGCTCGTCAGCATGGGATAGCATGCTATGATTTAAATTAAAAGGTAGTGTTGAAGGCATAGGGCCAAACCTGTTGAACACTAGCTTGTGCACATCTATATTGTCAAAGGTGCTAGGTGCACTCAGGGCGCTTAGGACTCGCCCAGTGCCTGGGCGCAAGGCGCAAAGAAAGCACTAGCCTAAGATTGAAAAATCGCACTAGAGGAAGAAAGTCAGAAACTGAAAAATACATTATGCATTGAAAATTAACACTATTTGATAAATACAATTAAGAAACTATTATAATTAGCATCTAAGATCATATAGCTAGTACCAAAAGTTCAAAAGCAATACCAAAAGTGCAAAAGCAATACCAAAAGTTGAAAATCATATTAAAAGCTCAAACGCAATACCAAAAGCTCAAAAAAAGAGTACAGGTTAAAACGATCATTGTTAATCATCAATCATCAAAACCATCAGAAGTTTTTTCAACTTCAATCGGAAACTAACCTTTGCTGCTAGAAACAGGCAGCCAAAGTATAGAATCATGAATGTTGTTGCTGTGATTTTGGAAGAAGCAGCAGTGACTACAACGACTAGAAAGACTGCAATTTAGAAGACTTGAATATAAAAACTACCTTCTTCTTCAGTCTTAACTCTCATAAAATCTTAATTTGAAAGAAGTTGGAAATGTGAATTGTTATTGTTATTAGATAAATAGATAATGATATTGGAGTAAGTAGGTATTCCGACTTTTGTTAGGTTACCAATAATACAACAGTAAAAAAATAAAAACAAATAAAAAAGAAATCAAAAGAAAAAAAAAATTAAGCCTTATTGGATAAAGCCACTGCTCAATGAGTCTGGTCCTGACACGAAACCACCGCCTTTGATCACCTTTGATCAGTGTTGTAAAAATCGGTCCTAGTCGGTGATTAATCGGGGATTAATCGGAAATCGGCCACCAACCTTGGCGATTTCACATAATCGGAGGGTTAATCGATAATCGGTCCTATTCGGAAAAAATTGGACCTAGTAGTAGTCGGACCTAATCGGTCAAAATTGGTCAAAAATCGGTCAAAATCGGTCAGAATTGGTCAAATTCTTTCAAAATCAATCAAAATTGCCCAGATTTTGTCAAAATCAGTCAAATTTTGGTTAGGATTGGTCAAATTATGTTGATGTTTGAATTTTTTTTTTGGAATTTAATTATATATATGACATGTATACATATACACAAATATACATATAAATTACATATAAATTCCAATCCGATTGATCCCGACTAATCCCGATTAATCCTAGGCGGTACCCTACCGCCCGACTAGTGCCTAGCGATTTTTACAACCATGCCTTTGACAAAAACGATAATGGTGTCGCCTTGGCCTTTACAAGGCGTTAATGGCCGCTGCGCCTAAGCGTTTGAGGCGAGCGCATTTGATAACACAGGTGCACGCAGGGTGACACCGGTTTCAATGTGTCTATTTTGCTGCACAACTATTTTGCTCACTTATATCAGGTGATGAACACTAGGGATCAACACATGACATGAAAGGTCCATATGTCTAAATAAGTTAAGTCTAAAATATGATTACTTTGAAAAATGAAACTTGTAGCAAAAGTTTAGAGGATTTCCCAATTGACAAGTACATAAAGGAGATGATAAGTTATATGATACCGTAAGTGAAAAATTAAGAAGTATAAACTTCAAAAGACGTTGATATTGTTGTTTGAGCCACTTATTCCCAGGAGACGGTGCATGTACAATTGAAAAAACAACTTTATTGACGTACTTGAGTTGTGGAAGATGTAGTGAATATAGATCATGATTGGTGTCCTTGAGAAGGGCTGTGTGTGTCAACTTGTACTTCTCAAGAAAAAGGGTTGAAGGTACAACCTACAACGTTTATATAGATATTAATGCTACATGTTATTATGCACATCTAGTCTAATAGGAAACATGGGTTTCTTCTTGATTGGGAGAGAAATGGGTGTCGGCGAAACATAATCCAGAAAGACAGAAATTAGCTGGATTTTCCCTTTTATACCCCCTCTAATTTCCTCAAAGCCAGATCAAAAAGCCGAAACGCTCACAAAGTTCTCGACTCCATTGTAAAAGTACACAGGTGTGATGTTTACTATGGTATATACTGCATACGGTGTCAAGCTTGTGATATTTGCAGTATAGATTCTCCAATCTCTGTCTTTATTTGATGTTTTACAGCCTGAAGACTTTTTATGGTTGAGCCATATGTGGACTCCAAATTTCTCCTTAATTTTCTTGATGTTATTCCATCTTTGTGACAACTTGCAATCATTCAAATACAATCAAAGTACTACCGTTTAAGGCTAAATGGTTGCGTTTTTGTGTGAATTAAGTATAAATTTTATTATTTTTGTGAACTTTCAGTATGTGTTGTACATCCTAATTCAAGGAGCTCAATAATTAGAGACACAGTGGTATAACTCTGCATTTTGTTCTTTGTGTAGGCATTCAACTTGATGACTAATTGTGGGGAAACAGCAGATCTTTATCCTACTCTACGTAAATATAACACCCTTCTAAGGGTTTCAGCTAAAATGCCAAGTTTAACTCATGCTAGTAAATGTTTAGACCTAATGGAGCATGATATGTTGGGGAAGGATGAGATAACATATACTGAGCTTCTCAAGGTATGTGGAGTGCTACCAATCAATTGGGAAATTGCGTTTATATTTTCTCTTTTTTGGGTTTTATATTTTTGTATTCATTAAGGTAGAAGGTAGTTAAATGACACATGTAAAATCTTATTTGTGTTGAGGGGTGAAAGCCTTTGGGCTTTTGGATGGAGTTATGGGCCTGGCCCATTGGAGCTTCTTGAAACCCTAATTTATCTTTATATATAGAACATGTCATTGTATTGTAATCTAGTCCCTTGAGCTTAATAAAATACCTAGTTGCAGAGAGTGGACGTAGGTCATCTTGACCAAACCCTTATAAATTCTCGTGTTCTTATTGCTTTCGTGTGCGTACGTGTGTTTTGTGTTTATTTCCGTTGCGTAAAGATACCTAACAACTGGTATAAGAGCATCAGGCTCTTGAAGATTTCGTACGAAACACGCCGCCGTGTACCTAGGTTTCTGCCGCCGCCGCCGCCGCAATTGCCTAGGGTTCTGCGCAGCAACTGCCGCCGCCTAGGGTTTCTGCGCCGCCGCGCCGCCTAGGGTTTCTGCCTTCGCCGCCGTCACCTAGGGTTTCTGCGCCGCCGCGCCGCCTAGGGTTTCTGCCGTCGCCTCCGTCACCTAGGGTTTCTGCGCCGCCGCTGTCACCTAGGGTTTCTGCGCCGCCGCCTAGGGTTTTGGCTGGAAGTACCGGATCTGGTTTGTCTATCCTTTTGTTGACTGGTTATCAACTGTTCAGCGCGCTTGTTTCTTGAAGACTTGTCTCTGTTTTGCTAATATGGCTGAAGACGAGAAGACTGTGATCGAAAAGTTCAAGGCATTGATTTTGGTTGGTGGAAAATGCAAATAGAAGCATTATTGTGTCAAAAGGATTTGGATATGGTACTGGAAAAGAAATCGGAGAGTATGGAGAAAGCTGAAGAAGCAGTTTGGAATTCCAAGGACAAGAAAGCTAGAGCGGTTATTATGTTATCTTTGACGAAGAGCGTTGCTTTTAACATCATGAAAGAAACCACTACAAGTGGTATGATGTTGGCTCTGTCAAATATGTATGAAAAGCCGTCTGCTGCTAACAAGGTGTTCTTGATGAGGGAACTGTTCATGATGAGAATGAAAGAGGGAAGCTCAGTCACCTCTCACATTAATGATCTGATGTCTATTCTTACCAGATTAGAATCAGTGGGAATAAAATTCGATAATGAGACTCGAGCTCTGGGATTGCTATTTTCACTGCCTGATAGTTGGTCCGGGACTGTAACTGCTGTTACAAATTCTATGGGGGCTAATGAAATGACATTTAAAATGATCCGAGACATTGTGATAGGTGAAGACACACGTCTGAAAAGTGCAAATGTTGGATCATCTTCTGAGATGTTACATGTTGGCAGAGGAAGGGAAAATAGCCGAGGCAGTGGGAGTCGGGGAAAGAGTTCAACTCGGACTCGGAAAAATGTGAGGTGTTGGAACTGCAACGAGGATGGACATGTTAAGAGTCAATGTCCAAAGAAAGGTCTGAACACTGCTGCTGAGGATGTCAATGATGGCGACGTGTTAATTCTTGAGGCTGAAAACAGTGTGGACTCTTGGATCATGGATTCTGGTTCTTCGTTTCACGCCGTACACAGCGGTGAAATGATGGTGAATCTGAAAACAGGCAATTTTGGGAAGGTACGTCTCGCCGATGGCAGAATGCTTGATGTAATGGGCATGGGTGATATTGATTTGGTGACTCCATTGGGAACATCATGGAACTTGAAGAATGTCAAGGTGATTCCGGGTTTGAAGAAGAAATTAATTTCTGTTAGTAAACTGGATGAACAAGGACTGGAAGTCAAGTTTGGTGGTGGTAAATGGAGGGTAATCAATGGAAACCGGGTGATTGCTCATGGTGATAAGCATGGGTCATTGTACATGGTTGAGGTACCTGTTGAGGGATTGATCAACCCGGTTAAGCAAGTTAAAGTTAGGTTCGCTAAATCTGCTGCTAAGAGAGTTCATTTTGCCAACATGAAGTCTGGAGCAGAGATTGTAGCTGAATGGGGTCAGAAGTCTAAACCAATCAGAGGATTTTGTGGCAGTGGGAGCATGGGGCATGTTCCGGGTACAGTCAAGAAGAATCGTTGGGTTCTGAAGACTACGACTGGAAAATTCTCTCCTGGTGATTGTTTGCTGAATTTGGAGAGTGTTAGTGGTTCTCTGTGTATCTCTGAATCTGGTGGATCGTGTAAACCAGTTGAGACAGAGGATGGGTCGTTGGTGGAATTTGCCACGACTGAGTTGGAGCTCGGGGGAGCTTCAACAAGCCCTTTCAAGTAATTGATGAAAAGGGGCCTCTGCAACCAGGGGACTTGGATTGAAATCTTAGCTTGTTCTTTGGAATTGGAGGCTTGGAGGATTTCTGTTACTTGAAGATTACTGATAATACTGGATGACAGGGTTGCTTTGTACTTAGATGGCTAGCTGGAGTATTCGCAAGGCCTTCAAGTGGGAGATTGTTGAGGGGTGAAGGCCTTTGGGCTTTTGGATGGAGTTATGGGCCTGGTCCATTGGAGCTTCTTGAAACCCTAATTTATCTTTATATATAGAACATGTCATTGTATTGTAATCTAGTCCCTTGAGCTTGATAAAATACCTAGTTGCAGAGAGTGGACATAGGTCATCTTGACCGAACCACTATAAATTCTCGTATTCTTATTGCTTTCGTGTGCGTACGTGTGTTTTGTGTTTATTTCCGCTTCGTAACATTGATATCTGTAGTGTAATATCTAATGAGATGTGTTGAGAATGAAGGGCTGAAGTAGGATATTGGGTTTAGTTATCCAAATTTCAAAAAGACGGGTAAAAGGATCATATCAGTTAAACATCTCAGGTTTTTTAAAACTTCACACATCACAGAAACTCTTATGATTCAATGATACCCCTGGTTACAACATATACCTATGAAAATTTAACAAACAACTTCTAGTTTCAAGGTCTTCTTTCTTAAGAAGCTATGAAATTGATAGCCTTTAGTTGATTTTGGTAGTGATTTGTAACTAATATTTTTTGGCACATAATACAACACAGTGGAAGGTTGTGTTTTAAAATGAAGTTTGGTTTTTCGCACTAGATTCGTCTTCACCTTTTTCTTCTTTCGTCATGTAAGTCTGTATTTCTATGAGAGCAAATAATTGGTATATGAGTATATCATTTCTTTGCTGAATAAGCTATAGATTCTGGTGTTATCCAGTGAGTGTATTTTAAATTTGCTCTTTCAGCTTGCAGTTTTGCAGAAAAATCTGTCAGCAGTCCATCAAATCTGGAGTGAGTATGCCCGATATTATAGTTTCAACCCTATTTCTCTAAGAAAATTCATCTGGTCGTTTACAAAATTGGGAGATTTAACAACTGCATATGAAGCTTTACAGCATTTGGTGGCTTTAGTTTTCCATAGAGGATCTACTGTTAAAATAAGCGCTGAAGAAAAAATGGTCATTCCAACATTGGATGTACCAATACCTTTCTACAGTAATCTGGAATGGAACAGGTGTAGAAACATAGATATAACTCCAGTTCCTTCCATGTATAAAAATGAAAAGAAAATGGGTACACAGGAAAATAAGATTGGCTATCAAGAAGCTATGAACTTTAATTTGAATGAAGTCAAAACTGTTGGAACGGTGTTAGGAAATCTGAAAAGTATTCCTGTAACAAAGATATTGAGGTTGTCCTTTACTGATGTTATTCGTGCATGTGTGCCATCTGAAAAGCATGAGCTGGCAGAACAGTTATTCTCTCAGGTAGTGTATCATCTCTTGTATTTGGTTCGAAAATTACACATTCAAGGGTCAAACAGTCAGTTTGGCTATTCATTTTCATACCAGCTGCAAGCCTGCAACACATGAGTAAGGGTAAAATAAAAGTTATTTATATACCCATTCCATTTTACAAGCCATCTATACTTCTCATGAGAATGTCAGAACTGGAAATAGTATTAATTAACTTCTTAAAAAATCAGAATCTGCCAAACATTGAAACTTCTGTTATCTGATTATTTTTAAATCTTCCAACAGCAGAAACACATCCAAACATCTATTTCTACTGCCATTTTATTACAACTGATTATCTGATTATCGGTTTTCAGTTTTTCATGTTCACTTTCAAAACGCACCTTCAAACACCCCGTTTTTATTAAGCAATTACGTTAAACTGTATTTTCCTTGTGAAAGCTGCCAACTTGTCATGTCATCTATCCTCTAGTTTCTGATTTTATTTTATTCTTATTTAATTTAGATGCAAAATCTTGGCATCAAACCATCACGTGGTGCATATGATGGGCTTATTAGAGTGCTTGTTCGAGAGAGAGGCTTCCATGATGGCATAGAAGTGGTATGAACTGCTTTTACTTTTATTAGGTACTAGAACTGTCTGAAATTAACCACTTTCTCCCTTTGGGTTGACGGTCCTTTTTGGTGTTTTTCATTATTGGCTTTTTTGCACAGCTAAAGTTGATGCAACAAAGGAATTTGAAGCCACATGATTCAACTTTTGGAGCAATATCAGTAGGTTGCAGTAAAAGCTTAGAATTGGACTTGGCCGAGTCATTCTTGGATCAGATGGCCCAATCTCAAAATGTTCATCCTTATAATAGGCTGCTTGAAGCATGTGACACTCTGGTTAGTATGCAAGTATTAGCTGAATATTATTGTCTATCAGTTTCAACCGAACGAATGGTGTTTAAATGCATTTGAGCAGATAGCACCCACCTTGTATAAAACACCGGAATCTAATCCTGAGAAGTGACGTTTTCAGCATCGCCATTTTGGAAACCCCTCGAATCACCATTAGGGCTGTTTCCTCTGCTACTAGCTTCCAATTGGTTTTCACTTCCACTATTAACAAAAATGAGATGTTTTCTTTACATTTACTTTATTAGTCTGTGATAAGTTATTTCCACTCCTTTCTCTTGCCTCAGGTAATTCTTTCTCAAGCTGTTATAATGTGTGTAGATGAAGCTTCTCCATCTCAGGAAACTGTCTCTTAAGGCATATACTAGGGCTTATTTATATAGCCCATTGCTAAGTTTCGCAAGTTCGAAAAAAATCCAAATTATTGCCAAAATACGAAATTTCTACCCAAAAGTTGCATTAAAAATAGAATAAAATGGAAAGGCTAATTTCTTGAAACTTGGGGGAAGTTCAAAATTGGAGCCAAGAATGATAGAATTTGCGTCTATTGAGACCTTTCCAGGTCTGGTTGCTGGCACGGTACCTGCTGATAGATAAAAAGTTGTAGTTCCAACATGAATCGGCCAGTTGTGTTATTTGTTCATCACACTTTAACATACTTGTTTCTTCAATCTTGATAGCTGATGTATACTTTATAACTTTATTTTCTTTTTCTAGCAAATGATAAATCCCTTCTAAAAGTTGAGTTTCTTTTCTCCTATTTGCTTTTTTGGAATCATTGCTAGTTGTGATCCTGCATATAATGCTATCTTTTTCATGGCAGTTGCATTTGTTTAATATTGCAGGATCAACCTGAGCGTGGGGTTCGTGTATTTGGTAAAATGAAGCATATGAAAGTGGCTCCAAATATCAAAACATATGAGTTGCTATTTTCATTGTTTGGCAACGTGAATGCTCCATATGAATATGGAAATATTTTGTCACAAGCAGAGGCTGCTAAAAGGATAAATGCTATTGAGGATGATATGGTGAGAAATGGCATTCCACACAGTTATGTGTCACTAAGGAACTTGGTAAGCCCCTCTTTTTTGGCACCTTATTTCTTCAACTTGTCCCCGTTCCCCTTTCTGCATGTGGTTGGATGTGTGTTTTATAATCGATTATTGCAATTTGAAGAGTCAGAATGAGAATAAAAGATAATGAGTTTAATTTAAGTTAGGGATTGATAGGTTACCTATTTTCCATTTATTTCAATAATCATTTTTCTTGCAACTGCCTAGCTTCCTTCCCAAATCTATGTTAATGCTAAATAATCAGACAATAATCATCATCACTACTTCTATCTAAACACTCAAAACTGATTATTGCACATAAGTTTGAACCCACAGTCGAACACCCTTCGTTTTGTTGTGGGTCTTATCTGGTAAGACAATAGCAATATTCGCGCTGGCTTATTCCTACTGTGAGAAAACAACTATACAAGTCAAAAAGAAGATCTAGTAAAACATTAAAAGAAGGGAAAAAGTCTATAGGATGACGACTTGTTAAAACCATATTAGCTATCCATCCAAAATTATCTTGTCATTTAGATGAAGTGTTTGTGGAAATTGGGAATTTTACATTTTGAAAAGGTTGGGTCTTAGGTTCTCACAGTTACTGAACATGCATCACAGTTATTATAAACAAAATGAGGAAGAAACACTCACTGTAGTGGAGATCACAACATTTCACTAAACCCATGGCTTTAGGAAAATATGTTTACAATCTGTCAAATGTCTAAAGGTAACTTTCGAGCGAAGATAATAAGGAACTCTTGTGATTGATAACATCAATTTCTGTAATGATGACATTGGGAGATGAGCTGCATATTGATTATTTGATTAGAATGTAAAAAGAGAATATGCAGGGAGCTGTAGCGACTTGTATGTAATCATGAAAAAAGTTATGTTTTGGATCTTAAAACTTTTTTGATAATTTACAGCTGAGGGCACTTGGATCAGAGGGGATGATAAGTGGCCTCTTGCACTACCTGCGTCTTGCAGAAAACCAGTTTACTCCCGGAACTCCGATATACAACATAGCATTGCATTCACTTATCGAGGCTAAGGAGGTACACACACACAGACTTAGGATCATGTGAAAGCACTCTATTTTTGTGAAAACCCTTCTTAAGGTGAGAATGTCCCCATTGGACTTCAAGAACATGTTTTTAAATTTGCAATCTGTAGTTTTGTTGCAAATATCAAGTTGTAAAATTCGTTTTTCGAAGCTATTTTGATGAAACCTTCACAGAAAAAAAAAAGCTGTTGAGGTTTCATGGATTCTTTTTTACTATACCAACTTTCAGAACACCTTTTGCTGTGAGAACTCATGGATTGCAAAGAAAAAAACTAAGAAATAAACTGTTTTGAATGTATAAACATGTTGTGAAGGTTTGCTCTCGCCATTCTAACAAAAATGGAGTGTTGAACCGAAAGTACCAACCCCATATATATACATGTGTGTGTGTGTGTATATATAAATATATATATATATATATATATATATATATATATATATATATATATATATATATATATATATATATATCCTGTAAAATATGCCATTTGTTTTAGTAATGAGAACATATTGTGTTGTGATCCAGGCCCAGATGGCAATAAATGTATTTAGAAGTTTAATGTCACATGGCTATCGTCCAAATGATGTGACATGTAATATCATGATTGACTGCTGCAGCATTAGTGGGTCATTCAAATCTGCCCAGGGTTTGATCGCCAAGATGATTCGTGATGGATATCCACCACAAACCCAAACTTATACGGCTCTTATAAAGGTATTGCAATATACTGCATGCTAGAATTGCATTTATATATTGGGGGTGTGCGCACACACACACGTATATAGGGTGAGGATGTGCTAAAAAGGAAGTTTGGTAAAAAGGGTATGGAGGAACCTGGATGTGACATGTGTGGCAAGAGGGGGAAGAGCAAGATTCATGGAGCACAAGTGACAACATGGAGGGGCAAGAATGAGCTAAACTTTCTTTCTTCCTACCCTTTATTTCCCAAAATTCCTTTTTATATCCTGTTCCTATATGTGCGTGCGTGTGTGCATGGGCACTGGGGGTGCTTACCTTTGTTTGTGTGTGTGTCTATTTCTAACCTTGCCCCTGGAGTTCCAATTTTGAATAAGTGAATATTTCTTAGAGTTTTAATTATAAAAAAAGCTAAAACTATTCAGACTAGTTTTCTGATATATTACATTATATTTTCTCCTTAAAATTATATTTAGATCTTTTAGATTGTTGTGCCTATATATCTGTTTCACAAGCATACTCTTAGTTTCCATGATTTTACAATTTGTTTAATGCATTCATTAAAACGCTAGGACTTTCTATTATTCAACAGCTTATTATCTGAAAATAGACTGATCGTTGTTTTTATGGAATCACATTAAAGGGCAAAACCAGATACTAAACAATGCTCTATTCCATTTTGAGCTTCTAATGTGAGTCATTTGGATGAATGAAGGCTCTTTCGACACGGCGCATCGTTCTTTGTGTTATGCATATTGTTGTTTGGTGCATCCAATCTTTCCTATATATTGATTTACACAAGATTACATTTTTTGTTCATTCTATTATAATCGATGGCTGTCAGCTTGTGTTGGCATTGGAAGATTTTGATGAAGCATTGACGCTTCTAAACCAAGCCTGCTCAGAAGGAATCCAACTTGATGCATTGTTGTTCAACACAATTATCGACGTAGCGTTTTGGAAGGTACCTTTAGTCATCTTTCTCTGGATATTGTAGAATAATACCTCCAATTGTGTCATTTTGTTTGCTATTTTGGTTCTTTAATCTAATAAATTGGCAAAACAGGTAAACCAGTCACCCTGCAATACTTACTGTTGTCACTGTTACCAGTTACTGTTGATTCCGGTTATTGAAGCACTAGTGGACAATTTCATAAAATTATGTGAGGTTAATAATGCAATTTAAGGGGAAAGAGGGGTTATCTTTAACCTACTTCCCTCTCTTTTGACCGAGAAGTGCCACATTTTCTTTGAAATTTCTTAGTCAAGATTATTTATTTTCACATTTTCAAGATTCCACATATTACTTGTCATGATGGCTGCTATAATTTCTTTTTGTCATGTTTAGTAGTTATCAACTGTCTAATTGCAGAGAATTACAAGAACAAAACTGGTTAAAGCTTATTTCTAAAATATTTATACAGGGTAGAATAGACATAATCGAATATGTCATGGACCGTATGCACAAAGAGGGGGTCCGACCTGATGCTACAACATGCGGTCATGTTTTCACTGCATACGTGAATCAAGGTTTTTACAGCACGGCAATGGAAGCACTGCAAGTTATGAGCATACACATCTTATCTGAAGAAGATGAAGATAACAAAACAGTTTTCAAGGACCTCATTTATGCAGAAGATTCAGAAGCTGAATTAAGAGCTTTGGACCTCTTCAAAGACTCTAAGGAGGATCTTGCTGTAGCCCTTTTCAATTTGAGATGGTGTGCCATGATGGGGAATCAGATTTCATGGTCCACTAAACAGAGCCAGTGGGTCAAGCGGCTGGCTCGCAGCTAAGATGAAGAGTCACGACCGTCAAGTCAATTCTCAAAGGTCAACCTATGTAATGACTTGGTTTGCTGAATCTCAAAGTTAAAGCACCAATAAGATTTCTTACTTTATCCACAAAAAATGTGGAGAGTATTTTTTGTATTAGGTAAGTGATTTTTTATTCAATTTTTGTACAAGTACTGTATTTTTGCAAGAGGTCCTATTTATATAGTTTTCTTATGGTTGTTACACAGGAATTGTTTGGGAATATTTATCGGTGAGGCTATACCACAGGAATTGTTTGGTAATATTAATCGGTTAGGCTATGCATACTTTCTTTATTGCTTGTCATACTCCCCCTCTAAAAAAAGTTTCAAAACCTGACATATTTTACCTAGGAAAACATCAATGATACATAACATATTTAGAAATAATAGAAAATTCTGTAAATTGTTTTTACTAAAGCTCTAGAGTTTCATATTTGCATAAGACAGAGTGATGATCATCACCATAGAGAATCAAATAACCATTACTAAAAAGTAAAATTAAATGACCATATTAAAAACTAAAATCAGTGAAGAATCACAACAATATATTCAAACAAATTTATAAAGATTAACAATTATGATTACAGCAACATGTCCAAATCAGCGTGTGAAAAATAAACTCAAATAAGCTAACCACACTGAAAACTAAAAGCAAATACTATAGTCAACAATCATAGCAATATATTTAAGATGCATGAGGCTACACGAACTGTGTTTAAAATAAAATAAAAAACAGTTATAAGACGGCTTATCATAATCATAAAACAAACAATTACAATAAGGTGACCTGTAAACGGGCAACAAGTTGCCCGGCGACCCCCTTTTGGATAGCAAAACCAATCTTTTTTAAAAAACCTTTGAGACTTAGAGGTTGACAAATTATCATGCACGACCAGCTGAACTCTGTTAAGGAGGTTCATAGCTTGTGGGGCTAAAAAACTAAGCGTATCAAAAGCAAAAGATATAAACACGTATCAATTCTCTAAGCAAGCTTTCTCATTTAGTATCTTTGCCTGATTCTGCCTTTAACGTAGCCTGGCCCCGCAACAAAACAATTGTCCCTGCGCACAAGAGGGGACACTCCTGTAAGATCCATACAAGCATGTTTTCCTCCAACCCACCCAAACACAAGAATCCGTAGAGTAGATCTTCCTTGAATCGGATCCGTCAAAAAAGTCACGGGGCATTTTTCTAGAAGAAATTCTTGCCCATTTAAAAATGTTACATAGAACATCCCTAACCAAATAATGCCAATAATGCCTAAAATTAAGCCCAGACAGCTTCTTGCAATGGAGTGTGTGGTCGCCAAAAGAATCCAAACAAGTCTTGCGGCAAACTAGACATGGCTCATCAGCCAGAAACAAATGAATCATTATCTGGTATTTAAGAATAGCTCGGTACTCCAAAGCCGACATATATTGGTCTAATCCTTCAATGGGGATGACCTTTAGGAAATCCTGAGCCTGTATATATTTAAACACAGCTTTTAGACGAGATGATAAATCAAATTTCACTCCTAAATTCTGCATGATCCTATTAAATAACGCATTCGCCAAAGCATGTTGTGGCTTAGGGGGTGGTGTCCTTATTAGAGAACCCTCTAAGATCGAAATTAGGAAGTGACATGTGCAAGTGATCCATCGCACACCCATAATCATAGTCGATGCCATCAATACCGCAACACCGAAGAATGTGGTCATGCAAACTTCAAGATTCTGCCCTCAAGGCCACAAAAGTATACGTAGATACATCTTTAGCCGAACATAAATCTAAGGTGCTGTTTGTTTTTTGTGAGAAGTACTTCCTGACCTCTTTTGTCTGCGTCGTGCAGACCACGCGCAGACGTTGAGGTCTGCAAACTGTTTGATTTTTGAAAGACCTTTCATCAAAAAATATCTTCCTGAGGTCTGCGTGAAGAAGACATGGCACCACCTCTTCAAACATCTTCTAACCTCTTCTTACCTTTTAATAATTTCCCCACTTCCCCCAAAAATCAACTGCTCCCTATCTCCCTCAAAAACATCGACCCTCTTCCCCCATCTCCTTCCATCTCACCACTACCGGCCCCCCTCCCCCACCGACCGCAGCCAACCACCGCTTTTGTGTGAATCTGAAGCCAAAATCACCGGATTTCTGTAGAGAATTGTGACAATGGAGGTTGAAATGGAGGATGATAGCAGTAGTGGTAATATGGCCGTTGAGTTCACGTTCACGGCTCCCTTCCCCTCGCCTGCTCCTTCCCCATCACCACATCGCCACTGCTACTCACCTTGATATTCTTGCTGATGATAGTGGAAGCTCTGCTGAGCTCCTCCACCACCACCTATCTCCGGCCACCGCTTCCACCCTTCATCTCCTCCAAACCATCACTTTTTCCCTTCACCACCAAAACATATCATTTCCCTCGCAAAAGCTTAAAATCCAACCAAAACCCTTGCTTACGAGTCTCCACTAGCTCTTCTTCGAAATCTGCAACTGAAACCACCGTCGACTCTTTAACAATTCCATCTCAAATGAAGGCGTGGGTGTATGATGAGTACGGCTGTTGCTCTTAATCCGGTTGATTTCAAGAGAAGGCTTGGGAAGTTTCAAGCGACTGACTCTGCTCTGCCGGTAATGTTTTCGATTGAATTTTGTTCTATAAAATTGATTCCATACTCGATTACTTCAAAGTTGTTGATAATTAACCACTTGTTCGTTTGTTATCTGTAACAATTGAGTCTATACGTCATTGATTCGTGTGTGGTTGTTTCAATTTTGCTAGGTTTTGTCACTGTGTTTTGAGATTGAGCATCTGATTAGGTTTTTGAATCACAGATGATTAGTTTGCATGTTTGATTTGAGGATACTGTATACTGAAAGTTTTTGTAAATAGACTGTTCTAGGGTATGATGTTGCTGGTGTGGTGGTTAACGTTGATAATGTTTATTTTGTCAGTCTGCAGACGTTAAAAAACAGACAGTCTTCTTGTTGCACACTGCAGAGGTTTGGTCCACCTCTTCTGCTGCAGATATCTACAGATGTGGTCCGTAGACTGCAGACATTTTTCTGCAGAAAAAACAAACAGCACCTAAACCTCCAAATCGAGTTGGAAGTGATGCAAGCGTCCACTGAAAATCTATAAGAAAAGAACCACAAACTTTGATATCCTCAATCGCTTCTCAAAGCCTTTATTAAAAACAAAAATAGCATCCCTTGCAAATATATGTTGGCTTGTTCTGAGATTGAACAACAACTTTTCGACTCCCATACATGAACATAGCAAAAGAAGCTCACTTTGAGCGCCCCGCAACCTCGGGAGACAACTCCTTAGTTTCATAGCACGAGAAGCCCTTTTCACAGCCAAACTACTAATAAAACCCGCATTCCGGATAACGGCACCCCAAAGAGTTTCACACCCAACATTGGCCTTCCAATTTCGTAAGGAAACAAACCATCTAGATTTTTAAAATTAAGATGGTTTAAACACTAATCCAAAACCGTTCTATAGATCAAACAATAAATATCACTTTTTAGGGGGACGGATGAGTAGCGTAGATCGGTGACTTCAGATGGTATAGAATCGTCATGTAAATATCACTACAGAATAGGATATATGTAAGTTTTATTTTGGTGTGGTATATGTAAAATTAATCAAGTTTGTAAGGGGATGTATGTAGTTCTTTCTTTTTAGAGCATTCACATCAGGTTTTTTATTCCCATACCTATAATTTATCTAAAAATCATCATCCTCTAAGTTCATTTCATATTTTCTAAAAACCTTCCATATCTCATTCCCCATACTCATAATTTATGAGGTTTGTGAGTAGGTGACTCTAAATTTAAGAAAGCATTAAGTTTTTCCTTAAACATTTAAGGAACGGGGATGTTGACGAGGTATCTGATGTAGGGTCACAAATTCTACAGATTATTATAAATTTTTCAAAATTTGAAGATGAGAATAGTTATGAGGAGCCAAATGTGAATGCAGTTGAACATATTAAAAGGTGGTATGGTAAATAAAAAATATAAAAGAAAAAAAATGAAATATTTCAAAATTTTAAAGGGAGGGGTATAAGGGAGACTAGGAGATGATAAGCAAGGTGAAGATAACAGAAACTTGAAGGAAGTAAAAAAGAAAGTCACGAAGGAAGATGAAGACTTGGGAAGAAGAAGGTAGGAAACTGAGCTGTCATCTACTACATTTTTGTATACAATTTACTAGAGGGTATTACTAGACTTGAACCAGGATATTGATCTTAGGTTGGAAAGTAAAAAGGAAACTTGCAGAATTGGAAAGACAGAGGTTTCTTGATATTCAACAAAAATCATGGATTCAATACGCGTTAGAGGGAGATGAAAATTCATAATTTTCCATGGTATGGTTTAGAGCAACATATCAAATAACAATATTAATGGCTTGATTATTGATGGTGCTTGGGTCACCAATCCGATGAAGATAAAACACAAAGCCTGCCGCTCTTTTGCCTCTTAGTTTGCTAAGCCGTATTATAATCTCCTTGATTTTAAATGTTCCCTACTTAACAAACTGAAACCCCTGGCGGTGAAAGACCTTGTTGCTGATGGGTATCAGAACATAAGTAAAACCAATCGTATGATAAGAACAAACAAGGTCAATCGAATGCTTCTGATTATTGAATCAACGAATGCTGTGTGTATGTAATCAGCACAGCTTTCAAGAAGGAATTTTTTACTGATAGTTAAACTAACATAAAACACTGCTTAAATAGAACAAAACAAAACAGAAATACTCCTAAAAATAATGCAACGTCCTCCATTATTCCAGAAACTACTCCAACGGCTCTTTCCACGAGCGAAATCTCCATGCGATTCGGTCAACATTAACCAACAATTGCTCCCTTTAAAGCTGGAGAGATTAAATCGGCTGTTTGGGAGCGTGTAGGTGATAAGGCTCCAGGTCCAGATGGTTTCAATTTTACTTTAATCAAACGTGTCTGGTATCTTCTTGAAAAAGATTTCCTACACCCATTCGGATATATTTACAACAATGAATTTGAGAAATGGGATTGTCTGCCGTCCCTTATTGCTCTAATTCCAAAAACAAAGGATCCAAATACGATTGATGACTACCGCCCCATTAGTCTTATTGGTGTGATTAACAAATTGGTGTCAAAAGTTTTTGTCTCTCGCCTTAAGCCTGTTATTTCAAACATTATATCGGAAGAGCAATATGCTTTTTTATCTAATAGAAGTATTTTGAATGGTCCATTGATCTTGAATGAAGCTCTCTCATGGCTCAAAGCATCTAAAAAGAAAGGTATGTTACTTAAAATCAACATTGAGAAGGCTTTTGACTCCCTTAGTTGGTCTTTCCTAGTCTCGGTAATGGATCATATGGGTTTTCCCATTAAGTGGCGTAAATGGATTGTTGGTCTCCTATTGGCTGGTCGATCTTCAGTTCTTATAAATGAGAGTTCAACTAAGGAGTTCTAGGTTTTTAGAGGCCTTCGGTTGGGTGATCCCCTCTCATCCTATATTTTTATCATTGCAATGGAGGCTTTGTCGGTGTCTATCACCAAGGCTCGGATGGCTGGATTGTATCAAGGTATTGCTTTGCTTAATAATGGTCCCATTTTAACCCACGTTTTATATGCAGATGATGTAATTCTTAGCGGAGAATGGAGTGAATTAAATGCTAAATACCTACGTCGAATCCTACGGCTTAAAGTAAATCCTCTAAAAAGTAGTATATGTTAGACTACGGTGGATGATAGTGAGCTGAAATATATGGCCAATATTTTTCATTGTATAAAACGATCATTTCCTTGTAATTATTTAGGTTTGCAATTAGGGGCTAACATGAATTGTGTGCAAAGACCACCAATTTTGACACACTGAAAATCTTTTAGTTAATCTAATTTATTAAAAGCATTTTTGGATAATTTATCTGACTTTATATTTGTTCAACACACTAAATCATTTTATATTAATTAATCTAATTTATTAAAACAACCCAAAACTAAACTTTTTTCTTTTAACAGTATACTACTAGAGACGGTTAAAATGGGTCAAAAGTAACATTTACTTTTTTGTTAATCAATTCGTCACAAAATAATGTTGAAGTGCTCTTCATTTTGGTTTTTGTTTTCAAAAGATGTTGACTTTCAAAATGATTTGTCATATTTTACATAACAAAACCGTATTAGTTATATTTTTTTGATTGGTAAACACACATTCCTTGAAAAGAATATCAGTTTACCACCAGAATATCCCCTTAGGTTACATATTCCTTGAACATGATAGATAAACTTAACATTTAACTGTATTAACATGCAATTGACTCGACTCCTAATCCAGCTTTAACCTATTAATAATCTCTAACACTGAATGTCTTTTGTTAGTACACTACCACTAATTTTTTTGGAATAAATGAATTATCCAGGTTTCTGGAAAGTAACTTGACTCCTAACTCCAGCTTTCGCACTTCACCAAAGAGACAATGCTCATCATCCATAATAATACTTACAGATCATATGCAGAACCCGCAAAATATAAATGATAGAACAAAGAATTAAGATTAAATCTCTTATAACACTTTCAAGCAAGTCATTAAGTCTGTAAACCCCGAACCCGTTGAGATGGGCTTAAAATGAAAGCAAATAACAGTTAATAAGAAACGAATCCCTTAAAAGAATCATGAAATGAAATAAAAGTTTACAAAAACTCAACAAAAACTCTTACTCGTCCTTTTTATGGGTGGATGAACTTTCGTTTACCAAGTGTTTGACGCTAGCCTCGGCTTCTGAGACAAACTTAGGATCAGGCTCGTGTTTCTCTGAAGGCTCTTTCATCGCCAAATATATGTAGAATGCAATTACAATGTAAACAGATATGACAGCTAGAAACCCGCTAAAAAGTGTCAAGGAATACGGGGACATATCAGCAGAACCTGTCCAAGAATGCCAAAAGTCAGTTAATGGGTCAACAATCAAAAGTGACTTGACATTTTCAACTGTTATACTAGTCTTTCTGTTGTAAGTTGACCACCATGTTTGCCATTTTACTGTAAAATCATAAACCAAATATATTTCCCCTCGAAAAGTTATTGTGAGCAATTTGTAAATGTCCATCCTCGTAGCAGTTTTTCTGCCACGACTTTATGATTAAGCATTAGTCTTATTATGTCAAAGCCACCTTTCACTTATTCAAGAACAAAATAACATTACAAAAATCTAATAGCTTGGTTATTAATCATAGTGGGCATTTAAGTTAATGAGCTTCCAGACATTGTAGTTTGATTTCTTCACATTTGAACTCACTCCTGTAAATATGCAAGACACACTATTCTCCGCACAAATGAGCAATCTCAGACAAAAAGAGCTAGCCAACCAAGACGGCTGTTTTCGTACTTATATCTCCATAATTCTTCCAAAAATAGCTCAATTTTGCAAACTGTAGTGTTTTAATATGAATTTGCATAAAATGATTTTGTTTGTGTTGAGGAGCCAACAACAATGGTTCAAAATGTATATCATGCATAGAAAATATGACCTTTAGTTTGAAAATGTGAAAGAAAAGGTTCCAATTCTTTTGCAATATCACAAATCGGTGAATATGGAAAATGTTCGGGTCGGAGGAAATAAAAGCTTGAGATGAATTAAACTTGGAATCTTCTGTATCAAGCAGAAGTTAGAATCAAGTTACTGTTACAATGTGTGACTTCTAAACATGAATTTAGATACTTGCTCACTCTGTCCCAAACATAAATCCACATCTGATATTTGAGTATCATTTGGGTTTTTTTTAAACCTCAACACAAACAAGAACTAGTTACTCATAACAGATACATACCGAAGCATACGTAGCTAAGAATTCATGACAAATTTATCTTAAGAAACATGTTTGATTTCAAAATCAAGTGAACTATTCTCAACAAATTAGACCCATTTAATAATAAGTGGGTCATGTTGGGTTATATTTCATCTGAAAGGGGTTGCTAAGCAAAAAAAATCCAACTAAAACTAAAACACGTCAAATGGGTCAAATGTCATGATGATTATTAAAATGCATAAGACCTCGTAAATCCAATTTTTCTAGAAAGTTTATTATTGTAATAATATAATTTCTACAATCACGCTTAACAAAGTAAGTATTCATAAAAGCCAAAAGAATGTGAGCAAAAAGTATTTAGAGCTCCAGCGGACTTGCCTGGCCTGGCCCGCTCGTTTGAAACCATGCATCCAACATTACCTATTATAATTCGTTATTCAACCCGTCCATTTTTCCACCTCTATAGTGCTAGGTAATTAGTTTCAAATTTTCAAGAAAAAGAAAACCAAACAAAGGCATTTAATAAGAAAACTATCTCAGCCGTCTAGACAAAAAGAAACCAGATAATGAAAGATTTCAATACCTATACAAAAGAATATTGAGAAATTCAGATGAAGCTTACCAGGAAATAAATTGTTGTTGAAGGCAATTAAAATTGCAACAGGAACTGCCCACATCAGCATGGATGCTATAAAGAACTTCTCTATAACTTTTGCCATGATCAGCCTCAAACTGCATTAATTCAAAAGTCACATGGTCACCACATATTTCATGTGATACTTAAGAGCATATCAAGGGAACAATGAAATCAATAAAATAGTATCATAATTAAATGCTAATATGTTTACATAACCTAATAACTATATTCAGTTTATTACCATATTAATTACCAAAACTCTTTTATTTGAGTTATCTTCAAAACATAGGAGAAGCTTGTGGAAGGAAGCATGTTTATAAATAATTTTCTAAAACTGAAATGAACAAATAGATAATTTAGCATAGTCTATATTGTTGTTTGACAGAAAACCGTCAAATTTCACTCATCCAAAGCAAACCTAAGAAAATTCACTAAGATAGAGAATGCCATAGAGGACAACAAGAAAACTAGATATCAAAAACCCTTAAATCATGATAAGAATTAATCCTAGAGCACCAGAACCTGCAAGTCAATCACTTTTTCAATACAAACGTCACCATCTGACTTTGCAAGCTCTCAACTTCTTCCAGATTACTTTGAATTCTAAGTATTGTTTTTGAAAAACATACACATAAATCTTTGGACTTAACCACATCTGCTACAAGTAGTTCATTGCAATTACATTGGAACATAAACCATATGAATCTTGCATATCAAAAGCTAATCTTTGATATAAAAAAACAAAATTCAGCTTTGATTTAAAAAAAATTAAGGCAGTATGCCTGTATACAGAACAAAAATAGGTCCAACTGCTCAAACTTTATATTAGCTTTCGAACACTGCTGCTAAACAAAGAATTATACAAAAAGTTAAGGGGGGAATTATCATGAATTTACAGTTCTTTAAAATCACAATCTCAACTGAATCATGAAACATTTTTGCAATTGGCACAAAAAGACGCTTAATTTAACAGGAATAAGTAAGATGCAACTACAACAATTACTAGGGTTTCCAAACAACTCAGTTCTTGAATAAGTTTGCAATCATCAGGTGCTACATCTTAACCGAAATACACTAGAATTACTAGCTACTAATTAAAGGGGTTTTTGTATGTGAACATTAAGAATTATGAATGAAGGAAGAATTTGAGTTAACAAAAGTGTAGAAATCGTGAGTTGGAGACTTGCCATTCAGGATTTCTGGGCTTCGAACCGTACGATGTTAGTGATGAAATAATAGAAAGCGATTTGGAGACTTTGTCAGATCATCAGATATTGCTGTATTTGGAAAATAATAATAGTCATATGATGATGATGATGATGATGATGATGATGATGATGATGATGATGATGATGATGATGATCATAAATAATAATAATAATAATAATAATAATAATAATAATATATAATAATATAATAATAATAATAATAATAATAATAATAATAATAATATAATAATAATAATAATAATAATAATAATAATAATAATAATAATAATAATAATAATAATAATAATAATAATAATAATAATAATAATAATAATAATAATAATAATAATAATAATAATAATAATAATAATAATAATAATAATATAATAATAATAATAATAATAATAATAATAATAATAATAATAATAATAATAATAATAATAATAATAATAATAATAATAATAATAATAATAATAATAATATAATAATAATAATAATAATAATAATAATAATAATAATATAATAATAATAATAATAATAATAATAATAATAATAATAATAATAATAATATAATAATAATAATAATAATAATAATAATAATAATAATAATAATAATAATAATAATAATAATAATAATAATAATAATAATAATAATAATAATAATAATAATAATAATAATAATAATAATAATAATAATAATAATAATATAATAATAATAATAATAATAATAATAATAATAATAATAATAATAATAATAATAATAATAATAATAATAATAATAATAATAATAATAATAATAATAATAATAATAATAATAATAATAATAATAATAATAATAATAATAATAATAATAATAATAATAATAATAATAATAATAATAATAATAATAATAATAATAATAATAATAATATAATAATAATAATAATAATAATAATAATAATAATAATAATAATAATAATAATAATAATAATAATAATAATAATAATAATAATAATAATAATAATAATAATAATAATAATAATAATAATAATAATAATAATAATAATAATAATATAATAATAATAATAATATAATAATAATAATAATAATAATAATAATAATAATAATAATAATAATAATAATAATAATATAATAATAATAATAATAATAATAATAATAATAATAATAATAATATAATATAATAATAATAATAATAATAATAATAATAATAATAATAATAATAATAATAGTAATAATAATAATAGTAATAATAATAATATAATAATAATAATAATAATAATAATATATAATAATAATAATAATAATAATAATAATAATAATAATAATAATAATAATAATAATATAATAATAATAATAATAATAATAATAATAATAATAATAATAATAATATAATAATAATAATAATAATAATAATAATAATAATAATAATAATAATAATAATAATAATAATAATAATAATAATAATAATATAATAATAATAATAATAATAATAATAATAATAATAATAATAATATAATAATAATAATAATAATAATAATAATAATAATAATAATAATAATAATAATAATAATAATAATAATAATAATAATAATAATAATAATAATAATAATAATAATAATAATAATAATAATAATAATAATAATAATAATAATAATAATAATAATAATAATAATAATAATAATAATAATAATAATAATAATAATAATAATAATAATACTATTAAATAACATAACAAAAGATAATCACGCATTACTTTACTTGCCCTAACATAGATGATATTGTTCCACCGACGTACAAATCAGTACTGGTGTTTTTATAAACCATTCATTATCCATATTCCAAGTACCCCTAATGTCGTATTCAAAGAAACAAGTTCTAAAACCAAAACCAATATCTAGTGATTCGAGTTCAAATCACATATTTCATAATATAACATATTACAAGTAACTCGTAACAGTTGATGAATAAAATTTGGTTTGACAAATTTAAAAAAAAATCCCCAGAAATTTAGATACCAAAACTGAAATTGTATCTTTAAATATGTTGGAAAAAACCAAATTGTAGGACTTGGTAGTAGGTTCCAATGTTCTCATATCCTTTGGCTATTGATACACTTTGATTTGTAGCACGTTAACAAAGTCTATATATATTGAAATTACAAGTTCAGAAGGCTCATATTACCTATTTAAATATTTGAATTTTGCTATAATACATTACTAATATTGATACACTTATATATTGTCTTTCTATCTCTTTATTGTTTCTTAATGGTTCAATTGTTGTAGAATGGGTTCTATGGTGAGTTAGGTTTTTTTTTTTTTTTAAACTTGCTTTATTTTGAGAACTCTTAGAATCAATCTTGACCACTCATGAATTATTCAATCAAAACAACCCAAAAATAAATAAATAAATAAGGGGGTGGGGGCGCCCGGCGTGGGCCGGCGTTGCGCCCCACGCCGCAAGTTTTGCCCATCTCCCGACAGGTACACGCATAGCCACACCACTAACCATCTCACTTCTTTTATCGTTCCAACGGTTCATTTTCTGACCGTTACCCACCCCCAACCCTACCCCATCCCCCCCCCCCCCCCCCCCCCAACAACTATATGCCAATTAAAAAAAATTACACTATAAATACTAACTAATAACTCATATTTTTTACATCATTCTCAAACATTTCACATCTACTCTTCCACAAATATACACTACTATTTCAAAAGTATAGATTTCAAAAAAAAAATCCACAAAATCCCAAGCTCAAACCTCCAAAAAATATAGACCAAAGGTGCGTTCGAGTCCAAGCAAACCGACGTCTTTTACCCAACCATTCATCCCACCACCACCACATACAACCAATTGGTTTCAAAATCCTTACATATCCACCCAATCATCATCGGTCTACCGTCCAACTATACCCACGTTTCAACCATTACATTTTTCTTACTACTATAACATGTCAAACCCTTTTCAAAACCTAGTATGAGAAGAAGAAGACAAGAAAATGAAGAAGAATATAACGAATCTTTCGATGATCTTCAAGTATACGAAACAGAAGATAAAGAGATTCGGGTGAAAGAAACACCCCCACCGAAGTCTAAGTCGAACGGTTAATCGACAACCCGAGCTACTAACAAGCCTTGGGATGAAAATAAAGAGAAGACATTGGTAAAGGGTTAGACATCTGTATCGGAAGACCCTACAGTTGAAGATCATGAGAAAAGTGGTTCGTTTTGGAAAAATGTGTTTTGACACTCTAGCGTCACTGCTGGTTTGACAAACCGAACAATTGATCAACTTAACTCAAGTGGGGGAGGATGAATCACACGATGAGTTGTTTTAACAGGATATATATCCAAATGGTAAATATATTACTTTTACTTTTATATATTTACATTTTATTTTTATAATTATATTTTTTGTGTAATACAATTTTTTGTTTTTAAAAATATAGAAACATCGTTGGACAAATGGAAGCAACGATGAGGATATTATCCTAAAAGCTTTAAGCGAATACAAAAAGGTTTAAGAGAAAAAAAAGACTTTACAAGCATCAAGGTGTGGAGGGTGGTAAGAAACCACACCAAATAGGAGCCGGTGGAGGTTAATACAAAATGATCCCTTTAAGAATTTGATAATATTACCAAAATGCCACATTAATTATAAGCCACTGATTTAATGATCTGAGGTTCCAGATCAGATCTTGCGATCCTGAAAATATTTACGAGTTCTAAAATGATCCAATACTAAAAAGAAATGTACCATCTTCGAGACCTAGTTTAGTTGATTTAGATATCTTGGGTGGGATCCTATTGAAAGATTTTTTTTTGGATTATCACCATGTGTAAAGAGATGACATGTGAAGAAAGTGTTGGATTGATAAGATTACGACTTTTACAGATGATTTTAATAATTTGAAATTTTTTTTCTTGGTATCAACTTGTCTAATACATTAATAGTGTGAGAAAATGTGAAAATTTTTCTTACTTCAATGGTGTGATCGATATTGCTAGAGTTATGATTGAATCGAGGCAACATATTTATTTACTTCGGTTTATCGATTATTATAGCTAATATTAGTTTTGCTTTGTGCAATGTTGATAGATAACTTTCAATACTGAAGATTGAGAAGACAAATTTAGGTAATCGAATTAGTGACAATTTTTTAAATGCTTGTGTACTTTGTATTCAGAAAAAGAGGAAACTAGAAGTGTTATGAATGAAGCCGTAATTGTCCATTTCGAAAAGATCAATCACGTATAGGAAAATTGTATATTTTATTTTGTTATATTTAGTGACGTTTACGGTTTACAATTTTAGTAACGCTTATTTTTTACTTTTTTTTCCAGCCCCGTTAAGTAAAAAACCTAAATCTAGCCTAAATCCACCGGTGATGAAATGTCACAATCTAGAAATAACATTTGATAAGAAATACATATGGGCGTAACATAATTATAGTAAAAAATGCGGTGAAGAAAATTAGTGGTGCATATGTGTCGCACTCTCAAAATCCACCGGCGGAGTTCTACCGTGAGGCGGTGACAAACCAGGATCTTAGATACGGTCTTATCAAACGACACTATATGCGATTTAAAATAAACTTATGATTATAAATTAGAGTAAAACAAAGTTTTCAATGTAAACAATGCGGAGACGTAAACGTTTGTAAAACCATAAGAAATAAATGCGCAAACAAGTCGCCCAAAGAAATGTAGAAAATGTAAATGAATTTGCTTTTAAATAATAAAGATGATACATGAGCTTCAGATGTGCAATCTTCGCCTTAAGCGCGACGACGACCTGAGAAAACATGCGAAAGTGTCAACGCAGGGTTGGTGAGTTTATAAGTTTTCAAAACAAGTTTATAAATCTAGTACACAAATAAAGTAAACAAAGTAAACCAATATAGATAGCTAGTCTACAATCCATGTTACTAAAGTGTATGAAATTGGTGACCGAAGCTAACAATGTATAAGTATGAATACCTCAGCCATGTTTTCCCAAACATGACAATAATAAATAGGTCAATTTTACACCCGTTTGACCTCTAGTCATGTTAGCGCGACTAGCTCGGGTAGGGTTCGTAAAACCCAATAGTACCTTGGTTAACCCCAAATAATGGTCCAAAAGGTGAGGACTTGAATGGTAACAATACTAAGTAAACATGTGATCTTATAGTTTTGCTATATCCAATAAAGGATTTTAAGCATGCTCTCTCCCTCAAAAGAGTACAATAAGAAGAAGAGGCTATAAAACTCACCTTAGATCGCATAGGAAAGATACGAAATGTATAAGTAGATCGAAAGCTAATCATTACCTAACAAATGTAGGTATGTAAGTGTGTATACATAATGGTCAAATGAACCTTGTTATATCCAAACAACGTAAACTGTTGGTGTGTTTGAGAAATGTTTGACAAGTTTGACAAAGTTGACCTTTTAACCAAAGTTGATCAGACTGACCCTACGGCCTGTTGGTGATTTAAATAAGTAAAAACCTATTTAATCATGCTCAAATAGTTCAAATAATGATTTACATAATGTTTCATGTCGGAAATCTATTTTTGGAAAGTATGATCTTGTTACACGTGTGTAATCCATTTTCAAAATCACGAAGCATATCATAACCAACATTTCAACTATGCACGTTTTTTTATCTAACAACTACCTATAGCATGTTAACACGACGTAAAACATCATCATACCCATAGTTTTCAAATTTAGAAATGCAAGAACACAAGTTGCACAAATTTTATCAAAATCTCCTAACATGTTTCTATGACCGGTCTATAATCAATCACATCACCATATCATGTTTTACACATATCATATTCAACATACATCACATCCTGTCATAAAAGTTTCCATAAATAGCTAATATATTCATACGAAGCAGTTTTTACAATTCGATGATTCCCTATCCATTCCTAGGTTCTAAACATCATATAACAATTAACACAACTCATCAAACATACATAGAACATCATCTATAAACCAAACTACTCAAAAAAAATCTTTTAATGGAAAGTAACCCGAAACCAAGCCGATTTTAAAAGCTCAAAACATGGATTTTCATCCACTAGCATTAACTAACATCTTCGAATAATCAATTCAATCATATTTCATCAAATTTGTATGAGTTTCTACAAAAGCCCCAAATTAAAGTTTTCTTTATAAGTAAGTCTCGGCTTTTGACCTAAACAACATAATTCTACATAACCAATCCGTACAAACATCATAGTATTACATACTAACATACAATCAAGCATCGATTTCAAACAATTTCATGTTTTAATTCGAGTTTGGATATCTAGGGTTCATGTTCATCATGAAAATCAAGGAGTACGAAATTGAACTAAATACTTACGTGTGATAGCAAGGAATTGATGTCTAACACTTGTTTAATGCAAGCAGTTCCCAAAGTCATGAACAATTTCTTGAAAGATCAAAGTGTGTGTGTGTTTTGCAAGGTGGGAGGGAAAAAGGGTAAGGGGGCGGCTGAATGGGGATTAGGGTTGGCGGGTTGGGTTATATATATATATTTTTACAAGAAAGGCCCCCATCATTTCATCAAATCGTTTTATCGCTACGTGTAAGGATTAACAATTATAAGATCGATCTCACAACAATAACGCGGAATATTATCATTGTGGAATTAAAAGATTGAACAAGAAACAAATGTAAATAACTTCCAATTGTATTGCTCTCTGATTTTGAAATGATTACAATAAATTAAAAATCAGGAAATGACAAAAAGCTTACTAATTACATTACAAAACTTCTATATATACTAATCTAGAAGTTCTCGCGTGAATAACTAGTTCTCGCGCGACTTGATGTTTTCGCGCGAGAAGCAAGTTATCGAGCGACAACTTGGACTTGTCGCTTGTCTTGATCTTCATCATCTTGATTTGATTTCCCGAGCCTCTAGGTTCAACCCTTACAATCTCCCCCTAGGCTCGGTAAATCAATGCGTTTAGATGTCCACATCATCAACCTTGTAACTGCCTCCGTATGCATACATCTTGTTCGTTAAGGCCTTCATGATCATCCAACCAAACTGTGCTGCTATGAAGTGAATAGATTCATCAGCTGCAATTGGACAAGCCTGCAACTTCATCAAATCTTCCTTTCCAAACTTTATCAAGTCCACAGGGTCGATGACACGGTATTCTTTATCTACACACTAAATCAACACGTGTCCCGTCTCCTTTTCACAACTCCACCACATTAGCTTGGACAAGCTGTTAACTGGCACATGAGCTTGAATAAGGATCTTCCTGACATATTGTCACACCCTCAAAATCCGCGTGCGGGGTTTTACCGCGAGGCGCGTGATATACCTGGATCTCAGTCATTAGTTACACAGAATGACTCTATATGAACTAACATTCAAAATTAGAGTTTAACTTTAAAACATGCGGAAGCGTTAAATAAACTAGTAAACCCAAAACAATGTAACATGATTTGAAAATGCGCAAACATACGCGCCCAAGTATTATGCAAAACCAAAACACGATGTTTAAACAATCTTAATCCAAAACAATGTTTCATAACGTGCTGACAAACACCAAGATGCTGACCCGTGTGACGTGCTCCTAGGCAATAGCAACCTTAACCTTAGAATAGCATACTAAAAGAGTCAACACAATGGTTGGTGAGTTCAAGAGTTTACATTTAAACATAAACCAATAACAGTTGCAAAATATTAGATGTATATTGTAATAGATAGCTAGTCTATAAACAAATAGTAATAATCATAGTGATTTCGTGATTGAAGCTGACTGTGTTACGTTTGTTGCCTCCTGCCACGACTTACCAGGTCGTGACAAATGTTCGTTAGGACAATATTGCACCCGTTTGACCTCGAGTCGCACAGGTGGGGCTCGTCAGATCCATTAGTACTACCCAAGATTTCCCGCTAATCATCATTATTAACAATCCAAAAGTGTGAGGACTTTCATGGTATTCAACATTATATCATACTATACACAACTCATATAAAGTAAGCGTTTGTAAAACCAGTATGCTATCTCCCCCAAAAGAGAGTATATAAAAGAGTGGGGCATGAACTCACTTGATGCGCGTAAGAAATAACTTAGAGCTTAACTTGAAAGAAAGAGTGGAAAGACAACCTTCAAAGGTCACCTAGAACACATGAGTACATAAGTATGTGTACACAGAATCAATATGAAACCTTAAGTGCTCTACAAACCAAGGAACTCAAGGTTTAAGAAAGACAAGACACATTTGACCCAGTTGACCCGTTTGACCTGTTGGTGACATTATAGGTGGAATTTCATTCAAACAAGCATAACAGTACATCACACATGGTTAACATACAAGCTGATCACATATGACACCTCATTACCCACATGTACTACCTAGATCATCATACAACCAGATATCATACAAGTCATACGAATCTCAAACAATTATCATGCTCAACATAACTACAACACAACCAAAGCATCATACATAGAATCAAATCATGCACGGCATGCCATGTGAAGCCACTCACGACTTCACACCCTAAACCCTGCCAATCCTACTAAGTTAGGGCCTCAGAGTCGCACGCGTGTATGATGATCATCAACATACCATTCAACAGAAATCATATCATCCTAAATGTTCAACCATGATCAACTACAACCCAACAATAGTCCTAACATACCCATATGACCCATTACCATGAATTCCCACAACAGGCCAAATCAGATAACTAACCAACTAAACATTCATACAACCCAAATAATACATTCTACCACCTTAGAAATCATCCATGAACATACTAACATGATCCTAACGTCACAAACATACTCAAACCATCATATTCAAGATTTTGTGCAAATAAAGTTTCCCTTTTAGGAAAGCACATCCCAAAATCTATCAAACACTCAAGACATTCATGAATTCATCAATAATATACCAAAAGTTACTAACTTTAGTAAGACATGAACTACAACATTCATTCTTGGATTTCTAGCATTCATATCAACAATCTAACACCCAATTATCATCACAAACACATCAACAACATCAATTCATCATCAAATCACCATATCCATGCAAATAAAGTTACTATTATTGGTAACCTATGAACAACGCATCAAAAACGTAACTTTCTTGCATAATCAACGTAAACTAGCATCAATCTAACCTAACTAACATCATAACATCATCAAACAATCAAGAATCGACCTCCAATTCATCCAATTAGACTAGGGTTTCTGCCAACATAAGAAACCATCAAAAACATGTAAAAATCTAACCTTTAAACGTGTAATGGCTTGCAATTGATGATTCTAACGCGTTGTAGCACTTGCAATCGGCCAAAATCGAGGGTTCCTTGCTTGTTCTTGGCTAAATTCGAAGTGTGTGTGTGTTTGAAGGTGAAGTCGCGGCCGATCAAGGGTGTGGGGGCTAGGGTTGGGTTTTTTTATTTATTTAATTTTCAATGTTACCCTTTTTACCCTTATAACTTGTATTTTTATAAAATTAAGCTTTTAAACACTCTTTTAAAATGTTTTTAACTAAAATAATAAACATATAAACTATTAATAACAATTATATGTATTATCTTTACAAGCTACAAAATTTTCAACTAAATACACACGTTTCCACGTTACGCGATAAAATTCACAATTAACATTTAAATCACGTAATCACAACCAATAATCAACATAGAAATTATTGTTTAACATTATTAATTTTTATTAAGTCACCAACATTCAATGACAACTAGTGTGTGATCACGACACGTGTATGCAAGACTTAACGGAACTAACGGAGTTTGGTAACGGAAAATTACCGGATGTCACAATATCCCCATGTTGAAAGAATTTTCGTCCCGAAAATTGCGTTACATGGTGAGTGTTCCATCACTGGTCTACTGCATTGGCACAAAGTAATCGAAATCGAGTGAGTTTTGGGAGAGTTGTCACATCATCCCCATGTTGAAAGAAATTTCGTCCCGAAATTTAAATCAGTACCTTCGTCGGCTGACATCGTATTTTCGAATAGCTGAGGATACTTAAGCTTCATTTGGTCTTCACGTTCCCACGTGAATTCTGGTCCACGTCTCGAGTTCTAACGAACTTTGACAATAGGTATCTTGCTTTGCTTAAGTGTCTTCACCTCACGATCCATCACTTCGACCGGTTCCTAAATGAAGCGTAATTGTTCGTCTACTTGAACTTCTTCCAGCGGTACGACCATCGTTTCATCCGTTAGGCACTTCTTCAGATTTGAAACATGGAATACATCATGGATTCCACTTAGCGAATCAGGTAAGGCTAGTCGATAAGCCACTGGACCTATTCTTTCCAAGATTTCAAATGGTCCAACGTATCTCGGATTTAGATTTCCTCGCTTACCAAACCGAATCACGCGTTTCCATGGTGAGACTTTCAGTAAGACCTTATCACCAACTTGAAATTCTAGGGGTTTCCGTCGCTTATCAGCATAGCTTTTCTGTCTGTCGCACGCTGCAGCCATACGGTTCCTTATTTGTACAATCTTTTCGGCAGTCTCGTGTACTAACTCAAGACCCGTTAGCTGGCTGTCACCAATTTCAGCCCAACAAACTGGTGATCTACATTTTCTCCCATACAACGCTTCGAAAGGTGCCACCTTTATGCTAGTGTGATAACTGTTGTTGTAAGAAAATTCCACTAATGGCAGGTGAACTTCCCAGTTGTTCCCGAAGTCAATCACACAAGCATGTAACATGTCCTCCAAAGTCTGTATAGTACGCTCGCTTTGACCATCAGTCTATGGATGATAAGCAGTACTCATATCCAATCGCGTACCTAAAGCTTTCTGCAATGACTGCCAGAAGTGCGATGTGAAACGAGAATCGCGGTCAGAAATAATTGAGATCGGTACTCCATGCCTCGAAACGATCTCCTTCAAATAGAGTCGGGTTAATTTCTCCATCTTGTCTGTTTCCTTTATCGCTAGGAAATGAGTAAACTTTGTTAATCTATCCACGATAACCCATATTGTGTCGCAACCAGTAGAAGTTCGAGGTAACTTAGTAATAAATCCATTGATATCTGATCCCACTTCCACATAGGGATCTCGGGTTGTTGTAATAGTCCAGATGGTTTCTGATACTCCACTTTAACCTTTGAGCAGGTCAAACACTTGCTCACATATGTAGCTACATCTGCTTTCATGTTAGGCCACCAGTAGTGCGCCTTCAGATCATGATACATCTTGTCAGATCCAGGATGTATAGAGTACTTTCACTTGTGTGCCTCACTCATGACCAAGTCTCTTAGATTTCCGTGTAGAGCTACCCAAAGTCTATCCATGAAGTAACGAATTCCATCCGCTTTTACCTCGAGCTGCTTGTCCATTCCCCTTAACGATTCAGACCCAATGTTTTCTAGCTTTCAAGGCTTCTGTCTGAGCCTCTCGAATTTGTTCAAGTAACTGTGTGCTAATGGTAAGCTGCAAAGCTCGCACACGTCGAGGCTTAGCAGTTTCTTTCCTACTTAGCGCGTCAGCGACTACATTTGCTTTCCCCGGATGATACCTGATGGCACAATCATAATTTTAACAATTCCACCCAGCGTCTTTGCCTCATGTTCAACTCCTTTTCCTCAAAGATGTGCTGAAGACTTTTGTGATCGGTGTAAATAGTGCATTTGGTACCGTACAAGTAGTGTCTCCAGATCTTTAAGGCAAAAACTACCGCACCCAACTCCAAGTCATGGGTGGTATAGTTCTTCTCATGAACCTTTAGTTGTCTAGAGGCGTAAGCTATTACCTTATCCGGCTGCATCAATACACACCCAAGTCCTTGAATAGAAGCGTCACAATAGACTACGAAATCATCACTACCATCCGGTAACGCTAATATTGGTGCGCTACACAATTTATGTTTCAGCAACTAAAAAGCAGATTCCTGACTCTCACCCTATTTGTATGCTGTTCCCTTGTGAGTCAAGGCTGTGAGAGGTTGTGCAATCTTAGAGAATCCTTCGATGAACCGTCGATAATATCCTGCTAATCCAAGGAATTGTCGTATCTCACTTGGTGTCTTAGGAACAGACCAATTCTTTATCGCTTCAATCTTTGCAGGATCAACATGTATTCCCTTCTCGTTGACAATATGACCCAAGAATTACACCTTACGTATCCAGAAATCACACTTAGAAAACTTTACATACAATTGTTCCTTTCTAAGTAATTCCAAGATTAACCGCAAGTGCTCTCCATGTTCTTCCTCAGTCTTAGAGTAGATCAATATGTCATCGATAAAGACGATAACAAACTGATCAAGATAGGATTTGCACATGCGATTCATAAGGTCCATGAATACTGCTGGTGCATTCGTCAACCCAAATGGCATGACCAAAAATTCATAGTGACCATATCATGTACGAAGAGCAGTCTTCGAGATGTCCTCTTCTCGAACTCTCAGCTGATGATATCCAGACCTCAGGTCAATCTTAGAATAATAGCTTGATCCTTGCAGTTGATCAAACAAATCATCTATACGAGGTAAGGGATATCTATTCTTGATCGTGACTTTGTTCAGTTCCCTATAGTCAATGCACATTCGAAATGTACCATCCTTCTTCTTCACAAATAGAACTGGCGCTCCCCAGGGCGACAAACTCGGTCGGATAAACCCTTTATCCAACAACTCTTGTAGTTGGGCGGATAATTCCTGCAGTTCGTTCGGAGCTAACCGGTAAGGTGCTCTCGCAATCGGAGCGGCTCTTGGAGTCAACTCAATTTGTAATTCAACTTGACGATGAGGCGGTAATCCAGGCAGGTC
The DNA here is from genome assembly GCA_025506505.1 of Flaveria sonorensis. Taxonomy (NCBI): domain Eukaryota; kingdom Viridiplantae; phylum Streptophyta; class Magnoliopsida; order Asterales; family Asteraceae; genus Flaveria; species Flaveria sonorensis. Next base: position 53,038,389 of record CM046438.1, on the reverse strand, counting down.
TTCCGGAAACACCTCGGGAAACTCGCGAACTACGGGGATATCCTCTATCTTCTTTTCCTCGGTTTGTTTATCTGTGACGAGTGCCAATATGGCCAGTCGACCCTTTTGTAACAACTTCTGTGCCTCCATAAACGAGATGATGCCTATCACCGCACCACTCCTATCATCTCTGACCGTAAGGACTTCTTTGCCAATGGGAATCCGAATGATCTTCTCGTGGCATATGACTTCTGCTTGCTTATCAGAAAGCCAATCCATGCCTACTACTACATCAAAACTTCCTAGTGTAACATGCATGAGATCTATGGCGAATGTATGACTAGCAAGCTCTATATTGCAGTCTCTAAGAATATGCGTTACGTGAATCTGTGTACCGTCAGCTAACTCTACGATGTATTTAGATTCTAAGGCTGAGGGCATATCACTTAAAAGACTACAAAACTTAGTGGACACGAAACTTCTATCGGCTCCGGTATCGAATAATACGGTAGCAAAACGACCATTAATCGAAAATTTACCAGTTACTGTTGTAGGATCGTTTAGAGCCTCACCTGAGCCAATGACGAAGGCTCTTCCTTTGGCTCCATTGTTGTTATTACCTCCATTGTTGTTGCCATTACCGTTATTGTTGTTGTTGCCGCTGTTATTATTGCTGTTGTTGCTATTGTTGTTGTTGCCATTACCATTCCTCTTGAGCTGGGGGCAGTTGCGTCTGTAATGGCCCTCTTTTCCACATTCAAAACAACCTTTCGGAGTTTCTTGTGATTGTTGTGGCTTTTTCATCAGTTCACCCCGGCAGTCCTTCGTTGCATGCCCAACTTTACCATAGCGTTGGCATCAGAAGTTATCACACCTACCGGTGTGATGGTAGTTGCATCGATTGCACTTGGGACTTTTCCCCACATAGCCTCCTTGTCCCTGCGATGCTGAGGATGACTGATTGAAAATTCGGTTGTTATCAAACCTCCTTTGTTGCTGGGGAGGTTGCTGCTGCTGTTGTACCTGTTGCTGCTGTTGTTGTGGCTGGTTGCTGGAGGATGAACCTTTGTTACTACTGTTCTCCCACTTTCGTTTGTTGTCGGATACACTAGCAACCGCTCCCCGTTTGGGTAACCGTCCTTGCTCAACTGCCTGGTCAGTCAGCCTGTGGGTTGTCCGGATAGCCTGCTGTATGGTAGTGGGGTTGGAAGCAGTTACCATTCTCTGAATTTCGGGCACCAGTCCACGTATGTAGTGCTCGACTCTCTTGTGCATTTCATTGACCATTCCAGGGCATAGTGTGGCCAACTCATGAGTACGGGTCGTGTAGGCTTCAATTTCTGAGCCTTGCATTTTGAGTTGCCAGAACTCAATCTCCAGTTTTTGCACTTCATTTCGGGGGCAGTATTCTTCGGTCATAATCCCCTTAAATTCATCCCAGGGTAGTTCATTGGTGATGGCTTGACCCAGCATTTGCACCTGGGCATTCCACCAGGAAAGTGCTGCGCCTTCCAATGTCCCGGTGGCATACTTCACCTGATCAGCAGGCGGGCAGTTGCATTTTGCGAAGACAGACTCTGTCTTCTCAAACCACCTTACAAGCCCTACAGCCCCTTCCGTCCCACTGTAGGTATGGGGTTTACAGTCCATGAAGGACTTGTAGGTACATGGTGGTGGTCCTGTTTTGAAACCCAAACATTAGTCAGATATCCTAGACAAATAACTAGGATAATTAGTTTAACCTCTTTTTATCATTTACCTGCTGGTTGTCCCGGTTGGGCAGCAGCCACTGCCGCCTGAACATGTTTGTTGATTAAAGCCGCCAATTCCGCAGGTGTCATGTTTATGGCTCCGGCACCATGTCCACGACCACGCCCACGTCCTCTTCCGCGTGCGTCCATTTTTCACTTTACAATTCACAAATACAATCATGAGTAACATCCAACACATTAATCTCATCGAAGTACAGTAAACAATAAGAAATAATGGATTCACCACAACCACAACATTTATAACGAAAATAATAACCAAAGATAAATAAATTGCAATTGAGTCACAAAATATTCCATCAATGTCAAAATTTATGTTTGTCAGTTGGGTGGGAAACAACCCTTCCCACATAGGTTTCAAAGAAAAGAAACACTACATAGTCTAAGTCATATAAAAGTAGAATCAGTCCAGTACGTCAGATCTGTCACTGTCCTCATCCATCTCTGCTGGTTCTTCTTCGGGGGCTTCCTCCGGTTCTTCTTCGGGGGCTTCCTCCGGTTCCTCTTCCTGGTCTTCCTCATCAGGGTCCACCAAAGGTGCGGGGGCTTCAGCAATCTGAAGTGCTACTAGCTATGCCTCTAAATCAGCAAACCTATCATTGATCACTATGTTATGGTGATCCTGCGCGTCCATGCGCCTAGTAAGTGCTACAACATTGCCTGCCAGGGTATGATGTCCACCAATGGCCATCGAGAGTCGCTCCTGAAGCGTCTCTACCTGGTAGCGCAACTGATGCATCTCAGATCGTAAGGCAGAGTTCTCATCAGTGAGTCCTCTAATCCGCTGTCGCTCCGTATCTAGAGTGGCTACTAAAGCCGCAAACGCCTGCTCGAGAGGGATGCCCAAGGTAGGAAGAGTAGGCAATGCAGAGGCGGTCGATGACCTAGTCCTAGGTCGTGTAGGAGCTACTGGTGGTACACGCTCTCTATAAGCCATACGGTTTATGTAGGTGGGGTAGAAATCCCAGTTTCGCGGAGGATCGAGCTCAGGAGGTATGAAAGGCTGATCCCAGTCTATCTCGCCAGGAGGATAAGGATGTCGAGGCCAGTTAAATCCCCTATCAGGTACGGGGGAAGAAGGAGGTGACTCAGATCGTGCAGGTCTCTTGCCTAAATTTCTGGATGACGATGCCATGCTGTGAAGTACGTGATGCGTATGCCAATGACTATACAGTAAGGAGTGTAAGCGATAAGTAACTAACAACTGTACGGTTATAGTCTAGTGTGTGTATGCAACCTAGTTCCCTATAACCAATGGCTCTGATACCAATCTGTCACACCCTTAAAATCCGCGTGCGGAGTTTTACCGCGAGGCGCGTGACATACCAGGATCTCAGTCATTAGTTACACAGAATGACTCTATATGAACTAACATTCAAAATCAGAGTTTAACTTTAAAACATGCGGAAGCTTTAAATAAACTAGTAAACCCAAAACAATGTAACATGATTTGAAAATGCGCAAACATACGCGCCCAAGTATTATGCAAAACCAAAACAGGATGTTTAAACAATCTTAATCCAAAACAATGTTTCATAACGTGCTGACAAACACCATGATGCTGACCCGTGTGACGTGCTCCTAGGCAATAGCAACCTTAACCTGAGAATAGCATACTAAAAGAGTCAACACAATGGTTGGTGAGTTCAAGAGTTTGCGTTTAAACATAAACCAATAACAGTTGCAAAATATAAGATGTGTATTATAATAGATAGCTAGTCTATAAACAAATAGTAATAATCATAGTGATTTCACGATTGAAGCTGACTGTGTTACGTTTGTTGCCTCCTGCCACGACTTACCAGGTAGTGACAAATGTTCGTTAGGACAATATTGCACCCGTTTGACCTCGAGTCGCACAGGTGGGGCTCGTCAGACCCAGTAGTACTACCCAAGATTTCCCGCTAATCATCATTATTAACAATCCGAAAGTGTGAGGACTTTCATGGTATTCAAAACTTTATCATACTATACACAACTTATATAAAGTAAGCGTTTGTAAAACCAGTATGCTATCTCCCCCAAAAGAGAGTATGTAAAAGAGTGGGGCATGAACTCACCTGATGCGCGTAAGAAATAACTTAGAGCTTAACTTGAAAGAAAGAGTGGAAAGACAACCTTCAAAGGTCACCTAAAACACATGAGTACGTGTACACAGAATCAATATGAAACCCTAAGTGCTCTACAAACCAAGGAACTCAAGGTTTAATAAAGACAAGACACATTTGACCCAGTTGACCCGTTTGACCCGTTGGTGACATTATAGGTGGAATTTCATTCAAACAAGCATAACAGTACATCACACATGGTTAACATACAAGCTGATCACATATGACACCTCATTACCCACATGTTCTACCTAGATCATCATACAACCAGATATCATACAAGTCATGCGAATCTCAAACAATTATCATGCTCAACATAACTACAAACCAACCAAAGCATCATACATAGAATCAAATCATGCACGGCATGCCATGTGAAGCCACTCACGACTTCACACCCTAAACCCTACCAATCCTACTAAGTAGGGGCCTCAGATTCGCACGCGTGTATGATGATCATCAACATACCATTCAACAGAAATCATATCATCCGAAATGTTCAACCATGATCAACCACAACCGAACAATAGTCCTAACATACCCATATGACCCATTACCATGAATTCCCACAACAGGCCAAATCAGATAACTAACCAACTAAACATTCATACAACCCAAATAATACATTCTACCACCTTAGAAATCATCCATGAACATACTAACATGATCCTAACATCACAAACATACTCAAACCATCATATTCAAGATTTTGTGCAAATAAAGTTCCCTTTTGGGAAAGCACATCCTAAAATCTATCAAACACTCAAGACATTCATGAATTCATCAATAATATACCAATTCAAGCTCATGATAACATCTAGACATGATCAACAACATCCAATTATCACAATTCATCAACCTTCATAGCCAAAAGTTACTATCTTTAGTAAGACATGAACTACAACATTCATTCTTGGATTTCTAGCATTCATATCAACAATCTAACACCCAATTATCATCACAAACACATCAACACCATCAATTCATCATCAAATCACCATATCCATGCAAATAAAGTTATTATTATTGGTAACCTATGAACAACGCATCAAAAACGTAACTTTCTTGCATAATCAACGTAAACTAGCATCAATCTAACCTAACTAACATCATAACATCATCAAACAATCAAGAATCAACCTCCAATTCATCCAATTTGACTAGGGTTTCAGCCAACATGAGAAACCATCAAAAATATGTAAAAATATAACCTTTAAACATGTAATGGCTTGCAATTGATGATTCTAACGCGTTGTAGCACTTGCAATCGGCCAAAATCGAGGGTTCCTTGCTTGTTCTTGGCTGAATTCGAAGTGTGTGTGTGTGTTTGAAGGTGAAGTCGCGGCCGATCAAGGGTGTGGGGGCTAGGGTTGGGTTTTTTTATTTAATTTATCAATGTTACCCTTTTTACCCTTATAACTTGTATTTTTATAAAATTAAACTTTTAAACACTCTTTTAAAATGTTTTTAACTAAAATAATAAACATATAAACTGATAATAACAATTATATCTATTATCTTTACAAGCTACAAAATTTTCAACTAAATACACACGTTTCCACGTTACGCGATAAAATTCACAATTAACATTTAAATCACGTAATCACAACCAATAATCAACATATAAATTATTGTTTAACATTAATTAATTTTTATTAAGTCACCAACGTTCAACGACAACTATTGTGTGCTCACGACACGTGTATGCAAGACTTAACGGAACTAACGGAGTTTGGTAACGGAAAATTACCGGATGTCACACATATCTTGGATGCTTATAAACCCTTATCTTCATTGGCTTGTTCGTGTTTGGGTCAATCCGGGTCTCATCTTCAATGACTTTAGATTTGGCAGTTTTGAAGTCCTTGAAGTTGGTTTTACTGTGCCTCCATATCATATTCCTTATCCAATTGGCCTTGCTATAATTACTAGGGTTAATAAATGGAACACAAACCATAGCATATAAATCCGATGCTCTGAGTGTATGGAAATCGTGTTCGTCTTGAAAGTACTCGATAGCTCCACCCTTTCTTTTAACCACATACATCTTTTTCTCCGCATCGTATGCCCAACTAATGATAGGTTCTGAGTTCCCGTACCTTGTGAAAGGTTTGGGATGTTTCAGCGTACGAATGTAAGCTGGTGGAGGAGGAGCACCAACTGTTAGGTTTTCAACCTGACGCACAGAACTTTGACTAGTAACATTCGTTGTCTCGTCAGTCATTTGCTGATTGCTCGACTCTCCAACGATTTCACCCTCTTCAATCAATGTATCTGAAAACAACTCCTTAGGACTGTTTCCAAAAATATATGTGTACTCTATTCCCTCATCTAGATCATCAAAATCTCCAAAATCTTCTTCAGTCTCCTCAGCAATGATCTTTTGTCGGAAAGTGTAAAATTTCCTCTCATAAGCTTCTTCTACAGCTGGGTCTAAAGGTGTATACTCAGTGGTATCATCGAGACTTGATCCGGAGAGATTATCAGCACCCGATGACCCAGAAGCACCAGCTGTAGAACCCATATCTCCTCCTTGATTATCATCATCATCACCACCATCATCCTTTTTACTGTCATCTCCTTTATCACCATCATCATCATCATCATCCTCATCATTATCACTCGAAGCATAATCAACCAAGTCTAAACCATCAACATCATCTACTGGGTTTGGAATAGGAAAGTCATGTTCAGCTCATCACCATTATCATCATCATCATCACCATCATCACCATCATCATCATTATCATCATCATCATCATCATCCTCATCTCAGACACATGAGCTTCATCTTCTGTCGACACAGTGGTCACTAGGGTCCAATGTTTCCTCAAGACACCACGTCCTCTACCCCTACCATGTGGATTATCTCCAGCTCTCCTCGCCATCCTTTTCCTTCTCCCCCTACTAACAACTGTGTCTTCAGGAACAAAGTCTGCATCATGTTCCTCAGCAGTGCGTTTTGCAGGTGTTTCACGCACTTTGGGACGTTCCTGAAGCACATAAGGCATATTCCCGATCTGATCACTATCGGTTTCGCTCCCAGGACTAAACCATGAGTCTATCTTTGAATCTATAGATGTACCCGCTGTCCGAGAACTCCCAGGGACATCTTCAGGCATAGTAGTGGTAGAAGGGCCAGCTTGTTTAGCTTGAGTGGCCACTTCCTCTGTCTCTCGAGCCTCTCCCTGATAACCCTCTACAAGCCTTCCAAGCTTAGAAAAATAAGATCCGTCCTAAGCATTTCCTCTAGCTCCCATCAAATAAGTGAATGTCTTTCTTCATTACCATAACAACATAGGTAGATGAATCAAACACTGCTAACTCAGGATGAGCAGCATTCACTATCATCTGTAAAAATCTAGGGTACATGATGAACTTCTTCCCCACTATAGCAATCACATTCTTCTGCATCTCTATAAATATGGCCTTGGATATGCTGTAAGGTAGATCATCAACAAGAGATACCAGCATGGATCCGAATACAGCACTCAAGCTATCCATCCTAGCTTTCAAGTCGCTCAGGCAATGAATCACAACATGAAATAGATACTTCTAGAATGGAGGTAAATATTTCTTCTCCAACGAGGGATATCGGTGTCTGTATCCCATCCTGACTAAACAGTCTTTAGCAACATCATCATCTATCTTCACCGGAGCATTAGGCTGATCCTCTAACAGTAAAACACTGTTAATCACCTCAGCTGTAATCATAATCCTCTTGCCCTTACTGCGGTAGATATACACGGTTTACCATCCTGATCTATCTGGTTAGCAGCAGTCTCCCAAAACTAATCTATAACATCTGTGTAAATAGTGGGATTAGCTGAGATAGTATGATGTATCCGAGATGTCTTAAGACCATTAATGAGTGATTTGAATAGCGCCTTGTCGTCAGGCACTTCACCAAGATATGCTACAACATTATGGTTTTTGTTGAAAACCATTGACCATGCCATCTGAAACAATGAACAAAATTGATAAGTAACAAAACATTTCAGACTTGAAACAAAAATTCACACTTAAATTTTTTTTGAAAATTTAGACTTTTCGCGCGACAACATCAACTACTCGCGCGAAGACATTAAGTTTCAGATTTAACTTTTTGCGCGACAAGATGAGTTTTCGCATGAAACTGACGTTGTCTGAAAGTCAACTTTTTCCGCGACAAGTTTACTTTTCAAGCGATTAGTTCTGTGTGAATTTGAAAGTTCTCACGTCTGTTCAACTTCAACTGACTTTTCGCATGTGAAAAGTTTGTACAATTTTAGATTTTCAATTGATCAATTCTAAAGTGTTTTAACCACTAATACATGTTCATTAGATGTCGCCTAAGTCATTTTTAATGTAAATCATGTTTAATTTGTCCAATTTAATGTGTACAAGTCCTTTTTAACTTTCGGTCATGTAACAAACATAATCAAATCTAAACATTAACATCAATATACCTTAAAAGTGACTTGGGAATCAAAATTTGATCTCAGTGAACACTAGACCAGATTTAAAATGATTTCTACACTTAGAATTTTTGGAGTGAAATTTCTGAAAGTTGTCGTGCGAATAGTGACTTTTTGCTCAACTGTTGAATTTATAGTCTTCTGATTTCTCGCGCGAGAAGTCAGAGTTCTCGCATTCTGGAACATTTCGCTTATTTTGAACTTTTAGCATGCGAAAAGTTCAATTTTCTTTAATTCTTGAAAAAATTTCAACTTTTTAATTTTTCAAATTTAATTATCCTTTAAGCCATTTGATTTGTTATGAAAATGATCACGTTTAACTAAGTGTTTACAATTATTCAAGCACCTTAATTTTTGTAAAATTTTTGAAAATTTTTGTAAAATTTAAACAAGTAAACAAAAGACATAGTTAATAAAAAAACAATTTGACACACTATTATACTATTTACTAAATCATTTTTGATAAATTTTCAAGCCAGGATCATATTTTTTAGAAATCGATCATTACCATCATCCAGCTAATGAGACTGGTTATGTTGATTGTCAATATATTATATCCATTTTAAACTTAGACTTCAAGTTTTACTTAGACATATAAGCTACGATATTTATCATGTTTTGATTAAATAGTATGAAATCTATGTGTCCTACAATCAAAAATCCTGTAGAATCTTATCCAACTTCAAGACACTTTCGAGATTTCAAGTCACCGCAATTTGACTTAAACCTTTCCCTTCTGATCAGCATTTTCAGAATGATTTTTCTCTAATATAATATCTATTATAAGCATAACTAGCCTGAAAAACATTTTTGAACACAGAATATTAACAAGAATTAGGACTTATTAACATCTAGTCAGACTTATGTTTTGCCTTCGCAAGACGTTTAGGACTTACATGCCCCATCTTTTGATTTTGCCTCCTGTGTCAGAACATATTCTCAAAAAGAAAAATATTAATCATACAGTATGTATGTCTATGACATATCTTTTATTATTATGCTCATTGGCATCTTTTATTCCTATATGGCCTTTTGGCTTCTTTTTGCTCCTTTTTTATTTTTTCTCTTTTCTTTTTTTGTTTTTATTTGTATATCTATTTTTTTATATTTTGATTTTTACACATATATACAGTATCTGAAAGAAACTGGATCAGAAAATAACTGGCTTGAGTATGACCAGATTATAACTATCATCTGTTTTAGCATGGAATCAGAGTTACCACAAAACCTTGATGAGTTACCTACTTCAGTCATAGATAGTTACTTTCAGTGCATCACAGAACATAGCGCTTTTCATTCTTGAACGTCAAGCCTATCAACATATCAAACATAATCCAAGTCAGTTCTTTTTAAGCCTTAGGATGCAACAAAATCAAAATAAAAAAATATACTATCATTTCATGTCAAATCTTTGACAGGATCAGTGATCTAAGTTTGATCAATTAAAGTTTAATCGCAGCGGAATTAGAACAAGAATTAGACAAATATAGCAAGAACACAGTAGATATTCAATGGAACAGTACACGGTTATAGAGAAAGAGGGTTTTCTGCAAAAGGGATAATATCATTCATGCACAAATGCTTCGGTATGGCGGTTGCTAAGCTTCGCAGGCTTCGCTATAGCTGCACACCTTACAATTAGGTCAACATTCCTTATAAAAGGAATGTGACGTCTGCTGATGTCACTTGATAGTGACATCTAACAGAATTATTACAAACAACTGAAAGTAAGCAAACTACTGAGAATGTTCACAACAACTGAGAACATCTCAGAGTATGCTAAGTACAAGATGAAACTAAAACTACTGACTACAAAAGTACTGAAAGGAAAATAAACTACTAAAAGGAAACCATCACAACTACTGAAGAGGTCTTCTTCAGCTGTTGTGACAACATCTGAAACTTGGTCTTCAGTCTTTGTCTTCAGCTTTTGTCTTCAGACTTTGTCTTCAGTTCTTTCAGCTTCAGACTTTGTCTTCAGCTTCACTTCAGCTTTTTTCACTTCAGACTTTGTCTTCAGCTCTTTCACTTCAGACTTTGTCTTCAGCTCTTTCACTTCAGACTTTGTCTTCAGACCTTGTTATCAGTTGATGTCTTCAGCTGTTGCAGACTACTTCAGTTGTTGTAATGTCTGTGGGACTTAAAGGTTTTTCTGATCAGGCTCATTGGTTCTTTTGGTCCAACAAACTCCCCCTGAACCAATGCAGCCAAAACCTTTAAGCTTATTGAGGTCCCACTTATTCTTGGCAGAAATACTCTCTTGATCAGCTTCAGAGATATCAGATAAGCACAGGCCAGGGAACAGGTTTCAGTAGATGTGAATGTCAAAGGATGGAAGGGAACTCTGTCTTGGGGAACTGGACACAGAGCTGTTATCCCAACCATGAAACCTACTTCCCATTGATGAGTCTATAAGACTCTCTGACGTAGGCCTCAAGGAGAACAACTTGTTCCTCCTTAGTGAGTTCTTCTGCTTCTCCTTCGAAGAAGAACTCTGGGCCATAGTACTCTGATAGGTACTTTACTGTCTTTCCATTTTTCAACTCAACAGTTGTTATCTCTCTGTAAGCAAATTCATCTGGGTGAGTCCCTTCTAATAACAACTGGAGTTCATTTTTCTTGATCTCTTCAAGCCTCTTGTATAACAACCCCTTCTTGACCATTTTGTTCTCCATTAGAGTTTGAGGGGTCATCTTTGACTTGTAGGCTCTCTTGAAGTCTTCAAGTATCTCCCAGGGTGAGACTACAATGGCCAACATAATAACAGCATCTATGGTCTTTCTCACTTGGCCATTGTATCTACTTGGTATGGATTTCTTATGAATTCTAGAACTAACCCTGGGGTCTGGCCAAATCCTTACTCTCTCCTTTTGATATTGAAAGGTATACCTGAGAGCATACAGCCTTTGAGCGTGTTTCTTCATGGCTTGTATAGATGATGACTGAGGAAACTCTTTGTCAACCATCTTCAAAAGTTGCTCATCGTGCTGTTTCTGCTGTTCTTCTTCTTCAATCTTAACTTTCACCATTTGCCTCTGAAAGTCTGGTGTGATCATTTGTTGACTTCTGGGCTCAGGTATTTTTAGAACAGCAGAGATTGGCAGACTGTCTTCTTCATCATCTTCTTCTTCTTCTTCTTCCATCCTCAACACCCTTCTCCTCCTTCTGGGTGCATCATTGGATGTGGTTTGAGGTGGTTTTTGGGGTAAGGGAGTTGGTTTTGAGGGTTGAGTTGGTTTAGTTTAGGTTTAGGGATTGGTTTGGAGAGTTGTGGGGTTGGTTGTTTTTGAGTGGGAGTTTGGGAAGGCTGATCTAGCATTTTTGTGGTAAGTTTGGCTTTGGAAAGCTTGGCCATATCAGTTCTCTTCCCAGCACCTGCTTCATCTAAGGCTTCGATAATCAACCCCTTATTGAATGCTTCAGAAGCACAGATTCTGGTGGTTATTGCCAGAATACTGTCTCTGGTCCATGATTTAATCTCAATTAATGATCTTCCCAAGTATTTTGCAATAAACCTGATCATTATCTCCAACCTCTCCCTTTCCATCACACTGTAACTGGCCCATCTCTCTTGTATCTCTTTAATCTCCAGCCTTCTGATCTCAGTGTCTAATGTAGCTGTATCAAAGCCTTGTCTGAAGAGTTGGTCTATTATTCTGTCCATTGATCTGCTGTGAGCTTCATCAGCTTCTTTAATCAGATCTTCCAATGATTTCTCTTCATCAGGCTTTTGAGTTTCAGCACTTTTCTTTCTCTTGTATGTGATCAGCTGTTTTTCCTTTTCTAACTCCTTTTCTTTCTCTTGTTGTTTCTCATCTTCCACTCTCTTTCTCTTTCTTTCTTTCACTGCCTTAGACTCCCCCTTTTTGGGTGCATTGGGTTCAGGGGTTTGAATGGCAGAAAGCTTCTTTTGCACAGCATCATCAACAAGTGTTTGTAGATTTGAGGAGATCCTCTCATCAATGGCTTTATGCACAATCTCATTGATGATGGGAGTGATGAGAGGTAAGGAATGTTGAAAGGTAGCAACCATCTGCTCAGAGGGGTTCTGTCCCTGAGAGGTGGTGCCAAAAGCAGTGGCTGGTGGCTCAGTTGAGTGTAGTGGCTGAGTGTTTGGTGAACCTTCAGATGAAGGTGCCATCTGTGGGTTTATTGGGGCAGATGGACTTTGATCCTGAGACATTTTGGCAAGCAGTTCTTTGAGTCTGCTCACCTCAGCCTCAAGGATTGTGTTATGGGCTAAGACATCGAAGAAAAAGCCCAGGTCATCATCAGTCTTTGCTGAATCACCTGACCTCCTGATTGAATCAGGATGTACATGCCCTGAGTGTAGATCAGTTGTAGCATGTGCCCCTTGTTCTTGGTTCTGGGGACTTCCTGCCTCAGGACTGAGTCCTTCATCGGCAGTTGCCTCTGGTGAGGTCTTAGAGATGTTACCAACTGCATCCTGTTCATTTGCTGAATCAGTAGAAGTGGCAGCCTCACCAGATGTTCTAACCTCCTCCTCTACACGGGGAGATTGAACATTATAACCCCTGTGCTGTGGGTTATCAGCAGCATTTTGGTCCTCTTCCTCAGCTGTTGAGGTTCTCCCCATTGTAATTGGTTTCTGGGGAGGAGGAGAGGAATGCAGCTGACTCAGCACTTGTGCAACTATAATGGTTGGGCTTTGAGGGGCGGTTGCATTTGGAGATAGGTTTGAAGCAGATTGCACCCGGGGTGACTGGTGCTCTTCAATGGTAACCTTCTCAATTGAGATAGGTTCCAGCATTGTGGTATCCCCAATTATGGTTGCATCAGGATCCTGTTGAGAGGATGCCTGAGCGGCTAGGGCTGGTGGAGTCTTTGACACTACTGGGGGGTTAGAACCAGTAAGTGTTTCCTGTATTGGTGGTACAGGGGCATCCTCAGGGGACTCATCTCCCTGAGTAGCCTTTTTGGGCTTTTTGGTGTTGGGTTTGGTGGGGACTTTGGATCTGGAAGTGGAGGCTGTGGGTTCCCGCTGCTTGGGTTTTAGCAGCCGGGCAGCCCCTTTCAGTGTAGGGTCAGAGTTGTGCCTGGAGTATACTTCAGGCAATACAGCCGGAGCAGGGACTCCAAGGCCAACAAGGCCGTCTGATTTTAGCTGATTTAAAATTATGGCCATGAGAAACCTGGGATATAATATCCATCTGTTTGCCACAGGTTTCAAAGCCAGATCCTTTAGTTCCATGAAAACTATCTCAGAAAAATTTAGATTTTGTCGTTCAAAGATAGAGTATAATACCTGTTGCCATCGGGAGGACATCTGATCCCATGAGGAGGTTTTTGATGCAAGGCAGACATTCACCATGTGGAATATAAGACGTTCAGCATCATGGAAGTGCTTCTTCAGAATGGTGGTAGCACTTAAGTCTCCTTCATACCCGTTATTGATGAAAGACATATCAGTTGTGCCTTTCGGGTATTCTGTGACACAGGTGGCATCATGTAGATTTAGGGTTTGTCGAATGATGTCTGGAGTGATGACCACCTGTTTCTGGTTAACCAACGACTGGAGAGTGATTTGGCGATCATTCTCACCAGTTTGCACAGAGACGTTGGTCCAGAATTGGCTTAGGGAATCGGGGTATATGGTAGGATTCAGAAGAAAAGCGGTTCGGTACTGGGAATCTACCATAAGATCGATGGCATTATCAAATTTGTTCCAAAAGGCCGATTTCGAGAGGTAGGCAACACAGTTGTGTCTGGGTTTGAGTTTCATGGTCGCCATTGTTGAGAGAGTGAAGGACATAAAACGGCTAATGAAACGTTTGAAATTAGGTTTAGGTATTTATAGGGTAAGAAAAGGCTGATATAAAACGACTGAAAGTGTTGGTGCTGTCATCAGTTGTTTGAAAACAACTGAAGACCTGGTTTTAACTTTCAGAAGTTGTAACAACTGAAGACTTGGTATTAGTCATCAGTAGTTGTGAAACTACTGAAGACATGGTTTTGGCTTCAGGTGTTGTAAACAACTGAAGATTTGGTGTTAGTCATCAGTAGTTGTAAAACTACTGAAGACATGGTTTTGGCTTCAGTTGTATGAAGTGAAACAGCAGTTGTAGAAACAACTGAAGAGAAAAGTTTCTCATCAGCTGTTGTCGTCAATTCTTAGCTCATCAGCTGTTTCATTCTGACCTCAACACTTATCAGACTTTTTGTCTGATTTTCAGACGTTTCATTGGTCATCAGTACTTATCTGTTATACTGACATCAGTAGTTGTAACTACATCAGTAGTTGTAACCACATCAGTTCTTTTCAACAGATAGAGTACTTCAGTACTTTTAAGTAATTTAGTCTTCAGTAGTTATGAAAACTACTGAGGATAAAAGAACTTATCAGTACTTATTTGTGACAATAGTATACGAATGCTCATCAGTACTTGTTGACTGAGATCATCAGTAGTTGTCACTTATTCTAGCTGCAGCATACCAAGCCTTAACACTAGGTTTTGGAAAGTTGAACTGTCCAAAGGCTTAGTAAATATGTCTGCAAGCTCATCAGCACTAGGAACAAACTTTGGATCAATCAGACCTTTTTCAAAACAATCCCTAATAAAATGGTGTCTGATCTCAATATGTTTGGTCCTAGAGTGCTGGACTGGATTCTTGACAATACAAAGAGCTGAAGCACTATCCATTAGTAATGGAGTCTTAGTCTCTGTAATGCCATAATCCAATAATTGATTCTGAAGCCAGAGTACCTGAGATGTACAACTTGCAGCAGCAATGTACTCGGCTTCAGCAGTGGATGTAGCAACAGATGTTTGTTTCTTACTCTGCCAAGAAACCAAACAGTTGCCTAGGAATTGACATCCACCAGAAGTTGATTTTCTAGTTAATTTACACCCTGCATAGTCACTATCAGAAAAAGCAACTAATTTGCAAGAGTGCCCAGTGGAATACCAAAGACCTAGAGATTGAGTACCTTGCAGATATCTAAAGATCCTCTTGACTGCAATCAAATGAGACTCTTTAGGAGCAGCCTGAAATCTAGCACAAACACAAGTTGCAAACATAATATCTGGTCTAGAAGCTGTTAAGTACATCAAGGACCCAATCATACATCTGTAAAGTGTTTCATCAACAGCTTTACCTTTCTGATCTGCATCCAGTTGTGTGGTGCTGCACATGGGAGTAGAACAGGGCTTACAGTTTTGTAAATCAAACTTTTCCAAAAGACTCTTTGTGTATTTTGACTGATGAATGAAAGTTCCATCAGCCTTTTGTTTGATTTGCAAACCTAGAAAGAACT
The DNA here is from genome assembly GCA_025506505.1 of Flaveria sonorensis. Taxonomy (NCBI): domain Eukaryota; kingdom Viridiplantae; phylum Streptophyta; class Magnoliopsida; order Asterales; family Asteraceae; genus Flaveria; species Flaveria sonorensis. Next base: position 53,022,800 of record CM046438.1, on the reverse strand, counting down.
GTAATTCTCCCATGGCACTCATTTCGAATTTTTGTTGCATCAACTTTGTAAATGCATCACACAACTGTGGATCAGAGGATGCAAAAATAATATCATCAACATAAATTTGAACAAGGAGCTTATGCTGACCCACTTTCTTAATGAACAAAGTTTTATCTATGGAGCCTCTAGTGAAATTATTCTGAAGAAGAAAATTTGACAGTGTTTCATACCAGGCTCTAGGAGCTTGTTTCAACCCATAAAGAGCCTTATCAAGTTTATACACCCAATCAGGATGTTTATTATCCTCAAAACCTGGTGGTTGACACACATAAACCTCTTCTTTTATTTTACCATATAAAAATGCACTTTTGACATCCATTTGAAAAACTTTAAGATTGTGGAATGCAGCATAGGCTAAGAACAATCTAATTGCCTCCAGTCTGGCTACAGGGGCAAAGGTTTCATCATAATCAATACCTTCTTCTTGTGAAAACCCCTGGACAACCAGTCTGGCCTTGTTCTTGACAATTTGCCCATTTTCATCTGTTTTATTCCTAAACACCCATTTAGTGCCTATTGCACACTTACCTGGGGGTAGAGGAACCAGTTCCCACACTTGCTGCTTTTTGAACTGAAGAAGCTCAAGCTGCATGGCATCAACCCATCCATTGTCTCTTAATGCAATATGATAGTTCTTTGGCTCTTGCTGACTGATGAAGAGAGCATAGAAGCAGAAGTTGGACAATTGACTTCTAGTTGAGACACCAGCATTGATATCACCAATGATTTGAGACATTGGGTGATTCTTCAGCTCTTGGTACACTATGAGATCTGTGCAAGTGTTTGTAGCACGCTCAGCAGCAACAGATGTTGATCCAGATTCTTGAAACCAAGTATTAGATGGCAAGTCAAATGAAGTAGAGGATTCAGAAATCTCATCAGCATTTGTTGTGGATGGTGCTACTGAAGCTACAGGAACATCAAGTTTAGTAGACTCAGGCAGTTGATCACTAAACTTGAATAGGTGAGTACTGGGATCATCATCAACATCAGTACCACCAGATGGATGACTAGCTGCAGAAGGTGATGAATTCACATGATCTGCAACAGCTGGAGGCTGATAAGGAACATATTGCAGTATGTCCAGATCAAACAACTCCACAGGGTTTTGTGGAATTTTGTCCTTAGGGGATTCATTGAACTTCACATGCAAGGTTTCTTCAACCATCTTTGTTCTGCAGTTGAACACTCTGTAAGCCTTGCAAGTGGATGAATACCCAACAAAATACCCTGCATCCACCTTAGAATCAAACTTTTGGAGTTGATCCTTTGTGTTGAGAATGTAACAAGGACACCCAAATGCTCTGAAGAATGAAATTAGAGGAGCCAAATGATGTAGAACTTCATAAGGAGTCTTCATCAACCTCTGATTCACTAAAGCTCTATTTTGCACATAGCATGCTGTGTTGACAGCTTCAGCCCAAAAGGTCAGTGGCAAACCAGAGTCAGCCAACATGGACCTTGCAGCTTCAATTAGGGTCCTGTTCTTTCTCTCCACTACTCCATTTTGTTCTGGAGTCCTTGGGATGCTATACTGCCTCTTGATTCCTTTTGAAAGGTAGAAATCATCAAGTGTATGGTTTCTAAATTCAGTTCCATTATCACTTCTTATACACTTGACTGATAGGGAATACTGCTTCTCAACATACAACACAAAGTTAATAATTGTCTGAGCAGCCTCATCCTTTGAATGCAAGAAGAAGGTCCATACAAATCTGGAGTAATCATCCACAATTACCAGACAGTATTTCTTCTTTGCCATGCTCATTACTCTCACAGGACCAAAGAGATCCATGTGCAGTAATTGCAAGCAGGCAGTGGACTTTGGTTCTTCTATAGGAGGGAATGAAACTTTGTGTTGTTTTCCTTTTAAACAAGCAGTGCAGGTTTCATCACAGTGGAACTCCTTTATTGGTAGACCTCTCACTAAACTATTGTGGATCAGCTGATTCATGTTTTTGAGATTAACATGACCCAGCCTTCTATGCCACAGTTTAGATTCCTGAGGAGAGGCCTTGGAGAACAGGCAAGGATGACCTTTTAAATCAATCTTCTTTGACAAATCCAAGGCATATACTCTTCCTATCCTGTTGGCCTTCAGGAGAGTATGTTCATCCAATACCTTGTCAATCAGCCTCAGAACTTTGGAAGACAGAATCCGGCAGTTCTGGCTTGTGAAAAGTGCAACATGCCCTTTATCACACATCTGACTGACACTCAGTAGATTATACTTGAGATTCTCCACATGGTTAACATCATCAAATCTGATTTCTCCATTTGACACAAATCCTTTCCCGATGATGTAACCCTTAGCATCATTTCCAAATGAGACAAATCCCTTCTTTCCTTGAGAGTAGTCATTAAGAAGAGAACTGCTCCCAGTCATATGCATAGATCCTCCACTGTCTACATACCAGATGCTTCTTTGGCATGCTGAAGAACCCTGCATTTATCATAAGAAACTAGTTAGCTTTAGAGACCCAAACCTTTTTGGTTTTGGGTCTGTTTTCATCAACAGATTTAACCATAACTTGTTTCTCATGATTAACAGCTGATGAAGGTGGAGATGGTGCTGAAATGGATTTCTTAGATTTGGGCTTGGATTTCCTTTTCAGTGGTTTGATCACAGGTGCATCTAGTTGGTTAACTCTCCCCAACAAATGCTGAACCATCATAACAAGTTGTGTCTGATTTGTTGCTAAAGCCTTCAGCTCATTTGACACATCAGTACTTGTTTTTGATGAGTTCCTGTGACCCACCATTTCCTCCTTCTTGAAATTCACAGACTTAGTCTGATGTTTATCATGAGGAACACTATCAGCTGTTTTCTGATAAACCCCATCCTTCTTTTTGGATTTTGGTGAGGCCTTGGGTTTATCAGTTTGAGATGACTGTGGTACAAACTTGGTCTCAAACTCATTTTTCATTTTATTAATCTCTTCTTTAATGAGCTTATCTCTGTTGAGTTTGGAACCCTTTTTGTACCAGCATTCATCAGATAGATGATTGAATTTACCACATATTTCACATGGCTTATTCTTCATCTTGGATTGATCAACTGCTGAAGTGGAAACTACTGAAGGTGTGATCTTCAGTACTTTCCTCCTTTCAGTACTTGTGTTAAGTACTGAAGGATCGGTAACAACTGAAGACTTGTTCTTCAGCTGTTCTCTATCCGTCCTGAAAGACCGTATGATAGATTCCTCAGCAGTTGTTAATCCTTTTATTTCAGCAGATTTGAAATGCTTTTCAGATGTTGTGACTTGCCCTTCAGTACTTGGAGTACTTTGAGGGACAACATCTGAATTGCTCAGCTTCATGTGTTTATCAGCATTTAAACCATCAGGCAATTGATTTGCTGAGATCTTAACACTGACTTCATCCTCTAATTTTGTATTATCATTTGAGGATGAATCACATGATGATGTGGTTTGGAAATTACTTTCACCTTCAGATTTTACTATTGATTTTGAAGTAAAATCAGTAGGTGGTGCAGTATGATTGTAACCTATTCCAAACTTCACATTTGAAGCTGTTTGCTTGCTGAGAAGCATTTCAAATCCCTTGCAGGATGTTACCCAGCGGTCACACTCAACTTGGGTAGCTGCAAGTGTCTCTTTGAGACTTCTGTGGTTCTCAAGTATGACCTCTACCTTAGCCTTTTCATCATTAAGTTGGCATTTAAGCTTGTAAATCTCATCATCTTTGTCATTAAGAGCAGACTCATACTCAGCTTTTCTTTTGGAAATAGTTTTCTCAAGCTCAAGATTTTGATTGATTAAAGCTACATTTGCCTCTCTAATAGAGACAAAGGCAGCTATGCATGATTCAGAACATAACTTGGCTTTAGCCTCAGAAGATACCTGGGTTACCTGTGAAGATGATGCATTGGAGCAGGAACCCTCAGTAGACTCCAGGGCCATGAGAGCAAGATTCCCAAAAGGATGTTCACCACCATGTTGACCAGCACCAGCAAATAATTGCTCATTGAAACCAGAAAGATCATCTGGTGAGCTGCTCCAGTCAACAACTCCTGGTGTGAAGAAGCTGTGATGAGGTTGAGATTGTGATGGAGATGGTTGAGGCTCAGGTAGGGCTTGAGGTTGTTGTGCTATAGGAACTTGAACTGGATTTGGCTGTGGCATGTAATAGCAGGGATATGGATATGGCATTGGACCCTGAGGGACAAAATATGCAGGAGATTGAGGTTGTGAGTGATGACCAGAACTAGCAGGATGTTGCCCTTTGTTTTGTGAACTATTGCTTGGAAAGGTCACAAAGGGTGCAGAGGAGTTAGATCCAGTTGATCTACACTCTCTTGCAAAGTGCCCAAGCCTGTGGCATTTGTGACACCTCAACTTACTCTTGTCAAAACCAACTTTGGTTTTGCCAGAGAGTCCTGGAAATTTCCTACCAGTTCTCTTGTAGAACTTTTGAGATCTGATATTGATCAAGGCCATTTGGCTCAAAATATCCATCTCTTCTAAATCATCATCAGCAATACCCATCAAATCATCCATGATAAAGCATAAATTATCACTATTACACCCAGAATGACTGTCAACACCAACAAATGCATGATCAGAACTGTTTGAAGAGAAATCTATATGCTCATCATAATGGCTTTCTGATCCAGCATATTCTGACTCATGACCGACCAAGGCAGTGTTCCCTGGTACAAAGTCATCAGTGAGCTTTCCTGATGATGCCAGTTTCCTTTTTGCTCTATCTCTCTTTCAAATGTAAGCAGTTTCCCATGGAGTTGGGTGAGAGATAGGCTATCCAGATTTGCACTGGAGCGTAGGACAATGGTGTATGTGTCCCATCTCTCAGGCAGTGATCTGAGGAATCTGTTGTTCATCTGGCTGTTAGTATACTCATGCTTGACCATTTTCAGCTCAGAGATCAAGCAGGAGAAACGCTCAAACTGTTGAGTCAGTGTCTCACCCTTCCTATGAGAGAATGTCTCATATTGTTGGGCGAGGATTTCTCTGTTGTTTGCTAAGACCTCATCAGTTCCTCCGAATTGTTCCTTCAAAGCATTCCAGAGGTCATGAGCAGTTTCATGATGCATAAGCCCAGAATAGATTTCATTAGGCAGTGCCATGGCCAGAATTCCATGGGCTTTAGCATCAATCTCAAACAGTTTACGATCTTCATCTGAGTATTGCTCCTTCTTCTTCGGAACCATTTGGTTGGTCTCCGGATTGTTCACCATAGGCTTGTGTGGACCGTGAACCACAGATGTCCAACAACCTGAACTGTTAACAGACAGGTGATGGAGCATTCTTCGTTGCCATATGTTATACTCACTCCTAACCAGCATCGGAGGCTTGGTTGAGGAGCCGGTATTGTGAGGGTCATTAGAAGGAGTAGTCATTCTCAGATTCAAACCAATTCAATCAAGTTTCAACAGATTTAGCACAAAAACACAACAAACTTAATATGAACCAAGAAGAAACTCAAATTGACTAACCAGAAGCAGCAGAAGTCCAATCTCTATAACCAATTCTTGCAAATATGCTAATTCGATCAAACTTTAGATATTGAAATAGCAGTTTCAATGATCAATTGTTAAACCGATCAATGATTAACCCGCTCTGATACCATTTGACAGGATCAGTGATCTAAGTTTGATCAATTAGAGTTGAATCGCAGCGGAATTAGAACAAGAATTAGACAAATATAGCAAGAACACAGTAGATATTCAATGGAACAGTACACGGTTATAGAGAAAGAGGGTTTTCTACAGAAGGGATAATATCATTCATGCACAAATGCGTCGGTATGGCGGCTACTAAGCTTCGCAGGCTTCGCTATAGCTGCACACCTTACAATTAGGTCAACATTCCTTATATAAAGGAATGTGACGTCTGCTGATGTCACTTGATAGTGACATCTAACAGAATTATTACAAACAACTGAAAGTAAGCAAACTACTGAGAATGTTCACAACAACTGAGAACATCTCAGAGTATGCTAAGTACAAGATGAAACATAAAACTACTGATTACAAAAGAACTGAAAGGAAAATATAACTACTGAAAGGAAACCATCACAACTACTGAAGAGGTCTTCTTCAGCTGTTGTGACAACATCTGAAACTTGGTCTTCAGTCTTTGTCTTCAGCTTTTGTCTTCAGACTTTGTCTTCAGTTCTTTAGCTTCAGACTTTGTCTTCAGCTTTTTCACTTCAGACTTTGTCTTCAGCTTTTTCACTTCAGACTTTGTCTTCAGCTCTTTCACTTCAGACTTTGTCTTCAGCTCTTTTACTTCAGACTTTGTCTTCAGACCTTGTTATCAGTTGATGTCTTCAGCTGTTGCAGACTACTTCAGTTGTTGTAATGTCTGTGGGACTTAAAGGTTTTTCTGATCAGGCTCATTGGTTCTTTTGGTCCAACATCTTGAAAATTTACTTTTCTTAATCTTTGTAGAACAAAATCTTTTTGTACTTTTCTATAAACTCTATACTCCCCCTAAGAATAAAATCTTTCTCCAGATATTTTTAAATTTTCTCCACCTAAAATTGGGATTATCTAGAAAGAAGATAACAATTTTAACTAAAAAAAAAATTAAAATATTTTGTAAAGGGTGTAAGAATAAATGTTAACCAAAGTTAATCATTCCCAAAGATTGGACTAAAGAGTCAAATCTGGAATGACCAAACGCCTTAGTAAACAAATCAGCAATGTTGTCATCTGAGGAAACTGATTCTAAATGGATAAGTTTGCGTTCAAAGCAGTCATGGATAAAATGCATGCGAATGTCGATGTGTTTTGTCTTTAAATGTTGAATTGGATTCTTCACTATGTTTAGAACTGTAATGTTATCACATAAAATTTAGTGTCATAAAAATTAAGGCCTAATCAAGAAGTTGTTATTGAATCCAAACAATCAGTGAATAACAACTTAGTGCAATGACATATTCAGCCCCTGCAGTTGATGTGGATACTGTCTTCTGCTTCTTACACTGCCATGAAATCAACCTATTGCTAAGAAATTGACAACCTCTTTTAGTAGATTTCTTGCCCAAGTTACATCCTGCATAATCACTGTTAGTATAAGCATATAAATTGAAATCGGAATTTTTAGGATACTAAAGGTCGAGTGTTGGTTGACCCTTGAGATATTTAGAAATCCGCTTGACAGCTTTCATTTGATATTCATTCGGATTACTTTGATAATATGCACACTGACAAAAAGGAAACATGATGTTCGGTCTGCTTGCAGTGAGATACATCAGAGAGCCGATCATTGATCGATACATATGCTGATCAACGTCTTCTCCCATGAGATCAGGAGTCAAAGTGGGACGAGAAGACATAGGAGTAGAAGCTATCTTGGAGTCTTGAAATTTTTATTTGTCTAGGATATTGTGAATATATTTTTCTTGATGTATCAGTATTCCCTTATCATCTTGTTTAACTTAGATTCCCAAGAAAAACGACATTTCCCTAAGAGAACTCATCTTAAATTTCTTCTTCATAACCGCTTCAAATTCCTTGAACAAATCATCATTGGTAGAACCAAAGATAATATCATCGACATAAACTTGAACGAGAATAAGATCATCACCGGTCTTCCGTATGAATAAAGTTTAATCAATTGCACCCCGTGTATAACCATTTGTGAACAAATGTTTAGTGAGGGTGGCATACCAAGCTCGAGGTGCTTGATGTAAGCCATAAAGTGCTTTGTCTAACTTGTAAACATATTTAGGATGATCTGGATCTTCAAAACCTAGTGGTTGATAGACATAGGTTTCTTCTTTCATTTCACCATACAAGAAAGTAGTTTTGACATCCATCTGATATACTATGAAGTTCTTGTATAAAGCATATGCCAGAAAGATCCGTATAGCTTCTAGTCGTGCAACCGGAGCGCATACTTCTTCATAATCAAGCCCTTCAATTTGATAGAATCCTTGAACAACAAGTCTAGCCTTGTTACGGACAATCACATCTTTTTCATCCGTTTTGTTCTTAAAAATCCATTTCGTACCGATTGGCAACTTACCCTTTGGTAGTTCACATAAATGCCATATATTTAGCTTCTTGAATTGTATCAATTCATCCTACATGGCCTCTACCCAACTATTTTCTTTTAATGCCATCTCAACATTCTTTAACATAATATGAGAAATAAAACATGAATACAAACATGTATTTATTGTGTCCGATTGACTTCGAGTTCAGACTCCCTGTGATAATGGACTAATGATTGCTTTTGTTGGATGGTTTCTATGAATTCTCAGCTGTGGAATAGCATCTTCAAAAATAACTTCATCTAAGTTAGACATATGACCAACCGGTTCTTCAGCAGTGTTTCCTCCTTCAGGTTGATAGACAATATCTTCGTCTTGATTATCATTGTCAACAGAGAGATCTTCAAATGGTACTTGAATTGTATCAATTGAATCATCTTGAGTAGAAGAGGAACTCTAATCAAAAACCTGTGGAGCTTGTTTAACAACTAGATCTGAATGAGATAAATCAGCTTTAGAAACAGAACATGGAGCAGTTGTAACATTTGAATAAGAAGGTATGTCTATAGATATTCCAGTTTCTTAAGAAGGAGTAGATCCAATATCATTAGAAAAAATATCCTGAATTGAGGATGTCTAAGGTAGATTAGCTGTAGAAACAACAGATGATCGATTAAATGTTTCAAATAAAGAAGCATAATCATAGACCTATGAAGGTGCAGAACCTACATCTGTTTTGTTAGATTCATGCCAATCAATATTAAACGACTCAATTATTCGTTTAGATCTTTTATTATAAACCCAATATGCTACTTTGTTGGCTGAATATCCAACAAAATAACATTCATCAGCTTTTTCATCAAATTTTGATTTAGAATTAGATGTGTTTAATAAATTACAACAACATCCAAACGTTTTGAAGTATTTGACTTTGAATTTATGTTTGAAAAAGATTTCATAAGGAGTCATATTCTGTTGTTTGTTGATTAACATATGATTCTGAACATAACACGCAGTGTTAACAGCTTCAACCCAAAAGAATGATGGTAATTTAGCTGCTGATAACATTGTTATGGCAGCCTCAATTAAAATTCAGTTTCGTCTTTCAGCAACTCCATTTTATTGTGGAGTTCCTGCAGAACTGAATTGTATTGTTATCCCCTTTAAATCACAGAACTCATTTAATGTATGATTACAAAATTCTGTTCCATTATCACTTTGAATACACTTGATTGTTTTGTCCGTCTGATTTTCGACGAGTGTCATGAATTTTATCAGCAAATAAGGTGTCTCATCTTTGGTTGCTAAAAAGAAAACCCATGTAAATTAAGAAAAATTATCAGTAATAACTAAACAATATGCACGACGTCCCAAACTTAAAACACTATCAGGACCAAATAAATCCATGTGTAACAGTTGAAGAATAGAGTCAATTTTGGTATGAGCAATTAGAATATGATGAAGTTTGTGTTGTTTGCCTTTTGAACATGACATACAATGTTCTGTTAGTTGAAATTCTTTCAAAGGTAGGCCAACAACATGATTTCCTCTAACCAATTTGTTCATAGTTTTAACATTTACAAGTCCAAGACGACGATGCCATAACAACGTATCACTTTCCGAGGCTTTAGATAACAAACAAGACACAGTTACAAATGAGTGTGAATCATTCATATCAAGTAAGTATGTGTCTTTCTCTCTCGGCGTTCTTAATAAGACCCATTCATCAGGAATTACAAATCCAGGTTTTAGAATAATACATTCCTTATCAGTGAAGTGTGTAGAATACCTTTTGTCACAAATTTGTGAAACACTCAACTAGTTATGTTTTTGTTCTTCAACAAAATTGACATCCTCAAAGCTTAACACACCATTCAACACTGTACCTTTCTTTGTAATCTTACCACCTTTGTCTCCTGCAAAGATAACATATCCTTTGTTGTAAGGTTGTATGTTGTTTAACAGAGCTATATTACTAGTCATATGCTGTGAACAACCACTGTCAACATGCCAAACACTGTTGATGACCTGTCTTGGTTGTTCCTACACATTTGAACAAATTTACTCATGTTTAGGAACCCAAGCCATGGTTGACTTGGTACTTTGTTTATATTCAAATATGATACAGATTGTAATATCATATCTTTTTTGTCATCAAAAGGACAATGTTTAATAATATCAGGCTTAGATGGTTTGTCTTTAATTTTCCACTTTTGAATTGGTTTAATCAGTTGTGTCACCATTTTCTTTAAAGTGGAAGTGCTATCATCAACTTGTACAGATTTCACATTTGATTTTTCTTTATTCAAATCATTACTGTTATCAACAAAAGATTTTGACTGATTTGAATTTCTTTTGAAATTGGTATTTAGAAAGAAATGTTTTCTATTCTATGAAATTAAATTGTAAAATCTTTGTTTGCTTGACGATTGATGTTGATGACGACAATTTCTAGCCTTATGATTTGGCTTACCATACACATAACAACACATTTTATAATATGTATTTGACGCTTGAGTATTTTGCACAAACTGTTTATGATAACTTCCATAGATATCATAGAATCTGGTCTTAGTATGTCCTTGGCCTTGTGATTCTTTGACAGTCTCTCTATTCTTTCTCTCGTTATGGATTGTTTGAGATGATTCTGGAAGAATTGAGGTATCTGTTTTAGCCTTTTCATTCATATTTGAAGCCGATATGGCATGAACTATAACTTTAGCCTTTTTAGTGTCTTTAATACCTGTTCTACAAACATCTTGTTTCATAGAGTTAGCAATAATAGAAGGTTTATTTTTAAAGAAGCTGGCATTGGTTTCTTTAAAAATATAATCTTCCTTATCAATGTTTCCTTTTGAAACAAATCTGTTCTTGAAATCAGTTTTCAAGTCAGATACAGATGTTGCGACTCGTTTTCTTTCTTTGGCCTTAAAATCTATTTTCGATTTCAATTACTTTTCTTTGTTTGACAATTTTGAACAAACATTTGTATAACTAAAAACTCCATATCTTTCATTTATAATTGATGATGAATTACATGAATATTTTGCATTACAAATTTTATTTTCCTGAAATTTTATTTCATCATCACTATCCCATTCTTCAACCAACCCTTCTTTCTTCACACTTTCTGTAGAAAAATTGACATGATTAATATTAATTTTAGTTTTTATGACAGGGTCAACAGTCAGTGAAACATTGACTGGAGGTGTTAAGTCTGACTTTGGTTGAAAACCTAATCCATAGGTCTCTTCATCAAGAATTGTATTTGATGAAGGCAAACAAGTATAATCATGATTAATGGGTGGTGCAATGTTAGCATAACCAACTCCACTTTTACCTCCAATAATTTTCTGTGTCATTTGGGACTTGATTATACCTTCAACCATGTTTGATGACAACTCAAATTCTTCAACAATCAATTTAGCAGATAAGAGTTCACTGTTAAGTTTGTTAATTTCTAAAGATAGTTTATTGTTACGTGTTGTCAAATCTTTTATATTACAATCTTTATCATAAAGATTTAATTTTGATTGATAACTCGATTTGTTTAAGCCATCTATCTTTTCTTTAAAAAGTTTCTCATCAGTTTTATATTTACGAGCTTGATATTGAAGTTTTTCAACTTCTAGAATCAAGCGTTCGTTGTAAACTCTATACCTGTTAACCTTTTCTATGTAATTATCTGAACAAAGATTTGTACATACCTCTTCATTTCCTTCTTGCTTCTTTATCACTTCAGGTACAACATTTACCATGAAGGCCTTTAGATCTTCTTTTCCTTCTGCTACAGATGCCGGAGTAATCTCAACAGCTTTAACATTTTTAGCACGAGTAGTTGCCGGAATTTCCTCAACAACATTTTGTATCTTTCTTTCTTTAGCTGGAGTTAACTCAACAGCTTTTCTTACAGATTCTTCCTTTCTCTCTTTAGTGTTTCATGATTGCGCTGGAGTAATCTCAACAGCCTTTTCAACAACCACCAGATTTTTATTCTCACTATCTTCTTCAGCAAATACCCCTTTCAACAAATCATTGGACACAAACTCATTAAGTATGTTATTATCATCATTTTCTTTGGTGGTTTGTATCTCAGCTAACAGGGCAGTAGACAACTTGATATCAAGAATTTCCATCTGATCAGACCAATCATAATCTTCATTGGTTTGTGACACCAGAGCTTTGTTGTTGGATGAACTGGTTTTATCATTCTTGGTTTCTACCTCCACAATGACCATTTTCTTTCCATTATCATTCTGGTTTGATCTCACTTCAGTACATTCTCTGGCAAAGTGACCAGGCTTGTCATAGTTATAACATCATAAACTTGACTTATCAAATCTGATTTTGCTTGAGTTGTTCAGCCCAAAAAACTTCTTCCAGTTCTTCTTGCAAAGTTCTTAGCACGATACACCACCATAGCCAATTGATATTTGATATCGTTTTCTTCAACATCATCGGGATTAACTTGTTGTAAGTCATCAACCAAGACGTTTCGTGCATTAAGTCTTCCAGCAGAAAATGCTTCATAACTGTTCATGAAGGATGTAAACAGAGCCAAGTTTCTTCTGTAATATGAATGGTTTGTCTATTGGGTTAGGACTTTACAACAAAGGCTTTGTGTAGGTTGAATGACTTAACCTTGAGAGTTGATTGGAGATTGTGTTTGAACTTGTGTTTGATTGTAGGAATTCTGATTAGGAACTCGGAATTGAGGCAAGGATGGATCTTTGACAGTTTGATAACCAGGAGTTGTAGATTGTTGTTGCTGACATAATTGAGAGTAGCTGACACAGTAATTTGGGTTAGTAGTCATCTTGGCATACAATGCCGATGCTTCAGCTCCTATTGTGTTGATGCAGTTAGCAACTCTCTGTTTGTCATCCATGTCACTACGGGATAAGGTGAACAAATCCTTAGTTCTCTTGATAGTAGTGCAGTTGTTGTTTCAGCTGTATGACAAAGAATTCAGCAGCTTTTTGTTTACCGAGATATTTTCCGAGATGATCCCAGCACTCTTCATCTTCGTTATCAATTTCACAAATCTTGACATTTGAGTCTCAAGAGTTTCTACAAGAACATGATTAAACATATTAAACTCTTGGTTTAACATATCTTTGAGGCTTTCTCTCATGTCTTTGTTTCCTATAATCTGCTCCTCCATAGCATCCCACAAATTTTTTGCCTTTCTGTAATCTTTAAACTTTTGAGCAATTTTAGTCGTAAGTGCCATAGTGATGGCAGCATACGCCTTGTTATACACTGGAATGTACTATCCTTGCTTGATAGACCGCATCATCCGGGGTTCGGTGTAGATAACATGATTCTCAAATCTATATACCCAATTAGGGGAGTCTTCTTCGCTAAGAAGTCTTAGTGGTTTCGTGGTTGTTTCGATCTCATTATCAAGATTAAGAGTGGCAGTGATATGTTTTAGATTTGCCATTTTTTTCACTTAGAAATCAAATTTCTCAGAATTCTTCAAACTTGTAGTTTTCACGCGAATGACCTAGTTCTCGCGCGAAATCACACAAACTTTTCGCGCGGTAAGTTCTGAAACTAACTTTTGTGAAAACAACAACTTCTCACGCGAAAGGAATCTTTTGTAACAAACTTTTCAACAAACTCTTGCGAAAACTATACTACTCGCGCGAAAGGTAACTTTTCGCTTGGAATCACCAACTTTTCGCCTGATTCATTTGTTCAATTTTGAATGTTTCCAGCTTCAATCTTTCACCAAATTGTTTAAAGTTTGATTAATTAAGTGTTTAATTAGTAATTTAGGTTCAGTTAAGATCCTAATTGTCTCTAATTGATTCAATTAAGCTCGATTAAGCTCAAAAACATCATCAATTCTTCGAACAACACACAAATCAGTTTCACCATCTTCAAATCTGATCAAATTCAGGAGAAAAACAAGTAGATCTTCAAATATCAAGCAATTCAAGGCTCACGAACTCTTCAAATCACTAACTTCAATCTTCAAATCAATCGATCTAGAGCAACAAGGCTCTGATACCAATTGTAAGGATCAAAAATTATAAGATCGATATCACAACAATAATGCGGAATATTATCATTGGGAATTAAAAGATTGAACAAGAAACAAATGTAAATAACTTCCAATTGTATTGCTCTCTGATTTTGAAATGATTACAATAAGATTGAAAATCAGGAAATGACATAATGCTTACTAATTACATTACAAAACTTTTATATATACTAATCTTGAAGTTCTCACGCGAATAACTAGTTCTCGCGCGACTTGATGTTTTCGCGCGGGAAGCAAGTTATCGTGCGGCAACTTGGACTTGTCGCTTGTCTTGATCTTCATCATCTTAATTTGATTTCACAAGCCTCTAGGATCAACCATTACATTACGCGATTGAACTTTTTCTAAACCAAAACCACTAAATGATCACACAATATCAAGTAAACATCAATAACATAAAATAATATTTATGTTGCTAGTTTAAAGCTATTTCTATAATAAATAGACATTATAAGCTGAAAATGCGTGGAAACACATAGATGCTAGAAAATTCACATTTATCACAACTAAGCTACACATTTAATGACGTAATTATATAACACATTATTTCACACAAATGATGATTGTTTGAAAGCTATTTTGACAAATCGCCAACATTCGGGGACAGAAACGTGTGCGGTCCGAATTACCGTTACATGAAGGTTCGTGAATATTTGTGTAATAAATGACGCATTTAATTGAACAACATTAAATACATGAATGTATTACAAGGAAATAATATTCGTGTTGATCAAAAAGTGACCTGAAAATGCCGGGTGACACAATATGTTTTTAAATATAAAATAATGTTGCCCCGGGCACGTGTTGCAACCCCGACGAACGGGTTAAACTAATGCTCAAGTAAACCCACATTACCATCATAGCCATTTTTTACTAAAGAAGCTCCCAGAAATTTATCAAGTGCAAAAGGCTCGAAAATAAAAATCCGTTGTGGCTACAAACATTGCATTTACCGTGCCATAACAACAAACAAATCATTTTGTTAACATCGTCATCGCCTATTGAGTGAATCCAAACAAAATTTTATAAGATCATGATTCTCACTACGCCTCAACAATAAAGTTAGATCATGGCTCAAAATTGATTTGGTTGCGGCCACATGTTAGAAATGGATGTCGGGCCGGGGCAACCAAGTCCATCTTAGGTATATCATCACGGCCCAAAAACCACAAAATTAAAGAAACATCTTGTTGAAAAATAAACGCAAAATATCATCGACTTCTGACATAAACCAAACATCAATATAACCAAATAGCATAAGCACATGTCTACAAAGGTTCCGACTTGTGTTGGCCATCATTACCGACAAATAACTTTCACTAAAAATACACATTGTGCAGCTTGTAAATTGTGATTTTCTTTGCTTCAGGTAAGAATTTTTTTAAAAAAAATTCAATTTATCTTACAAATGTAAAGTAACCTTAAAGTTAAAAACATTCAAGCTTTGAAAGCATTCGATGCATTAATTTGTGAGATTTACACTACCCTACATCCTGCTGCAATGAAATATTGTTGTTATAGTAACCGTTAGTGACCACCATTATTTAATTCCCACCACCACCAACAACACCAGCATAAAGCCCCCAAAACTCATTTTTTACACAAAAATCAAATATCTATCACTGTTTCTAAGTGGGTTTGATCTTTAGGTTCAATCTGCCAACCACTCATCACATACCCAGATCAAGAATGTGTGAGTGTGTTACATGTGCAAGTATAGTCTAAATATATTCTTATACAACAACCAAAAGACACAAAAACAAATGACTAACCGAGGGTTACAACCTTCGCTCAAGGTTAGGGGCGGCGCCGCTACCGTCTAGCCAACGCTGGTGAAGATGACGGCCTGCGAAAACACCAAAGGCTTTAGCGTCCCTCTAATCTTCTCTCATCTCCCTTAATCTCTCTCGTTAAAACCTGGGTGTTACAGTTTGGTTGTATTCCTTTTCACAACCACCAGAACTACCGTCATGATCCTCACTATCGTCAACATCCGAGACCACCAACGCCACTACAACCTCCGCTTGATCGTCGACAGCCACGAAACAATAGTCAGAACTGGGCTTGAACCCTCAGGTCCACTTGGGTGTGACAACTTCATTATGGTTTTGTATTTTTGCTTTCCATATCTTCTTTGTATGAGTTCTACGAGAGATACGAGTTGTAATCTGTTGGATGGAATCCATATCATCTCTGTATATAAGACATGCTGCACATCTTACAGCTTTCTCACCACCTGCTACAGTTATTGAAGTGAGTAGACTACCAACAGACCAATCATCACACTGAAAACCCCGAAACGAAGTAAACGGTCTATAGGAAATCCATGTATTCCCAAACTCATCTGTCGCGGATGCATCAAGACAATAAACCTCTTTCTGACTGTTGAAAATTCCATCCTTTTTAAATGTGAACGAGATAAAAGGACGATAATCATGCGTCCCCCGCCACTCCCAGGAAAGACACCACATATTGAAAACCCAATGATTTTATCGCATCTGGGAGGTATCATCAATGTTATTCTGTACCCAGGTTGTTCTTCTTTGAACCAACTTGGAATTCTTTTTCCAGGAATAACAATCGTTAGCAGACGATCTGCAACAGCACATCTCTGTATGCAGCAAAAGAACATATGACCATCAAAACTTATTTGAAGTACCTTCGTAGGCGAATGCATATAAATGTCTGGGTAATACAAAATAAAGTGCTAGAAATGGAAATAGAAATAAGTAACCTTAAGGAATGATTGCTGCAACATCTTATCAAGGTATCTTTCATTAACTTCATTCTCTACAAGTTTCTTGCAATTAATGAATGAAATATAATACCACCAGTTACACACCTCAGATAGATCTTCAATCTTTTGTAGAGAGTAGCAACTGTTTGTCTCCAATGATTGTATTTTTGATGGGAGGTCATGCAAGATTTGAAGTCGGTGACAATTATCCACTTTTAAGCTTTTAAGATGAGAAAGATGGGAGATGCTTGCAGGTAATCGGATTAATTTGTTGTTTCCACTCAGGTCTAAATTTTCCAAGGAGGAAATTGCATGGAGATTTTTGGGGAAGTCTTCACTTTCCATTTGTCTCCAACTAAGATTTAATGTTCTCAATGAACGCGAATTTGTCAGAGTATGTCAACTGATGGACTTCGGGAGGCCGTCCTTGACTAACTTTTCCTCATGACCATGCTCCTCCGGAATATTATGCTGCTCCTTGCAGATTGGAATGTTGATGTTCCTAAGACTCGTACATCTTCTGAGATTCAAGTAGTCTAGACTTGCTAGATTTCCGAGTGAAGATGGCAATCGCTCTAAACTAAGGCAGCAATCAAGATTTATTCTTGATAGGTTTACCATACATTAGGACACGTCTGGAAATCTCTCAAGACTTGATCATTTATTCAGCTTTAGAAACTTCAAGGATTCCATCTCAATCCTGGATGGCAGACATTTGAGCCGCTCACAACCAATAATGTACAACGTGACGAGCTTTTTGTGAGATCCGAGAGACTCATGAACCTCATCCAAATTCGTACAACCGTACAAAAACAATTTCTCAATATTTGGAGCCCCTGAGACATCTGGAAACTTTGTTAGGCAGTCTAACTGTTGAAGTTTAATGAACCTCAAGTTTGGCATAATCTGTCAACAGTGATAGGAATGAACATAATATCATTCAACGTTAAGTATGGAACTGAATACATGTAAAGTTTGTTTGTTAACCTATATATGCAAACACTACAATGCATGACATGCTAAAAGTGTGTCAACCAATTTCTCCACACCAAATTAATAGCTAATCATATGTTGTGGTAAAATATGTTGGACTTAATTGTTGGATACAAGTTTGATACAAAGTTACGGGTCAAAAAAGTAATTAATGTCAAAGTATAGTATTGTTTACTACGTAATTAGGAGGGTTGATGTTGTAATTATATGTCCTATATATACATGTCAATATCAATGAAAACAAGTAAGTAGTTGATTGCAATTGTTCTTTCTATTCTTCTTCATCTTTTATGTTCTTAGGCAACAATTTGGTATCAGAGCCATTTTTTGCCATCAATTGAAGATTGTAGATATCGATTCTGTCATTCGATTTCAAAACCGCAGGCGACCAAGGCCTCACGGCATTTGATTTGAAATCCGCAGGCAACCAAGGCCTCACGGTTCATTCGATCATTCTGTTGCTTCAATTTGAAAAAGCCGCAGACATTTTTTGGCCTTCACGGTTCATTCGAATCAAAGGATTTGTTGTTAAATTAAATTCGCAGGCACATAGGCCTTACGAAACTGTTAGAAACTGTAAGAGGCCGAGTAAGAAACTTAGAGGGCCAAGGTCTTTCATAGCGAACTCATTGGCAAGATGCGCCATAAGGCGTTGCCGAAGATGATCAGAAGAGGTGACAAGTACAATGTCATCAACATAGAGAAGCAAGAAGGCAGTGTCCTTCCCGTGATGAAAAATAAATAAGGATGCGTCGCACCCGCTTTGGATAAATCCCATAGTGAGAACATAATCTGAGAAACGTTGATACCATGCCCGTGGTGCTTGCTTTAACCCATATAGCGACTTTTTGAGGCGACAAACATGATTCGGAAAATCTCGATGTCGAAAACCCATTGGTTGATACATGTATACCGTTTCATTAAGATTACCGTGTAGAAACGCATTGGTAACATCTAATTGATGTACAGACCATGAGTTGGAAAGAGCCAGTGACAGAACGATACGAATGGTAGCCGGTTTTACCACAGGACTAAACGTATCACCACAGTCAATACGAACTTGTTGAAACCGACCATCACATACTAACCGTGCCTTGTATCGCTCCAAGGTACCATCCGATTTAAACTTGTGCTTAAAAAGCCACATACTTCGAATAACATTCATGGTCGGATGTCTAGGAACTAATTCCCAGGTCTCATTTTTAATAAGAGCGTGAAATTCTGTTTTCATTGCGTTATACCATTCAGGAATGGACAAGGCATCAGTGGGTTGTTTTGGTATTGGAATGATGGAGGAGGTGTGGAGATTAAGTTTATGAACCGGCTTAGTGATGCCGTCCATGGCTCGTGTTCGCATAGTTCGAGCAGGAGGAGTGGGTGGAGAAGGAATATGAAACGGGTGAGGTGGGCTAGGTGGTGATTGAGGTGGAGGTGAGTACAATGGGTTTGAGAGATCGGCGGTAAAGTTGGGGGAGTTTGGTGAAGGTTGGGCCGAGAGGTGCGGGCCGTGAGGTGTTTGGGCTTGGGTGGAGGGAGACGTGTGGGCTGATGGGGGTTGGGCTGAAGTGGTGTGGGAAGGTGATGAAGCTGGGGGTGGTGGTGTATGGGCCGTAGGTGTGGGAGCAGTAGGTATGTGGGTCGGTGAGGATGAATGGGCTGGAGTAAATGAGGTGGCAGAAGGAGTGGTGGAGTTGGCCGTGGGTGTGCCAACAAGAGGCAAAAGGTGAGGTGGGAAGGGGTCCGTCAAGAAGTCGTATGACGGAGGTGGGTTGATAGTGTGGGAGAACGGAAAGGTGGTTTCGTCAAAAGCAACATGACGGGAGATGAGGATTTGACGAGTTTGAAGGTTGAAACATGTGTAACCTCGATGATCGGAGGGGTAACCGAGGAAAACACAAGGGAAGGAGCGAGTTTGGAGTTTATGGATGGAAGTTGAAGGGAGAAGAGGGTAGCACAAACAACCGAAAACTCGTAAGTGATGGTATGTGGGTGTGCGAGAGTAAAGAAGTTCAGTGGGGGTTTTATGATGTTGTTTAGTGGGAAGAATGTTCAAAAGATAGGTAGCTGTGGCAAGGGCGTAGTGCCAAAAAGTGTTGGGTAGCGAAGCATGGGTGAGGAGGGTGCGAATCATGTTGTTTATTGTTCGTATTTTACGCTCGGCCTTTCCATTTTGGGAAGAGGTGTAAGGGCATGAAAGACGAAAAACCATTCCATGTTGAGAAAAGTATTGTTGGAAATCCGAGTTGACATATTCCTTGCCATTATCGCATTGAAACATTTTTATTGGTTTTTCAAATTGAGTGCTAATTAGTTTGTGAAATTGACATAAAATAGGAAAGACTTGTGACTTTTTGGATATGGGGTAAGTCCATAAGAAATCGGTTAGATCATCAAGAAATAAGATGTAATATCGATGACTTTGTGAACTAAGAATTGGTGACGTCCAAAGGTCACTATGAATAATATCAAATGGTTTAAAAACACGAGTATAAGAAGTAGCAAAAGGTAATCGAATACTTTTACCAAGCACACAAGATTCACAAATGTCTTTATTATGTTTACTAAAATCAATAAAGGTAGAATGTTTTAAATAATTCAAAGATGGACGCCCTGGATGACCAAGACGTTGGTGCCATAGTTGATAAGAAATGGCTGCAAAAGTGGATGGTGTGCTGGTAGTCCCGGATCCAAGCGTAAGAGGATAAAGATCACCGCTGCTGTTGCACCGGAGGATAGGGATCCGGGTCTTGTAGTCCTTCACAAGAAAACCAAAAGGGTCAAATTCGACAGAAACAGAGTTGTCGGTTGTGAACCGACGAACAGAAATTAAATTTTTGATTAGTTTAGGTGCATATAGGACATCTTTAAGGATGAGTGGGGGGAATGGTGGGGGGAGGGTTTGTGTGCCTTGTCCAACAACCGGTATGGTGGAACCATTTCCAACAATGATATTTGAATTCACGCTATTATCAAAATAAGATTGAAAATTAGTTGCCGAATTAGACATATTACCTGTTGCTCCCGTGTCCATGTACAGGTTAGGATCCGGTTGATTGAGAGACATAGTGTAAAGTGCTTGTTCGATGTCGGTCGGGGCATAAGAATTATGAGCTTGAGTGGGCCTGGGACCGAGAATTCCATTGCCGCCACGTGTGTTTGCTGAAGTGGACCGAGGAGCAGTTGGGTATGGGCAAGGAGGAGGGGCCCAAGATTGATTGTGGGGTGCGGCCCACTGATGGGAGGAGTTCGGCTCAGGATAACCAGGCCCAGTCCACTGATGTTGCTGGGCTGAGTTGGGCCAGAAAGGTGACTGAGTGGGCCAACTGGAGTGAAAGTTGGGAGAATTGTTGTTGCGGCCCCGACCCCAGCTGCCCCGGCCCCTGCTGCCTCTACCACGGGAGCGTCCGCGGCCCCGAGAACGGTCAGAGTCTTGACGATATTCATTGGTAGTCACCGGTGTGTTCGCTTTATTTGAGTTTGCATTTAAGGCGGTGCCCGCGGTTTGGGCTAAGACAAGTGCTTGTTCCGCCTTTCGTGATTCCACTAGCATAACCTTGGATCGAGCCTCATAGAAATTTGGAAGGGGGTCCTGTTGCTGAAGAATAGTAGCGATGCCTTCGTACTGTTCGTTGAGACCGGTGATAAGTTGAAGGACGAGGCGATCATTATCGACCGGACTACCAACGTTGGCGAGTTGATCAGCGAGCACTTTGAGTTGCTGGCAGTATGCGGAGACATTGGGAAACCCGTCAAGACGTGTGTTCGAGAATTTGTGTAGAAGGTGAATTGAGCGAGAACTTTTATTATCTTGAAAAATTCCTTCAAGTGTCTTCCAGGCGTCATATGCGGTTGTGTTCGGTTTCAGAATAGTATGAAGAAGATCGTTGGATATTGTTGCATAAATCCATTGGAGTACAATGGCATCCAAACGATCCCAGGAATCATCGGCTGGTGAGTCTTTGTCGGTTTTGTCTTTGTCAGCGACCTTGTTTGTACCGGAAGAGGGGGAGGGTCGAGGGGAAAGATGATCAATCACAAGGGAGGCGCGGCACTGTATTTTGAAGAGTTCGGACCAAGAGGCATACTGCCCAGAGTCCATCTCAAGAACGACCGGAATTATGCTCTTAATGTTAGTGACGGTGGCAGCGGGATGAATCTTTGGCTCCATTGAGAAAAGAGATGAAGCCGGCAAGGAAATGGGGTAAAGCAGAGGAGTAGATTGGCTGAGAACAGGAAGGAGAAGAAGGGAGGTTAGGGAAGGTCTCGTGATACCATGTAAGAGGCCAATATTCTGTAATGGGATCGATGCCCCTCTCCTTCATTCTCATTCACAAATATAGATACATATCTCCTCTATTTTGGGAGAGAAATAACAATTTCCATAATACATGCGATCACTATCATTTCTATATTTACAGATAATGACTAGAGCTATTAGAAACAACAGATTAAGAAAAATCTTCGATTTGAATCGATCTAAAATCCGTGGGAAATTGGTACCATCGATTGTTTCTTTGAAGTGAAAACGGTTTAGAATTGATTCTATCGAAATTGTTTCTGTTCAATCGAACCCGCAGGCAATCAAGCCTTACGGAAGTTAATAGTCAATCAAAACAAATTGATTTAATTGCTGTTAGTGATTGGTCACAGCAATTCGGTGGTTGACCATTAGAATCACAATTTGCCATCATAATTGTAATAATCATTTGTTTGTTATTTTGATTATTAATTGCTTCATTCAATCAGTTTATAAATACAGATTACTTGAATCTGCTTGAAAGCATACTAGATATTAAAGTAAATTTTGCCCTCTATTATAAGAGGGATGTAAAAACCGAATAGTTTCGGTGTTAGATTTCAAAGAAAAAAAACCCCAATTATTGTTTTATAGTGAATCTATTGATTGGTTCGAGTTAGACACCAAAAAATATTAATAGACCAGGTAGCGTTCGGTGGTCAAAAGTCACTGTTTTGAATTTCGATTCAAAACAAATTGTTTTGGGGGTCTTTTTTGTCGCATCTTGAATGTTTTTTGTTTGATTCGAAACCATTAAAAGACAAGTATTCAAATTACTTGTTTGATCAAGTTCAAGCAAATTAGTTCAAGATTTGTTTGGTCGTTTCGTTCGATCATTATTTGGGATTATTGACCCCGGTATTGTTCGGTCATTAGTATTTGGTTAATTTCTGTTTAAATTAATCATTTATAAACAAAAGGATTGATCTTTTGTTTAGAACCAATTTTTAATTTGGTTCTTGAAAATTGTTAAAGGATTGTTTTACTAAAAAACCTTGTTATATTCTGTGTATACATTTTATTATTAAGTGGTGACCATGATGGAATCACCAAAAGAAAAGAATCCCGTTGTAACTTAAAAGGAAGCGGGAACCACTATTTCGAATTTTCAATGCCCGATGTTGAAATCTACAAATTACACAACTTGGGCGATTCGAATGAAGATCATGCTAGATGCAAATGATCTTTGGGAAACTATAGAACTCACTGCTCAAACGAATTCGGATAAGAAAAAGGATAAGTGTGCAATGGCATACATTAGCCAGACTTTATTCGAAGATTTAATCTTGCACGTACAAGATTGCAAATCTGCTAAAGAAATGTGGGATTTGCTTAAAACCAGACATCTTGGTGCAACACAAGTGCAACAAGCACGGTTGCAAAGTATTAAGTCTGAGTTCGAAAACTTGCAGATGAAAGATGATGAGACCATCGATGCTTTCACATCAAGACTAACTAATATTATTAGTAAGGCAACTGGTTGTGGTGCGATATATGATCAGCCCACACTAGTTAGAAAATTCTTGGCCTCTATGCCAGATAGATTCATTTAGATAATTGCCTCCATTGAGCAATTCACTGATCTAGATAATGTAACTCTAGATGATACTATCGCAAGACTTAAAACCTTTGAAGAAAGGATTAAGTCAAAAAAAGAAAGTCATGTTCACAATAGTGATGAACTCTTGTTCGCGCAACATGACAATAACATGAACCGTGGATACCACTCTGGAAATCATGGAAGAGGTAGATTCAATTCGTCACGAGGTTGAGGCAGGAGAAATTCTCAAGATAGAGGGGAAAGAAGATACCTATCATCAAGGAAAAACGGGTACAAAAGATAAGTCTCAAATCAAGTGTTATAGTTGTGAGAAACTTGGACACTATGCTTATGAATGTCCAAATAAACACAAGAGTAACGAATCTCTTTTTATTGAGACAGAAGACGAAGAACCCACTCTCTTGATGATTACATGCTCAAACAAAGAAGAGAAAATAGAAGCTTGATCGTGAGATACGATCAAATCAAAGAGAAAACCGTGTGATTCGGAAACAACCTGTGAGGGGTGTAAACAAACAATCTAGTGAGTGGATGAAAACAAAGCATCTAGATCATATGAGATGATCAAACCAGATATTGTTGTGTGAAGCAACAAAGGAAGTATTAAAAATTAAATCGTGTGATACGATTTAGTAAAATGATTTGTGATAGATCAAAGACTCTTGTGATACGAGAACAACCAGAGAAGATCATCAAAATCTATGTGAGGTAGATTCGATCGTGAGTTATGATAGTCAAATTAAGACCAAGTGGAGATTGTGTGAGACAACTACACAAGAAAAGGCAAAAGATAAGTAGAAGGAGTTTGTGTGATATGAATCTCGTGAAGAAAAGTTCGTGTGAAGCAAAGTTCGTGAGACGCAAATGAAAAAAACCATGTGGAGTAGGAAGCATGGAACAAGATCTGCAAGATGAAGACTCAAACTTGGATCAACAATTAGGGGGGTGTTTGTTGGACTTAATTGTTGGATACAAGTTTGATACGAAGTTACCGGTCAAATAAGTAATTAATGTCAAAGTATAGTATTTTTTACTACGTAATTAGGAGGGTTGATGTTGTAATTATATGTCCTATACATACATGTCAATATCAATGGAAACAAGTAAGTAGTTGATTGCAATTGTTCTTTCTATTCTTCTTCATCTTTTATGTTCTTGGGCAACAAAATATAATATGACTCGAGTCAGTTTTTAGGAATATGGGTTAATTTATTCGGCTAATTACTTTTATTCCCTGCCAAAACTGTTTAATAGGTCCTCTAACTACTTCAAGACCAACGAGCTTACTCAATTGTGCCAGTGGGAGTGAAGAAAATGGGTACCGGCTCCAACAAAGCCATCGTAAGTCAATAGGGAGAAACGTAGGCTCACTAGAAGTAAATCCGCCTCTAATATCAAGTCGACGAAGATTCTTCATGCGTTCAAAAACATTGGGTTCAAAACCTACCTTCTCATATTCAGCAGCCTCATATTGCTTATAGGACACAACGATCGCTATTGCTTTTAGTTTTTGAAACAAAGATTAAGCTGAGATCAAACCTTCCTCACTCTAAGAAAAAAGTATAACTTTAGGAAGAAGGGGGGGGGGGAATTGGGGGGATTCATTACCTTATTTCTGCTGATGAAATCATGAATATCTTCAACCTGCCATTGCCTGCTATTAGGGAAACTTTCATGAATTATCTGCCAACCCATTTCTTGTATGATATCATGCATGCCTATTTCTTTACCGGAAATTGTGATCAAAGACTTCTCA
This sequence comes from Flaveria sonorensis, assembly GCA_025506505.1. Classification (NCBI taxonomy): domain Eukaryota; kingdom Viridiplantae; phylum Streptophyta; class Magnoliopsida; order Asterales; family Asteraceae; genus Flaveria; species Flaveria sonorensis. The sequence continues at coordinate 52,997,379 of CM046438.1, read as the reverse complement.
ATAAGAACACTAATCCCTATTTGTGGGTCAAAACCACAGCTCTCAAGTACTTTAGTTACATGAGGTAGGGTTTTGCCTTTGAAGAAGCATGCAATTTCTAGGAATATCATTTTCTCAGAAACCTCTAACCCATCAAAACTTAGCTTCAGTGTCTCAAAAATCTATACATTTGGTGCTTTTGCTAGTCTATTAAAAGCACTTTCCCAAATAGATGCTCTCCTACCATGAAAGAATGAGCCTAAAACTTTCACAGCTAATGGAAGATAGCCAGCACAGTGAATCGCACGACATGACAACTCCTCATATCCTTCTGGAGGGCTATTTGTTTTGAAAGCATACCTGCTAAACAACTCAAGAGCTTCATCAATTGGCAAACCGTTTGGTTTGTACTTCGTATTTGCATCGGATATCAATTGCTCATTTCTGGTGGTTATAATGATTCTACTACCTGGACCAAACGAATCATGAGCTTCAGCTAGGAATTCTAATTGCTTACGATCATCCACATCATCAAGAACAATAAGAACTTTTTTATGCACAAATCTTGCTCGTATCATGTTGGCTCCATCTTCAGGATCCTGAACATTGAAATTGTGATTGATCATCAGAATCTCCTTTAGAAGCTTTTATTGTAAGGCACATATATCTCTTTTACTAGAACTATTCTCCCTAACATCTTCCAGAAAGCTACTACCCTCAAATAGATAAGTCATTCTTCTAAAGAAAGCTTTGGCAATAGTTGTCTTGCCAATTCCTCCCATTCCATGTATCCCTACAATGCATACCTCTTCTTTTCCCTTTCGTCCCATTAATGAAATCAATGCATCCATGTGAGAGCTGATGCCAACTAAATTGTTATCCATATCATAAGGTTGTATATCATCTAAGATTTGGTGGAGAATCTTGTTGATATATGTAGATTCACCCCTGTAAAAATAAGACCACTTTTAGCTAGCTAGGTAACATGTAAATTATAGATCAATGATGAATGTTTCATACTTGAAAGTAGTGTCTATTAGTGCATAAATAGATTGCATTTGAGCTTATATGTATATAGGTGAGGCTATATATAAATCTACTTGCTTGTTAGGGAATTCCTCGGCCCATACGACTAAGATTCTAGTAGTTACTCTTGATGGGTCAAGTCTGATCACAGGTTAAGTCTGGTCACGGGTTAGTCTTATGGATTGTTAGTTGAAAAGTGAATCAAGGAATCATACTCATCACTTGCATGTGGGATTGATCAAGTTTGAAGAAGTCATATGCATGTTGGTGATCGACCTAGTCTTTTGTTTTAATATTTTGAATAAAGTCTACAGAACTCATGTGTTGAGTCGGTCCAAGTCTTAAGGTTATTCAGTTGGTTGTTGCTATGTTTATCTATTTAAGAGTCCATGTGGTATATATAATTTTAGGTGAATAAAAGAAACTCCTCTGTCCAATCTCTATTCTACCTTTTTGCGGCAAATATATTTAATTTTTTTTGAATTTGTGAGTATGTTTTGAGGCTTCAAACCAGCATGGATTAATTAAGATACTATTAATCATCCTATGGAATATTGATTTAGTTGTGTTATATGACTTACTTGTGTTAGATATTTTACTGTAATTGGATTGACTAACGACCAATTGATCATAGTATCCATCAAACAAGTCAGGAGATGCGGAGTGCACACTTGTTTGAGTTTATTGTGGTATTTGAAATTGAAAACCTTATTAGGAGCGAAGCCCCTAAGCAATGAGAGTTCCAAGGGGGCAATGCTCCCTTGGCGAGGGTCCGGGGGCAGCGCTCCTAGGAGCGAGGTCCAAGGGGCGACAGCCCCCTAGCAGGGTCCAAGGGGCAGAGCCCCTGGCTGGGGTCGACCCTTCCCTGCAAATATAAAAGTTTGCATGAAAATTGCATGAAAATTTAATTTTCCCAAAATTTCACATGTGAAATTCAAGGGTAAAAAGTGTATTATTTGAATATGAAAACTGCTTTTGGCAGTTTTCAAACCTTCCCTGTAAATATGATTTCAAAACATTTTTGTCATCCTGTTCTTAATTTTGGTTCACGAAAATCACACAACAAAGCATACTAATTTTTGATCTTGTCTGAGTTATATCCTATTGATTTATTCGGGTGAACCACCAAATAATTTCGATTTGAAAGTGATTTTCATGACTCTCGGATTATCCAAGTTTGATTTCAAGTAATCTACAACTTGTGGAGGTAATTGATAAAAAGCAACAAATGAGTGAAATTCTATTTACTGTTTGATTATTTTTGAGATATGCATGCCAAATAAATTGGCAGTGGTTGTTAGAGCCTCCTTCCACGCATTCACTTTATCCATATCTCCTCTATACTTCTCCTCATGCCGCTGAAAGAAAAAAGCGATGTGGTTCTTCTGTCCGCGAATATAAGATGGATTGACATGATAGAACACCGGTAACACCTTCTGTCCCATTCGATTATGTCATTCTATGATTTTGGCAAGCTCAATCAAACACCATGAAGATTTAGCATAGTTTTTTGTGAAAACAACCACTGCAAACCTTGATTCTTCAATAGCTCTAAGGAGTTCTGGAGAAATCGCTTTACCACTCTAGAGCTTCTCCTCATCTTTGAATACACATAATCCTCTTTGTACTAGAGCTGCATAAAGATGATCTAAAAAATTGTATCGAGTACCCTCGCCTCAAAAGCTTAAAAAGACATCATATTTTTACCTCCTTGTCGGTACAGAATACAGAGAAGACTTGAAAGGTGCCATTGAAGTAGATTGATATGCAGTTTTTCTTATTTATTTGAACACAACGTTAATAATAATCAAAGATGAACTAGATCAACCGGTTACATGAAACTTTGGAATTAGAGACTAGACAAGGCTACTAGAAATCTACAAGAAAGAAAATGTCATAATGAGATGTTGAAAATGACTCTATGAAAATAATTCTTGTTTTCATATAGGCAATTGAACTGAAGAATCATCTTTTAACGTCTTTCATATGGATTGGAATCTTGGAATTTTAAAAAGGACTAAAAAATTGGGAAGTATTAAAAAGGACTATGAAACTTTGGGAGGAGTACTCAACACATCATTAGTAGTGGTGGGCACTACAGATGATGTTACAGTGGTTGATTCTATAACAATCACAGGAGTCTCTATTGGTGTAGCCTCACTAATTGTGTCTGGAGTCTCTGATACAGGTACATCCTCATCGGTCGACACAATGGTCACTGGGGTCCGACGCTTTCGTAACACACCTCGTCCTCTACCCCTCGCACGTGGACTTTCACATGCTCTCCTAGCCATCCTCTTCTTTTTTCCCTGAGTAGAGGGTAAATCTTCAGGAACAAAGTCAGCGTCACGTTCCTTAGTAGTGCGTTTGCCAGGTGTTTCTCGCACTCTGGGACGTTCTTGCAGGACATAAGGTACGTTCCTAATTTGGTCAATGTCAGTTTCGCTCCCAGAACTAAACCATGAGTCTAAATCAGCATCTATAAACATTACTGCTGGTTGTGAGCTTTCTGGAGCATCTTCAGGAACATTAGTCGAAGGGCCAGCTTGCTCAGCTTGAGTGACCACTTCTTCAGTCTGTTGTGCCTCTCCCTAATAATCTTTAACAAATCTCCCGAGTTTAGAAAAATGAGAATCATCCCATGCATTCCCTCTTGCTCCTAATAAGTAAGTGAATATATCTTTCTTCATCACCATAACGACATAGGTAGATGAGTCAGATACTACGAGCTCAGGGTGAGTAACATTCACTATTAGCTATATAAATCGGGGGTATGTAATGAATTTCTTCCTCAAAATGGCTATAACATTCTTCTGCATCTTCACAAATATCGCCTTGGATATGTTGTATGGTAAATCATCGACAAGTGATATCAGTAGGGATCCGAAAACAACCCTTAGGCTATCCATGCCAGCCTTTAGGTTGCTAAGACAATGAATCACCACATGAAACAAGTACTTCCAGAATGGTGGTAAGTACTTCTTCTCAAGTGAAGGATATCGGTGATCATATCCCATTCTCTTCAAACAATCTCTTGCCATGTCGTCATCAATCTTTAGGGGTGCATTAGGCTAATCCTCCAACAATAGAACACTGTTTATCACTTCGGTAGTGATAACAACCCGCTTCCCCTTATCTGTTGTAGATATACACGGTTCACCCTGGTCATCTCTCTTATTGGCAGCCGTTTGCCAAAACTGATCAATCATATCTGTGTAGATGGTGGGATTAGCTATGATAACTTGATGAATCCTCGATGTCTTGAGTCCATCGATCAAAGATCTGAATAATGCCTTGTCTTCTGGAGCATCTCCAAGATAAGCCACTGCATTATGGTTCTTATTGAAAATCATTGGTCTTGCCATCTAAAAAGTTAAACAAACTTGTATAAGCACACAATTAAATTTTCACACTTAGAAAATTTTTGAAAAGTTAAACTTCTCGCATGAAAACATTAAGTACTCGCGCGAAAACATTAAGTTTTCAGATTCAACGTTTCGCGCGACAAGAGGGGTTTTTGCGTGAAACTGAATTTGATCAGAAGTCAACTTCTCGCACGACAAGCCTACTTTTTACATGAGTAGTTCTATGCGAATTTGAAAGTTCTCGTGTCTGTTTATATTCAACATACTTTTCGCATGCGATAAGTCTGTGATTTTTCAGATTTTCAATTAACCATTTTCAAAGTGTTTCAATAGATAAAACTTGTTCATTGGGTGTCGATTAAGTCATTATTAAGGTTTAAGATGTTAATTTTGTTCAATTTAAGGTGTAAAAGTCCTTTAACTTTCGGTCATGATTTAAACACATTCAAATCTAAGCTATTAACATCAATATACCTTAGTAATCTCTTTAGAATCAATAGGCGACCACAATGAACACTAATATTAAGACAAATGATGTTTGAACTCTTGGAATTTTGAGATAAGTTTTCAGAAGGTTTTCGTGCGAATAGTGTACTTTTCGCTCAACTGTACCTTTTATAGCCTTCTGACTTCTCGCGCGAGAAGTCAGAGCTCTCGCACACAAAACTTTTAGCATCTTGAACTTTTCGTATGCGAGAAGTTCAATTTTCTTTGAGCTTCAAAAAATTTTCAGCTTTTCAAATTTATTTATCTTATTAAGCCATTTGATTTGTTATGAGAAAGAGTACGTTTAGCTAAGTGCTTACAATTATCCAAGAACCCTTATTTTTTGCAAAATTTTGTAAAAACAAAACAATTGTAAAAACTAATTTTAACCAAAAAACAAACTGATATTTTTCTTTATACTTATAACTTAAATTTTTTTTGGTAAATTTTCAATTATAGGATCATAGTTCTCATAAATTGATCATAAACATCTTTTAGCTTTATTTGAAATAAGACCAGTTATATTGATTGTCAATATGTTGTATCCATTTTTTAACTTAGACTTCAATTCTTACTAAAACACATATTCTGTGATATTTATCATGTTTAGATTGATTTGTATGAAATCTGTGAATGTCACAATCATAAATCCTGTAGAATCTTATCCAGCTTTAAGACTATTGAGATTTCAAGTCACCCCAACTTGACTTAAACCTTTTACCTCTGATCAGCTTTTTTCAGAATTATTTTTCTCTATTATAATATCTATTTAGAGTATAACTAGCATGAGAAACATTTTTGAACACAAAATATTAACAAGTTTTAGGACTTATTAACTGCCGGTTAAACTTATGTTTTGCCCTCACAAGACATTTAGGACTTACATGCCAAGTCAGACTTACATGCCCCATATAGTATTTATATAGTATGTATGTCTATGATATATCTTTTGTTATTGTGTATATTGACATCTTTTATTCCTATATGACCTTTATGGCATCTTTTTTGCTCTTTTTGTTTATGTTTATTTTCTCTTTTGTTTTTGCTTGTCATATTCTTTTCATCTTTTGATATATATATATATATATATATATATATATATATATATATATATATATATATATACACACACACACACACACATATTTCTTTTGAAAGATACTGATTCAAGCGATATCAAGCTTGAGTATGACTAGACTATAACTCTCTGTCTGTTTTAGCATGGAGTCAGAGTCCACAAAACCTTGATGAGTAATCCACTTCAAACATAAAGAATTTACTTCCAGTATATCACAGATCATAATGCTTTTCAGTCTTGAAAGTCAAGCCTATCAACATATCAAACATAATCCAAGTCAGTTTCTTTCATGCTTTTAGAATATAATAAATTAAAATCACAAAAGATGTATTAACATTTCCTATAAATCCTTGAAAATTTAATTTTCTCAAAAAATAAAACAAAATATTCTTGTAAATTTTCTTTTACTCCCCTTAAGAACAAAATCTTTTTCAAGACATTTTTTCAAATTTTCTCCCCCTAAAATTATGATTATCTGCAAGAAAATAACAATTTTAACAAAAAATGAAAACAATTTTTGAAAAGGGTGTATGGATAATAGTTAACCAAAGTTAATTATTCCCAAATATTGGATTAAAAAGTCAAATGTAGAATGATCAAACGCCTTAGTAAACAAATCAGCAATGTTGTCTGATGAAACTGATTCCAAATGGATAAAAGTTTTATTAAAACAGTCATGGATAAAGTGCATGCGGATGTCGATGTGTTTTGTCTTTGAATGTTGGATCGGATTTTTCACAATATTTAACACTGCAGTGTTGTCACACAAAATTTTGGTGTCATAAAGATTAAGGCCGTAATCAAGAAGTTGTTGTTGAATCCAAACAATCTGAGAGCAACAACTAGATGCAACCACATATTCAGCCTCTACAGTGGATATGGATACCATCTGCTGCTTTTTGCATTGCCAAGAAATTAACCTGATGCTAAGAAATTGACAGCCACCGGTAGTTGATTTCCTGTCCAAGTTACATCCTGCATAATCACCGTCAGTATAAGTATATAAATTGAAATCAGAATTTTTAGGATACCAAAGACCGAGTGTTGGTTGACCCTTTAGATATTTGAAAATCCGCTTGACAACTTTCATGTGATATTCCTTCAGATTACTTTGATAACGTGCACACTGACAGACTGGAAACATGATGTCTGGTCTGCTAGTAGTGAGATACATCAAAGATCCGATCATTGATCGATAAAAATGCTGATCAACGTCATTACCCGTGAGATCTGGAGTTAAAGTAGGACGAGAATTCATTGGAGTGGGAGCTGTCTTGGAGTCTTGAAATTTGTATTTGTCGAGAATACTGTGAATATATTTTTCTTGATGTATTATTATTCCCATATCATCTTATTTAACTTGGATACCCAAGAAAAAAAACATTTTCCTAAAAGAACTCATCTCAAATTTCTTTTTCATCACAATTTCAAATTCCTTGCACAAATCATCATTGGTAGACCCAAAGATATTGTCATCGATATAAACTTGAACAAGAATAAGATCATCACCAGTCTTCCATAAGAATAAAGTTTGATCAATCACACCCCGTGTATAACCATTTGCAAGCAAATGTTTAGTGAGAGTGGCATACCAAGCTCAAGGTGCTTGATGTAAGCCATACAGTGCTTTATCTAACTTATAAACATATTCCGGATGATCTGGATCTTCAAAACCAGGTGGTTGACAAACATAAGTTTCTTCTTTCATCTTGCCATATAAGAAAGCAGTTTTGACATCCATTTGATACACATTGAAGTTCTTGTATGAAGCTTATGCCAAAAAAATGCGTATAGATTCTAGTCTTTCAACAGGAGCGTATACTTCTTCATAATCAAGCCCTTCAATTTGATAGAATCCTTGAACAACAAGTCTGGTCTTGTTGCGAACAATCACATCTTTTTCATATGTTTTGTTCTTGAAAATCCATTTAGTACCAATTGGCAACTTACCCTTTGGTAGTTCACACAGATGACATATATTTAGCTTCTTGAATTGCATCAGTTCATCTTACATAGCCTTAACCCAACTGTTTTCTTTTAATGCCATCTCAACATTCTTAGGCACAATTTGAGATATAATTCATGAATACAAACATGTATTTATTGTGCCGGATTGGCTTCGAGTTCGAACACCTTGTGATAACGGACCAATGATTGCTTCAGCTGGATGGTTTTTATGAAATTCTCAGCTGAGGAATGGTATCGTTAGAAATAACTTCGTCTAAATTAGACATATGACCAACTATTTCTTCAGCATTGTTCCCTCCTTCATTGTTCTCTCCTTCAGGTTGATACACAATATCTTCCTCTTGAAGAATATCATTATCAACAGACAAATCTTCAAATGGAACTTGAATTGTATCAATCGGATCAATCTGATCAGAAACCTATGATGCTTTTTCAACAACTGGATCAGAATGAGATAGATCAAATTCAGAAAATAGAGTGTGGAACAGCTATGACATTTGAAGAAGAAGGTATATCTGAAGATTTTCCTGTTGCTGAAGATGAGATAGATCCAACATCATCAGCGACAATATCTTGAATTGATGAAGTCAAAGGTGGGTTAGCTGTAGAAACAACAGATGATTGATTAAATGTTTCAAATAATGAAGCATAATCATATACCCATGAAGGTGTTGAACCCGCATCTGTTCTGTTAGATTCGTGCCAATCAATATCAAATGACTTAATTATTTGTTTAGATTTTTTATTATAAACTCGGCATGTGTCACACCCTCAAATCCACGTGCGGGGTTTTACCGCGAGGCGAGTGAACAAACCAGGATCTCATTCATTAGTTACTCAGAACGACACTATATGCAACCTTTAAAACAATTCATAGTTTGAAACTTTAAAATATTTGAGGAAGCGTTTTGTAAATAACCCAAACACAAGGTACTAAATGTAAACTGCGCAAAACACGCGCCCAAACCAAACTACGTAAGTAAATGCTAAATTAAAAGTAAACAATGTTTGAACAAAGCATGCTTGACGCGTGCGTGCTCCTATGGGCAGCTGCTAGAAATGACCTGAGAAAAGCATACTAAAAGTGTCAACATGATGGTTGGTGAGTTCAAGAGTTTGTAATCAATCATAAGCAGTTGCGTTTGTAAAAATATAAACAAGTGCATTGAAATAGATAGCTAGTCTAATTTCATTAGTAAAGAACAATAGTGATTTCATGATTGAAGCTGACTATGTTTGTCTGTTTGCCTCCCGCCACGACATACCAGGTCGTGACGCTGTTAGTCGTTTAGGACAATATTGCACTCGTTGAATTCCTGTCACCCGGTTGGGGCTTGTCAGACCCAGCAGAACTACCCAAAATTTCCCGCTAGATTCCTTAATTAACGATCTGAAAGTGTGAGTGCTTTCTATGGTATAACCCACTATGTCTTACCAAACACATGTTATATCAGTAAAGCGTTTTAAAACCAAGTATAAAAAAGAGAAGTAAGTAAAAGTGGGGCCTTGAACTCACCTGGTGCACAAAACGAATGATGGTAAAAGCTAATGATGAGTGGAAAGACAACCCTTCAAAGATTACCTAGAACACACAAGTACATAAGTACGTGTACATAGAAGCTTAACAACCCTAAGTGTTCAATAACCACATTGACCCAAGGTTTTGGAAAACAAGACTCATTTGACGAAGTTGACCCATTTGACCCATTGGTGACATGCCAAGTTAAATTCTTGTTTATCAAGTACAACAATTCATCATACATGATTATCATGCAAGTTATTCACATATGCCACATTACAAACCCTTAAGTGCTATAAAGCTCATCATACACCATGGTTTATCAAACAACACATATAAATCCCAAGAAGTCCATAATTACAATTTTAACTAACACATCATGCATCATCATGATTCTATCATAATTATAATATAGTTCCATAATCACCTAACAACATCCATTATCATGTATATTCCATAAAGGCTTAAATTTCCCAAATTGTGCATCAAGTATTCATACAACCCAAACAACACAATCTACCACCTTAGACATCATCAACAAACATTTTAACATGATCCTAACATCATAAACATGCTCAATTAACAATATCTAATGATCTACATAAATAAAGTTTCCCTTTCGGGAAAGTAACACCCAAAACCAATCTAACATCCAATTCTTTCGTAAATTCACAAACTTTATGCCTAATCAAGTCCATAACAAACATCTAGACATGACTAACATCATCAATTCATCATAATTCATCAATCTCATGCATAAAAGTTACTATTAATAGTAAGGTATGAACAGCCACTCAATTTCAATCATAGGTTCATCAATATTATACATAATCTAGTTCATAGCATTCATAATCATCCATTTAACATCAACAATTCATCAAAACATAAATTCTCATGAAGAAAAGTTTTCACTTTTAGCAATGTATGAACTAGATGACAAAAACCATAGATTTCTTTCATAATATACATAGATTCACATTCATACAACATAACTAACATCATATCATCATCATATCATCATCAATTTCGACTTCTTCTATGAAAATCGAACTAGGTTCTTTAATAATAAAAAACCATGAAAATCTAATCAAAATCTAACCTTTAATCGTGTAATGATCAAGAATTGATGCTTGATACACGTTGGAATGCTTGAAACTCAATCAAAATCGATGCTTGCTTGTTGTTTGGATAAAAAATCGAAGTGTGTGTGTGTGTGGGGAGGTTGCGGCCAAATGTGGGTGTGGGAGGGGGATTAGGGTTTAGTTTTTGTTACGTTTAAATTTTGTGGTAATTACAAAATAAACCTCCCTTGTTTAACTTTTATAAAAACTAGTCTTTTCCACTTTTTAGTTTGTTTTTAACAACAAAGCACAAGCATTACTAATCCAGAATAATAATTATATATAATTTCCACTAGCTACAAAACACATGAAATAACTATAACACGTTGACACGTTACAAGGTAAAATTCGCAAATAATATTCAAAATTCATAAATCACATAACTACAAATTAATAATCAACATTATTAATCAAGTTATTATCAGATAATCATTGTTAATTATTATTAAGTCACCAACGTTCAACGACAACTAGTGTGTGCTCACGACACGTGTATGCAAGACCTAATGGAACTAACGGAGTTTGGTAACAGAAAATTACCGGATGTCACATTATCCCCATGTTGAAAGAATTTTCATCCCGAAAATTGCGTTACATGGTTTTGTTACATCACTGGTCTACTGCATTGGCACAAAGAAATCGGGTGAGTTTCGGGTGGGTTGTCACATTATCCCCATGTTGAAAAAAATTTCATCCCGAAATTTAGTCATTACCTCCGCCGGTTGACATCGTCATTTCGAACAGATGAGGATACTTAAGCTTCATCTGATCCTCACATTCCCACATGAATTCCGGTCCACATTTCGAGTTCCAACGAACTTTGACTATGGGTATCTTGCTTTGCTTAAGAGCTTTGACCTCACGGTCCATCACCTCAACTGGTTCCTTAATGAACCGTCATTGTTCATCTACTTGCACTTCCTCCAGTGGTACAACCATCATCTCATCCAATAAACACTTTTTTAAATTTGAGACATGAAATACATTGTGAATTCCACTCAATGAATCAGGTAGGTCTAATCGATACGCCACTGGACCTATTCTTTCCAGAATCTCAAATGGTCCAACGTATCTCGGATTAAGCTTGCCTCTTTTGCCGAATCGAATCACATCTTTCCATGGTGAGACTTTCAGTAAAACTTTATCGCCGACCTGAAACTCCAAAGGTTTCCGTCACTTGTCTACATAACTTTTCTATCGGTCACGTGCTGCAGCCATACGGTTCCTTATCTGTACGATTTTCTCAGAAGTCTCGTGCACCAACTCGGGGCCTGTTAGTTGACTATCACTAATTTCCACCCAGCAAATTAGTGATCTACACTTTCGCCCATATAAAGCCTCAAATGGTGCTGCCTTAATGCTGGTGTAATAACTATTGTTGTAAGAAAATTCCACCAATGGTAGGTGAACTTCCCGGTTATTCCCAAAATCAATCACACAAGCACGTACATGTCCTCCAATGTTTGAATAGTACGTTCACTTTGCCCATCCGTTTGCGGATGATAAGCAGTGCTCATATCCAGACGCGTACCCAAAGATTTCTGTAACGACTGCCAGAAATGTGATGTGAAATGAGCATCACGATTTGATAAATGAGACTGGTACACCATGTCTTGAAACTATCTCCTTCAGATAAATTCGAGTTAACTTGTCCATTTTATCCATTTCCTTGATTGCCAAGAAGTGAGAAGACTTAGTTAACCGATCTATAATAACCCATATCATGTCACAACCAATAGGAGTCCGAGGTAATTTGTTAATGAAATCCATAGAAATCTGTTCCCACTTCCACATAGGAACTGTTGTAGTAACCTAGACGACTTCTAATATTCAACTTTAACTTTCGATCTGGTTAGGCACTTGCTCACATACGTAGCTATGTCTGCCTTCATATTAGGCCACCAATAGTGCGCCTTCAGATCATGATACATCATGTCAGATCCAGGATGTATAGAGTACTTAGACTTGTGTGCTTCACTAATAACCAAGTCCCTTAGGTTTCCATACAAAGGTACCCAAAGTCTGTCCATGAAATAACAAAGTCCATCTGTTTTTACCTCCAACTGTTTGTCCATTCCCCGTAAAGATTCAGACCCAATGTTTTCCGCTTTCAAGGCTTCTATCTGAGCTTCTTGGATTTGTTCAGGCAAGTGAGTGCTAATCGTAAGCTGCAAAGCTCGCACTCGTCGGGGCTTAGCAGTTTCCTTTCTACTCAACGCATCCGCGACTACATTTGCCTTTCCTGGGTGATATTTGATAGCGCAATCATAATCATTCAATAATTCCACCCAGCGTCGCTGCCTCATATTCAACTCCTTCTGCTCAAAGATATACCGAAGACTCTTGTGATCAGTGTAGATAATGCACTTGGTACCGTACAAGTAATGCCCCTAGATCTTCAAGGTAAAAACTACCGCACCCAGTTCCAAGTCATGAGTGGTGTAGTTCTTCTCGTGTACTATTAGTTGTCTCGAGGCATAGGCTATCACCTTATCACATTGCATCAAGACACAAGCAAGTCCTTGGATGGAAGCATCACAATAAACCACGAAGTCATCACTTCCCTCTGGTAACGCCAATATCGGTGCGCTACACAGTTTCTGCTTCAACAACTGAAAAGCAGACTCTTGACTATCACCCCATTTATACATTGTTCCTTTGTGAGTCAAGGCTGTAAGAGGTTGAGCGATCTTAGAGAATCCCTCAATGAATCGCTGATAGTATCCTGCTAGTCCAAGAAATTGCCATATCTCACTAGGATTCTTGGGAACCGACCAATTCTTTATCGCCTCAATCTTTGATGGATCGACATGTATTCCTTTCTCGTTAACAATGTGACCCAAAAACTGTACTTCACGTATCTAGAAATCACACTTGGAAAACTTGGCGTATAGTTGTTCCTTTTTAAGTAATTCCAAGATTAGACGTAGATGCTCTTCATGTTCTTCCTTGGTCCTCGAATAGATCAATATGTCATCGATAAACATGATACCAAACTAATCAAGATATTGTTTGCACACATGATTCATGAGATCCATGAACGCTGCTGGTGCCTTTGTCAACCCAAATGGCATGACCAAGAACTCATAATGACCATAACGTGTACGAAATGTAGTCTTTGAGATGTCTTCCTCTCAGACTCTCAGTTGATGATACCCAGACCTCAAATCAATCTTAGTGTAGTAGCTTGATCCTTGAAGTTGATCAAACAAATCATCTATACAAGGTAAAGGATATCAGTTCTTGATTGTAACTTTGTTCAGTTCTCTGTAGTCGATGCACATTCAAAATGTGCCATCCTTCTTCTTGACAAAGAGAACAGGTGCTCCCCAAGGTGATGAGCTCGGTCGAATAAACCCTTTATCCAATAGCTCTTGAAGTTGTGCAGATAGTTCCTGTAGTTCATTCGGGGCTAGCCGGTAAGGTGCTCTTGTAATCTGGGCTGCTTCGAGAGTCAAATCAATCTGAAACTCAACTTGACGATGAGGTGGTAGTCCAGGCAAATCCACTGGAAACACCTTCGGAAAGTCACGAACTACCAAAATATTCTCTATCTTCTTTTCCTCCAGTTGCTTGTCAGTTACAAGGGCTAATATAGCTGAGCGACCCTTATGTAGCCACTTTTGTGCTTTCATAAAAGATATGATGCCAATCACAGCACCACCTTTCTTGCCCTTAACTGAGAGAATTTCCCCATCCAGGAGAGGAATGCGGATAACCTTCTCGTGGTAAATGATTTCCGCTTGCTTCTCGGACAGCCAATCCATGCCCACAACCACATCGAAACTCCCAAGCATAAAAGGCATGAGGTCGATGTCAAAAGTATGCCCAACAAGTTCTATCTTGCAACCCTTAAGGATGTGTGTAACGTGGGTTTGTTTACCATCAGCTAATTCTACCGTATACTTAGATTCCAACGGAAAAGGCATATCACTTAAGAGACTACTAAACTTAGTAGAGATAAAACTCCTATCGGCTCCAGTGTCAAACAATACAGTAGCAAAATGACCATTAACAGGGAATTTACTAGTAACAGTAGTAGGATCGTTTAGAGCCTCACCTGAACCCATGACGAAGGCTCTCCCCTTAGCTCCTCCGTTGTTGCCACCATTATTGTCACCATTGCTGTTGTTGTTGTTGTTGTTGTTTCCACCATTTCCAGCACCATTCCTGTTTTTCTTCAACTTAGGACAATTCCTCTTGTAGTGTCCTTCCTTTCCACACTCAAAGCAACCTTTTGGTGTTTCTTGAGATTGCTGAGGTTTCTTCATCAACTCACCACGACAATCCTTTGCCGCGTGTCCAGCCTTACCACAACGCTGGCATAGAAAATTGCCACACCTGCCAGTGTGGTGGTAGTTGCATCGATTACATTTGGGATACTTACCCACGTATCCACCTTTTCCCTGGGATGAAGAAGATGACTGATTGAAACTACGGTTGTTGTCAAACCTCCTTTGCTGTTGTTGATGCTGATGCTGCTGAGTGTGTTGTTGTTGCTGCTGATGTTGCTGAGGTTGGCTGTTTGACGAAGATCCCTTGCTGCCAGAGTTGTCCTACTTGCATTTATTTTCAGGCACGCTTGACACAACGCCCTATTTGGGTAGCTTTCCCTGCTTCACCACTTGGTCAGTAAGCTTGTGAGCCAATCAAATAACCTGCTGGATAGTGGTGAGGTTCGTAGCAGTCACCATGCATTGTATCTCTGGAACCAAGCCATGCAGATAAAGCTTAATTTGTTTGATCTGCGGGTCGATCATGCCAGGGAAAAGTGTCGACAACTCGTGAGACCTCGTAGTGCAAGCCTCGATCTCAGATCCTGAAGTGTCTCTACCAGTAAGTGCTTTGATGCGCTGTTGCTTAGTGTCCAGTGTAGCAACCAAAGCTGCAACCGCCTGCTCGAGAGGAATACACAGACAAGGAAGGGTAGGTGCCGTAGAAGCAGTCGCCGACCTAGTCCTAGGGCCAGTAGTAGCTATAGCTGGAACACGCTCCCTGTAGACCATGCGATCAACATAAGTAGGATAGTAACTCCAGTTCCATAGAGCGTCGCGCTCGGATAGTGCAAAAGGCTGATCCCAGTCTATCTCTTCAGAAGGATAGGGATGTCGGGGCCAGTTTGATCCTCTATCAGGTACGTAAGGAGGAGGAGATGACTCAGAACGTGTAGGCCTCTTACCCAGAGCCCGTGAAGACGATGCCATGCTGTGAGGTACATGACGTGTATGCCAATGAGTATATAGTAAGGGATAAGTAACGAGTAACTAACAAACTGTGTGGTTATAGTATAGTGTGTATGCAACCTAGTTCCCTATAACCAATTGCTCTGATACCAATCTGTCACACCCTTAAAATCCACGTGCGGGGTTTTACCGCGAGGCGAGTGAACAAACCAGGATCTCAGTCATTAGTTACTCAGAACGACACTATATGCAACCTTTAAAACAATTTAGAGTTTGAAACTTTAAATTATTTGCGGAAGCGTTTGGATGTAAACTACGCAAAACACGCGCCCAAACCAAAATACGTAAGTAAATGCTAAATTAAAAGTAAACAATGTTTGAACAAAGCATGCTTGACACGTGCGTGCTCCTATGGGAAGCTGCTAGAAACGACCTGAGAAAAGCATACTAAAAGTGTCAACATGATGGTTGGTGAGTTAAAGAGTTTGTAATCAATCATAAGCAGTTGCGTTTGTAAAAATATAAACAAATGCATTGAAATATATTGCTAGTCTAATTTCATTAGTAAAGAACTATAGTGATTTCGTGATCGAAGCTGACTATGTTTGTCTATTTGCCTCCCGCCACGACATACCAGGTCGTGACGCTGTTAGTCGTTTAGGACAATATTGCACTCGTTGACTTCCAGTCACCCGGGTGGGGCTTGTCAGACCCAGGTATCCACCTTGTCTCTAGGATATGGGACATATTCGGGATGTGGGACACACCTCACCGAGGATGGTGACTTCTCGGGCTCATCGAGGACGATGAGTCCAAATGGGGGGTGATTGTGACACCCTACATATTCCCATATCAGCCGTGGACAGGAGAGTTTCCTGGTTCATAAGTAATGTCTGGTCTTTAATATCACCAATGCGTTTTGGGTGTATTGGCTGTGGATGAGAGGAGAACTCCACAGTTAAGCGTGCTCAGGTGGCAGCAATCCAGGGATGGGTGACCTCCTTGGAAAGTTTTCACCTGAGCAACCAAAAGCAAATCCGTGAGCTCCTCGTGGGCGAAGAGGACAATATTAGTGGTGTGAGGGGCCGGATGTTACAGTATGCGACTTTGCTATCTGAATATCCAACAAAATAACATTCCTCAGCTTTTTCATCAAATTTTGATTTAGAATCAGATGTGTTTAATAAAGTACAACAACATCCAAAAGTTTTGAAATATTTGTCTTTGGGTTTATGTTTGAAAAAGATTTCATAGGGAGTCATGTTTTGTTGTTTGTTGATTAATACACGATTCTGAAAGTAACATTCGGTGTTAACAGCTTCAGCCCATAAGAATGACGGTTATTTGGCTGCCGATAACATTGTTCTGGCAGTTTCAATTAAAGTTCTGTTACGTCTTTGAGCAACTCCATTTTGTTATGGAGTTCCTGTAGAACTAAACTGTCTTGCTATCCCCTTTGAATCACAAAATACATTCAATGTGTGATTGCAAAATTCGATTCTGTTATCACTTTGAATGCACTTGATGGTTTTGTCAGTCTGATTCTCCACTAGGGTCATGAATTTTATCAGCAAGTAAGGTGTCTCATCTTTGGTTGCTAAAAAAAACCATGTAAATCTGGAAAAATCATCAATATTAACCAAACAATATGCATGACGTCCTAAACTCAAAACACTAACTGAACCAAATAAATTCATGTGTAACAGTTATAGAACATAGTCAATTTTGGTATGAGCAACTGGTTTATGAGGAAGTTTGTGTTGTTTGCCTTTTGAACATGATAGACAATGTTCAGTAAGTTGAAATTCTTTCAAAGGTAGGCCTACAACATGATTTCCTCTAACCAACTTATTTATATTTTTAATGTTTACATGGCCAAGGTGATGATGCCATAACAATGAATCACTTTTCGAGGCTTTAGATAAATGTGTGTCTTTGTCTCTCGGTATTCTCAATAAAATCCATTAATCAGGAATTACAAATCGAGGTTTTAAAATAAGACATTATTTATCAGTGAAGTGTGTTGAATACTTTTTGTCATAAATTTGAGAGACACTTAACAAATTATGTTTAAGTTCCTCTATAAAATTAACATCTTCAAAACTTAACACACCATTGGACACTGTACCTTTCTTTGTAATCTTACTACCTTTATCTCTTGCAAATATAAAATATCCTTCGCTGTAAGGTTATATGTTGTTTAACAGAGATATATTACCGGTCATGTGCCTTGAACAACCACTGTTAACATGCCAAACACTGTTGATAACTTGCCTTGGTTGTTCCTGTACATATGAATGAATTTATTCATGTTTACGAACCCAAGCCATGGTTGACTTGTGTACTTTGTTTTTATCCAAATATGATACAAACTGTAATATCATATCTCTTTTGTCATTGAAAGCACATTGTTCAACAATATCAGGCTTAGATGGTTTTTATTTAATTTTCCACTTTTGAATTGGTTTGATTAGATACGTTACCATTTTCTTTAAAGTGGTCTAAATTGAAGTAGAAGTGTTATCATCAACTTGTACAGATTTCATATTTGACTTTTCTTTATTCAAATCATTACTGTTATTAACAAAAGAGTTTGACTTATTTGAATTTCTTTTAAATTTGGCATTTAAAAAGAAATGTTTTCTATTATTTGAAATTGAGTTGTGAAATCTTTGTTTGCCTGACAATTGATGTTGATGATGATAGTTTCTAGCCTTACGATTTGGCATGCTACATGTATAACAACACATTTTATTATATGTATTTGATGCTTGTGTATTTTGCACAAACTGTTTATGATTACTTTCATAGTTATCATAGAATCAGGCCTTAATATTTATTTGGCCTTATGATTCTTTAACAGTCTCTCTTTTCTTTCTTTCATCATGAATTGTTCGAGATGATTCTGGAAAAATTGAGGTATCTTTTCTAACTTTTTGATTCTTATTTGAAGCCGATGAGGCATGAACTGTAGCTTTAGCCTTTTGAGTCATTGTCTAAAATGGGACAAGTGTCTTTGATACCTGATCTACAAACATCTTGTTTCATAGAGTTAGCAATAATAGAAGATTTATTTTTAAAGAAACTGATATTGGTTTCTTTAAAAATATGATCTTCCTTTTCAATGTTGCCTTTTGAAACAAATCTATTCTTGAAATCAGTTTTCAAGTCAGTTACGGATGTTGTGACTCATTTTCTTCCATTGGTCTTAAAATCTATTTTTGATTTCAATTTCTTTGCTTTGTTAGACATTTTTGAACAAACATTTGTAGCACTAAAAACATTTGAAATTTCATTAACAACTAATGATGATTCATGAATATTTTTCATTACAATTTTTATTTTCCTGAAAATCTATTCATCATCACTTTCCCAATCTTCAACCAACCCGTCCTTCTTCATCAGGAGTGGTAATTGACTGGAGGTATTAAGTCTGACTTTGGTTGAGAACCTAATCCATAGGTCTCTTCATCAGGAGTGGTAATTGATGAAGGCAAGCATGTATAATTATGATTAATAGGTGGTGCAATGTTAGAATAACCAACACCACCTTTTTCACTGTTAATTTTCTGTGTTATTTGAGACTTGATTATACCTTCAACCATGTTTGAGGATAATTCAAATTTTTCAACAATCAATTTAGCAGATAAGAGTTCACCGTTAAGTTTATTAATTTCTAAAGATAGTTGTTACGTGTTGTTAAATCTTTTATGTTACAATCTTTATCATGAAGATTTAATTTTTATTGGTAAATCGATTTGTTTAATCCATCTATCTTTTCTTTAAAAATTTTCTCATTAGTTTTATATTTACGAGCTTCATATTGAAGTTTTTCAACTTCTAAAATCAAGCGTTCATTGTGAACTCTATATCTTTGAACCTTTTCAAAACATGTATTTGAACAAAGATTAGAAAGTACCTCTTTAGTCTCTTCTTCCTTTTTCTTCTTACCAAGTAAGATATTTACCATGAAGGCTTTCAAAACAACCTTTTCTTCTGCCTTTGTTGCTGGAGTGGTCTCAACAGCATTTTCACTTTCGTCACAAGCAGATGCCGAAGTAAACTCAACTGCATTTTCAGTTTTCGCAATCTTGACCAAAGTGAACTCAACAACCTTTACTTTCTTTTCTTCATTCTTCTTCCCTTCATTGATGTTTAATTGAGATGGAGTAGTCTTAATAGCTATTTCATTAAGCTCCTTATCATCCTGCATTTCTTCAACTTTCACCTTTTCAACCTTTTTCTCCTTAACTTGCTCAACTTCAACCTTCTTCTCTTTGTTAAACACACCATTTATCAGATCATCAGATACGAACTCATATGAACTCAGCTAGTAAATTGTCATCAACATGTTCTTCAACAGTTTAAATTTCTACCACAAAAGCAGTGGAAAGCTTGATATCTAGAATCTCCATCTGATATGACCAATCATACTCTCTATCAGTCTGAGAGACTAGGGCTTTGTTGTTTGATGAACTAGATTTGTCTCCTTTTGATTCTACCTCCACTGTTACCATTTTCTTTCCACGTTCTGCTTGATTAGATCTGCCTTCAGTATATTCTCTAGCAAAATGACCAGGTTTGTCATAGTTATAACATCTCAAGCTTGATTTGTCAAACCTAATCTTGCTTGAGTTGTTCATGCCAAACACTTTTCTCCCCGTTCTTCTTGTGAAATTCTTTTCCCGGTACACCACTATAGCCATTTGATATTTAATATCATTTCTTCTACATCATTAGGATTTACTTGTTACAAGTCATCAACCAAGATGTTGGGTGCACTAAGTCTTCTGGTAGAGAAAGCTTTATAACTGTTCATAAATGAGTTAAATAAAGCCATATGCTCTTCAGCTATCTGAATGGTTTGCCTGTTAGGTTGAGAGTTTACAACAAATGCTTGTTGTGAAGGTTGAGTGGATTAACTTTATGGGTAGATTGGGGGTTGTGGTTGAGTTTGAGCTTGACTGTAAAGATTCTATTGATAAGCTTGGAACTGAGGCAAGGATGGATCTTTCATATTTGGATGAGAAAAAGTTGTTGATTGTTGTTGTTGACATAACTGGGAGTAGCTGACATAAAAATTTGGATTACTAGCCCTCTTAGCATATAATGCTGATGCTTCAGCTCCCATTGTGTTGATATAGTTAGCAGCTCTCTGCTTGTCATCCATATGATAAGATTTGATAGTGGAGATCAGATCAATGAGGGATAGGGTGAACAAATCCTTGGTTCTCTTAATAGTAGTGCAATTATTATTCCAACTATAAGGAAGTGAGTTTAACAGCTTTTTGTTCACTGAGATGTTCTCCAGTGTGATTGCTGCACTTTTCATCTTGGTTATCAGCTTCACCAACCTTGATATTTGAGCCTCTAAGGTTTCACCAAGTATATGATTAAACATATTAAACTCTTGGTTCAACATGTCTTTTCGGCTTTCCCTCATATCCTTGTTCCCCATAATCTGCTCCTCTATGGCATCCCATAAATCTTTAGCCTTCCTGAAATCCTTGAACTTTTGAGCAATTTCAGTGGTAAGTGCCATAGTGATGGCAGCATACGCCTTATCATCGAGCTCCATTTCCTTCATATCCTCCTCATCCCAGAGGTGTTCAGGCTTAGGCACCAAGTCTCCTTTCTCATTGGTATATATCGGGATATACGAGCCTTGTTTGATAGATCTCATCATCCTAGGTTTAGTGTATATAACATGATTCTCAAAACGATATACCCAATCGGGATAGTCTTCTTAGCTGAGAAGTTGAGGAGGCATTGTGCTCGTGCCGATCTCATTGTCGAGATTAAGAGTAGCAGTGAGGTGCTTCAAGTTTGCCATTGAGAAATCTTGGATTCAAACTTTTTCAAAAATCTTCAAAGTTGGAGTTCTCGTGCGAAAGATAAAGTTCTAGCGTGAATAGTCTTAAGCAAAACTAATTCGCACAAGTTCTCATACAAACTTTTATTATGGAAACTTTTATAGCTGATTTTTGCGAAATGTTCAACTTTTCATGCGCAAGGAATCTTTCTATAACAAATTTTCAATAAACTTTTGCGAAAATCACACTTTTCGCGCGAACAGTTACTTTTCACGTGCGAAACTTAAGTTTTCGCCTGATCAAACTCAATCAACTTTGACGATTCCAGCCTCCAATCAACCACCAATTTGTTCAAAATGAACTGATTAATCTTTCAAGTAGTGATTTTAGGTTCAGTTACGATCCTAATTGTCTCTAATTGATTGAATTAAGCTCAATTAATCACATAAACAAGTCATATCTTCATTTAAAAGCATAACAACTCTTAAGATCTTCAAAAATGATCAAATATAGCATAAATCTAGTAAATCTTCAAGGAACTTCAAATCGGATCTCAGAAACACTTCAACAAATACTTATCAATCTTTAATTCACTCGATCTAGAGCATACCAAGCTCTGATACTAATTGTAAGGATCAATAATATAACAAGATCAATCTCGTGAGGAGAATGAGAAATGTAATCGTTCACAGTTATAAGATTGAATAAGAAGAAGACATGATTAAATGAACTTGAACACAAATGTAAATAATATTCAGTGTATTGCTCTCTGATTTGAAACAATTACAATGAGTGCGAAATCAGGAAAATGAGAAAAAGCTACTAAGATACATTACAAAACATCTTTTTATACTAAACTATGAAGTTCTCGCGCGACTAACAGGTTTTCGAGCGACTTCCATGTTCTTGCGCGAGAAGCAAGTTATCGCACGACAACTCTTTCTTATCGCGTGACTTGATCTTCTTTATCTTGATTTGATTTCTCAAGCCTCTAGGTTCAATCCTTATATTTTCTCTGTATATTTTTATCTTTGTGTCAGATTCTTTCTACTTACTTTTATTATTTCAGTGTAATTGATTTTTCTCATACCAAAACACCAAAACCCAAGAACTACCCAATCTTGAAGAACATGTTATACCCTTCCAAGCCTAATGCCAGTTGATGCAATCATCTAACACCACAACATCACCACCACCACAACACCATCACCACCTATTCCAATCCATATCTCTTTCTAACACCGACTGTTTTAGATCCATTTCCTGATCTAGATCTAAAGTGATGAGGAAGACGACAAAGAGAGCGTTCCAGATCCACTTCTAGATCTAGCATCGCTTCCACCATCTGTATGGCTTAAATCAGCATATCAAGATCTAGAACAACGTTGCAGACGGCGATCTTAAATCACCAACGACAACATCACCGTTTATTTGGCCATATTCAATCCTGTGTCTTGCTTGACTTGAATGACCATCGGTAACGTCTTCGCTCATCGTACACCATCTTTATTGTTTTGAAATATACTTGGGGTTTTTCTTTCTAGGAATAGAATGGCTGTTATTTATGGTGATAAAATGTTTTTGATATTAATTATTACGTATTCATTTTACTAATCCAATTGTAGGTTTTAATTAGTTTTTTAAATTTGTGAATTAAGATCAAATCATTGTCTGCATTTGTAAAACTATTTTGATCTTTTAAAAAAGCAAGCTTTGCGATAAATGCTATGAATATTAAACTAATTAATCTCCTTTTTGGGTATTTTAATTTTTTAATTATAATATAAGTTTATTAAAAATATGGTCACATATCGAATATAATAATGCTTTTAAAAGAATATAATTTATGTCATTTGAGCTTTCATTTTTATTTGTGTTTATTTTGAGAATTGGGGATCTTTTGTTCCATCAGAAAAGGTCTTTCCCCGTATCTGAAACTCTTCTTTAATTTTGAAACGTCTATTATACAGCTCTAAGCCAATTACATCTCATTGTTATAGTAGTGTAGCATTCATATTACATTACTGTAACCCTAAGATTACACCATGTAATTCATTACATTACTATAAAAATATTACATTTGATTTTGGTGTAATTATGGTTCATCATAACATTGTAATGAAATGTAATCCCCATTTCACAGATGTAATTATAGGAACGGAGAATCGTGGAGTTTGATGCAGTACAATCATAAGAAGGAGGTGAATGATAAAGTTCAAATGAATACATTAGCAATTAGTGGAATCATGATGTTAATGGCACTAATGATACAATTTTCAGGATTTGAACACATTTATTAGGTTTTATATTTATTTGTTTTTATATATGTTTTTCAAAGTAAACATTGTAAAGAGTTACAATATGATGTAATTTACTATATGTATTTCATTACGGTGGTATAGTTACATGGTTTAATGTCGTTTGGCTGTTAGATTGTTAAAATCATGTTGGTGTAGTTACATGGTTTAATAATTTTTGTTTTATATTCAAATTACATTGGTGTACTGATTGGTTTACATTAGTTTACATTTATTTACATATTATTTTCAATACAATTTTGCAACATGTTACAGAAGCATAACAGTGAAACCTGATATAACTACGTATGGGTGAAATGTTTTTCTGCAATACTATAATAAACTTGAAGAGAAAAATGTCATGAGTTTAATGATGTAATTTTTATAAAAAAATTACAATTATAAAAAAGTTATGAAAGTTCAAATAAAAAATAGTAAACTTTTTAAATAGAAAGAAAAAGAAATAGGGGATATAAGGACGACACTTGTCATATTCTTGTTAAATCTGAATTTTGGTAGTTGTGTTAAATGACATTTATGCCCTTTTGTAGTAAAAAAATATTTGGAAGATCTTATTCATTGATTTAAAGTTAGGATTGGGTTAAAGAGTTTTCATAAAAATAGAGGATTCTCATAATAACCAAACCCTATATATATATATATATATATATATATATATATATATATATATATATATATATATATATATATATATATATATAGGGTTGGGTTGGGTTCAAATAAAAACCAAGAGAAATTGTGAAAACTAATAAACGAAATCTTCACCTTTGATGTATTAATATCAATTGCTCGTATTTTTTTTGAATAAAAAAATAGAAGGTTGTACATTAAAGGTGGTGGGACCTTGTTTTCTTGGTCGGCGGAGAGGCCTCTTTGAACAAAGGAGATCAAGAAAAAGTATGAGGTGTCAAGAAAAAGAAAGAGATTGAAGAAACTACATGGTGTGAACATTATGGCGTTATAGCTCAAATCGGATGGCTTTGGATGTGATTGGGGAAGAGGTCGTTGATCCGTGAAAAGTCAAGATGTTAATGAACGGTTCTAGTAGGATGCCATGTGAGATGTGACAAGTGTGGTGGACTTTATTCATGTTATGGAAGACTTTGGACGTGACTAAGGGGAAGGTCGGGTGTTCGGGAAAAGTCGAGAGAGTTCGAGATGAAGGCTGTTTTGATGGATTGCTGTCGTGAATGAGTGTTGTGAACAAACCGATTAAGGTGATGATTGTTGGATTAATCGATTTGTTGTCACACGGGTTAGCGGGTCAGCAGGTGGATGAGTTCACGAGTTTAGTAGATTTTAAGTCTTATCTATTTATTTTATTTCACATGTTTAATTAATGTTTAATGGGTGTCAAAGTGGTGGACTTGTTTTCCTGGCTTTTATGCACTTCACGTAGTAGTAGACTAGTAGTGGGTTAGGTATTTTTTCTTTGGGGTCAAGCTTCTTTATTTCTTATTTAATGTAAAGTTTGCTATCAATGAAGTAGTAGTTCGAGCAGCATATTCTTCATTTTTCATACGTGAGTGTGAGTGTGTGCGGAGTAAGGCTTGAGCCAACATGTATGCTATAAACTCACTACTAAACGACATCAAATGCACAAGTTTCCTATTGGTAAAGAATAGATCAAACATTCATCCTCTGTATTGGGTTGATCGGTGCAGATTCAATATTTAGCTAGGCATAATGTTTCTCTCTATACAGTTTCTTTGGATGTATCACATTATTCTGTTTTCTTTTTCATGGAGTAACCGTTTCCTTCTCTATCCTCTTGTTAGAAAGGCTTTATCAGTAAAGTCTTTTGCCTTTCAAAGAAAACTTCAAAGATATCGCTAGGATGCAATTCCTTCCTTTATGAGACTCATCCCTAAAGTTGATTGGCCTATGACTATTAATGACTTCCGGCCTATCTGTTGATCGAGATGCAATATAAAATTATTGCAAACATTTCTGGCTAGTCGGCTCTCTTCCATTATTGAGTGTCTATGTAAGCGAGGAGCAATCAGCTTTTGTTAAAGGCCATCATATTCTACATGGCCCCTTACGTTGAATGAGATGGTTAATTGGTTCTCTAAAAAGAAAAAGAAACTAATCCATTTTAAGATTGATTCCACTAAGGTATATGACTCGTTAAGTTGGGACTAATTGTTCTTAGGTTTGGGGGCTATGGGATTTGGGTGGAAATGTATTCGATGGATGCGTGCTTGTTTGACATCCGCTCTTGCATCTGTTTTGGTTAATGGAAGTCCTACGTCGGAATTGAAAATTAAAATGGGATTAAGGCAAGGGGACCTCATGGCGTCGTTTCTTTTTTATTTTGGCGGTGGAAGATATACACGTGACCTTCAAAGATTTGAAGGAGGTTGCATTGTTCCATGGAGCTCGGATTGGTAAATTTTATATCTCCCATCTTTTTTACACAGATGGTGTTATATTTCTTCGTAAATGCATTAGCAGGAACTTGGAAAATATTGTTATAGCATTACAATATTACTTTTTAGCATCTGTGCTAAAGATTAATTTAAACAAGTCATCTTTGTAAGGTATTGGTATATCATGTTCCGAGGTTAAAAGATTGGAAAACATCATCGGTTGTAGGGAAAATTCTCTTGATTTTTTTTATTTGGGTATCCCTGTTAGTCGCTCGTATAGAAGTGTGAAATCTGATTGTATTTAAATTCTAGAAACGTTTAGCTAAATGGAAATCTAATTTTGCGGTCAGGCAACTTTAGCTGATTATGTTTTGGAGCTCTTGGTACGTACTTTTTCTCCTTATTTTCAGTTAAGGTGCAAAATAAACTTGATTTCATTCGTTTACAATTATTTTGGGGTGGGAATGAGGATTCAAGAAAGACGTTTTGGGTTAAGTGGAACTTGGTTTTATCACATAAGGAATTTTGGGGTTTGGGTTTTCGTAGCCTTAAAGCTATGAATTTGGCCCTTTTGTACTGATGGAACCGGAGCTTAATCGAAACTCCTTATGCACTTTGTTTGTGGATTCGACTCTGTATTGCTAAGTCGACGGGTATTTGGAGCAAATTTACTCATCTATAGATTGGCCGTTCAGAAATCTCCATTCATTGATATTAATGATCCTTTATTGGGGAATATTTCTCTCCCATCTTGCACATATTCCTGGTCTTAGAGTTTAAGCAGGTCATCGGATTTCTTAATTAAAGATGTCAGGAATCATTCTACTCTCCCTAAAACTGAGATCGCTACGAGATGGAACAGGTTCGTTCCCAAATAAGTTATCATTCTTGCCTGGCCGGTTCTATTGCATATTGTTGGATTATTCGAGTTTGTTCGCGGGTCAAAAATGGATCACGGGGCAGCTGGTTAAATGGGTCAATGGGTCAACAAAAAAACGAGTCATTCCCTATTCAATTTGGAAGTGGGTTATAGGAAGACTTAGTAGGTTTTATTTTGCTTATTATTAGGATTTTCAATTGGTGGTTTGTTACTCCACGTACTCCATGTTTACATGGATTTTAGGTTTGGTTTTTTTATTATAAATAGACTAGGTTGTTTTTTGTAAAGATATCCTTCGCATAATAAACTAAAAGAACACACTTTGTGTGTGTAGTGTTGATGTAGCGCACGGAATGAAATCGAAGCTCAAACACGTTGATTCTGCGAATACCCGTGATGTTCTTCACCCAAACCCAAATTCGACCCCAAAAGTCACGAATTTGAAGAGACAAACTGTTAATTTCAGAAATGATCAAGTGTTCCTTCACATTACACCAAGACAACTTAAATAACAAGCCAAAATTCGAACGGGCCTAAAACAAACAACCATGGGCCAAACAAAAGCCCAAAATAAAACCGAAAAACTAGAAAAAAACATAAAAGTGGCCCAAAAACCCATTTAGAGGCCTTATTTTGGAAAAATAACGGGATAACCCGCCTATTGGGGGTTACCATGACGTAGCCCTCGTTTCCACGGTCGTTTTGACTGGTAGCACGTCAGAAACGGAGGCTCGTAGCCCAGGTTATGCCCATTTTCGTGCAGCGCGGTCTTGGACCTCCAAAAACATTAAGGCCCGTTCTTCAACACTTGGGCCCGCATCAAGTGTGTTGTCAAAGGGGCCTGAACCAGCATTTGGAATCAGGGCCTAGGGCTCGAGAGACGGAGAAGGCCGGTTTGAGAGGTGACCGTCGAAGGATGTAACCCTTCGCTGCAGGGGAAACGCAGCAGGGAACCGGTCTGTTTTGGGAGTGTTTTACAGCAGAAAATGGAGAATGAAGGTGTTGCAGTTCGATCGTTGTCATGGTAGAAGTACCGTTTGGGGCAACGGGGGTGACCGTGATGAACATCGATGTTCCGTGGCTGTTAGTGTTGATCGATTTTGGTAATTGCTAGGAACCATGGTTCCGGTTGGGTCGTTACAACAGCGTTGAGCTGTTGCTTAATGGCGCTCTTGGCAGAATTGCAGAAAGATTTTGTGTGCCTCGATCAGCTTGTTTCATGATAAGAGAATACCCGCGTACAGCGTACGTGCGTGAAAAGCGAGAAGAAAGGATACAAAGCAGGTGGCTTTGGATTCGGTTTCGTTTGGCGGAAGAAAGAAAACGTTAAAAAGTGGTGGCTTTGTTTTCATAGTCGGTGGTAGAAGCCTCTTGGAACAGAATTGATCGGGAAAAGGTACAGGTTGTATAAACAAGATGTTTGTGACAACATTATGGCGTTGGAGTTCAAGTCGGGTTGGCTTTGGATGTGACCAGGAAGAGGTTGTTGATCCGTGAAGAGTCAAAACGTTAATGAACGAGGTTCCAGCGGGATGCCATGTTAGATGTTACGGTTATAGAAGACTTTGAACGTGACCGAGGTGACGATTGGGGTCCGGAAAAGGTCGAGATGGTTCGAGAAGACGATGTCAATACTATGTGAAGTGAGCGGTGTGAACAAACCGGTTAAGAGGGTGTTTGTTGGGTTAATCGGGTTTTGTTCACGGGTCATGGTTCGGGAGCTTCGCTGGTCAAACGGGTTGTGGAATTTTAGTTAATTAAGCACATGCTATTTGTTATTTTAGTGGAGTCAAGTCTTGAGTTTGTTGATTTGTTTATGGAGTCAAGATGTGGGTAACTAGTAATCCGTAATTTTTGCTTTCATTTAGTCCACGTCGCATGAATCTATGTATATTAATTTGTTTTAGTTGAATGCAAGTACTCAAGAAGGCTTTTAAGCAGTAAAAACAAATTCTCATTTGTAAGTTTTTGTTTCTTGTGTGATTAAAGCTTGAAGCCAACATAGGCTACCCACTCTTGATAACTTAAGTCGTTTTGGGATTGACATCCCTTCTACCTTGTGTCTAATCATCTGGAAAATATTAATTAATCATGTTCTTGGTCAATTTCACATCACGAAGATGACTTGGAGATAGGTAGAAGTATGGTTAGAGATTGATTTCTTGGCCGGTTCCGGCAATCCCGAAGACGTTGATGATGATTTTAGACGATACTCGTATTAATCTGAACAAAAAAGAATCAGTATGCCTTACTACTTGGTGGACAATTTGGAGATTCAGGAACAAGATTATTTCTTAGCCGAACAGGATTAGAAGTGAAGAGATTTTTGACAACATTGTTCATTATTCATTTCTATGGTACACATGCTTGGGACAAGTGGATTAAAAACCTTCTCCTCTTCGTAATTTGAATATTTTTCTTTAGTTCTGTGTGACTAGGTCGGAGCCATTGTCTTAATTAATCTCGTTGACTATTTAATATCTTTTAATCAACCCACTATAATAAAGTGGGTCTATAGCAACGAAAATATGGCACCTTATAGCAACGACATGTCGTCGCTATAGCTCGTCGCTATAGAGTTAGCTCGCAAAAATTAGTTGTAATAGGCTGATATGTCGTCGGGATAGAGGTCGTCGGCATAAGTTTCTCTATAGGAACGACAAATCGTTCCTATAAGTGTCGTGGTTTCTGATTTTATCGAATAAAAAAAATAAAATAAATAAAAAAATGAGATCAATAGCGACGACATGTCGTCGCTATAGGTGTTTTTTAATTTTTTTTAAAAAAAGGAAGACACCTATAGCGACGACATGTAGTCGCTATAGGTGTTCTTTAATTTTTTTTAAAAAAAGAAAAATACTCTATAGCGACGACATGTCGTTGCTATTGATCTCATTTTTTTTATTTTTTTTATTTTATGCAGAACCTTATTTTTTTGAAAAATTTAACAAACATATAATCAAGAAAAATCCAATGCAAGTTTAACAAACTAATAATTCATACAACTTCAAATACAAGTTTAACAAACAGATAATTCATACAATTAGTTTAAAATTCAACAAAATCTAACAAAAATACAAACGCTAATGACCACCAGGTGGTCGTTGCTGCTGCCAGTAGCGCATCATTTCCATCTGCTCTTGAAGTAATCGTTGCATTTCTTGTATTTGTTGTTGTTGTTGTTGTTGGATTTGTTGTTGTTGTTGTATAGTTTCTTGATTTTGTTGTTGTTGTTGTCTAAGTTCTGTAACTTCATCATGCAAATGTTGTGTTGGAGGAGGTTGCGAGCTACAAAAATCAGGGGTGGGATGTCTCACCACGCGACCAACACCTCGTATATGTCCTCGCCTTTGACCTAAGGCACGCTCAATGCATTGAATCTCATCAACAGCAGATGAGTCTCCGCCGGTCTCGCTAGAGGATCTCACATACTCCTCTTGAATTCTTTCCTGCATTAAACATATTGAATATTTGTCAAACGGGTCATTTTGACCCAAACACACTTAAACATACTAGAATCACACAAAAGTTAGTTCAAATGGGTCATTTTGACCCAAACACACTTAAACATATTAGAATCAATCAAAAGTTAGTTCAAATGAGTCATTTTGGCGCACACACACTTAAACATACTAGAATCACACAAGAGTTAGTTCAAACGGGTCATTTTCACCCAAACACATTTAAGCATACTAGAATCAATCAAAAGTTAGTTTAAACGGGTCATTTTGACCCAAACACACTTGAACATACTAGAATCACACAAGAGTTAGTTCAAATGGGTCATTTTCACCCAAACACATTTAAGCATACTAGAATCAATCAAAAGCTAGTTCAAACGGGTCATTCTGACCCAAACACACTTAAACATACTAGAATCACACAAAAGTTAGTTCAAATGGGTCATTTTGACCCAAACACATTTAAGCATACTAGAATCAATCAAAAGTTAGTTCAAACGGGTCATTTTGACCCAAACACACTTAAACATACTAGAATCACACAAAAGTTAGTTCAAATGGGTCATTTTGACCCAAACACACTTAAACATATTAGAATCAATCAAAAGTTAGTTCAAATGAGTCATTTTGGCGCACACACACTTAAACATACTAGAATCACACAAGAGTTAGTTCAAACGGGTCATTTTCACCCAAACACATTTAAGCATACTAGAATCAATCAAAAGTTAGTTCAAACGGGTCATTTTGACCCAAACACACTTGAACATACTAGAATCACACAAGAGTTAGTTCAAATGGGTCATTTTCACCCAAACATATTTAAGCATACTAAAATCAATCAAAAGCTAGTTCAAACGGGTTATTCTGACCCAAACACACTTAAACATACTAGAATCACACAAAAGTTAGTTCAAATGGGTCATTTTGATCCAAACACATTCAAGCATACTAGAATCAATCAAAAGTTAGTTCAAACGGGTCATTTTGACCCAAACACACTTGAACATACTAGAATCACACAAGAGTTAGTTCAAATGGGTCATTTTCACCCAAACACATTTAAGCATACTAGAATCAATCAAAAGCTAGTTCAAACGGGTCATTCTAACCCAAACACACTTAAACATACTAGAATCACACAAAAGTTAGTTCAAATGGGTCATTTTGACCCAAACACACTTAAACTTACCCAGTCCGATTCTGCAGTTGCATTCACCCATCTCGTGCCTTCTCTGAAATGCATCTTCTGAAAGAGATCAATCGGTCCACTCCCCTGTGAATAATAAAATTTCTAAGAAATGCATCTTCCGACAGTTAATACTTATTTTTATAATAACAATTATACTTTTACCTCCACATGTCTCTTCTGTGCATATGATTGGCTCCCATGGAAACTCGGATAGCGTTGTTTACCTCTGTTTAATTTGTTTGCCTCAGATCGGCTCCTATAAGCAGGATCTAAGAACAACTCATTAATCACCCGAGCCCATGCTTGCGGGTCAGTTCCCTCAGGAGGACAAGTTAACGCTGTTTCCACGTCATCATAACCACCCACATCATCAAAATGAGATTTTAGATCTTGCTTTCGATCTTTATAGGCTCTTTGACACTCGGCATTGATTCCGAGCCTTACGCCTTCCCACTGTTCGGATTCTCTCCATCTAGCAAGGTCAAAATATTCCTACAAAACCATGTAATTAGAAAACATGTAATACTTATATAATTAAAATACGATAAAAACACAACATTGTATACTTACAAAAAGTGTGGGATATATGGCTCTCTTAAACTCATCGGGAACAGCTTGCCAACTGGGATAATGGAAAGGAACAACCTTACTAATCTCATTAGAGATTAACCTTATAAAATCCGAGCTGTTTTCTCCAACAAACTTATATTTGCCCCCCTTGCTTTCAACTTCGATCGGTAGTGGTTGCCCTTTGTTTTGCTCAAATTTTTTAAATAATTTAATGTTTTTTCCTTTTGATCTTCTTTTTCTCACGGGTTGTGCTACATTAATATATGCAATTGAAAAGTTAGGAAACATAGATTATGTTCAACATAAATATATATTTTTTAACTTTAACAAATAACTTACAAGACTCGCAACCTGTTGGAATCCTATTTGGATCCCCATGCGGAGGTAGATCCCCGCCATCCCTACCATGTCCTCGAGCAATATATGTTGACATGCTTCAACAAAAATAGACAATAAACCTATGCAAAGATAATAAACATTAACAATAAACACATACAAAAATAATTATGTTGTAAATATATAATAACAAACATAAACAATAAACCTAAACAAAATTAATAAACATACTTTCAATCGGAATCATCACTACAATAAAGGGTATCTACTGGATCATCTTCTTCATCGTTTTCGTTATCATCATTTATATCATCTTCCTCGCAAGAATTGTATTCGTCTTCATCTTCTTCATTATCATCAATAAAAATTTCATCATCAATGAATTGTGCACTTGATTCACCAACATCTAAAGTCGACTTCATGGGCAAGTAGCCTAAGTCGACTACCAATTTTCCAAATCTATCTGATTGCGCGTGTTGTATGACATTTGTCTCATTATCAATGAATTGTGCACTTGATTCACCAACTTCACAGCCTGAGTCGACAACCAAGTTATAATCAGATGATTGGGTGTCATGCAATATATCTATCTCTTTAACAACACTCATGGTTGGATGATCCCAAAGTTTTTGATGGTGAACGTCTTTAACAACCCTCCAATTATCGGTGGTTCGAGAAGGATCTTCAAGATAAAACACTTGTTTAGCTTGTGTGGCTAAAATGTACTGATCATCATCATACCATGTGTCATTGACGTCGATAACAGTGACATTGTTTTGCTTGATGAACCTCTTACCAGATGTTTTGAACCATTTGTAACGAAATAGTACAACCGAGTAACCATCTATATAGTTCAACTCTAAGATCTCCTCTAGCTGACCATAAAATGGAGTATCGTCTTCTCCTACTGAAACAACACCACTGTTTTGAGTAGTGTGTCGAACATCACGACTATGAACCACAAATCTAACACCATTGACTATGCAAGCAGTGTAAGAATATCCTAACCCAATCTTTCTTAATCTCTTCTTAGCTTCATAGTACTGGAATTTGATTTTTTTTAGGGAATGCAACTCTCAAAAACTCTAAAAGTTGGTTAAATGAACTAGCCGTCCATTTGTTGATAACCTTGATATGCATTAATTTTGCTAAAAAGTTTAAAGAAGACATCCAACTACAACTGGGGTATAACTCGGTATTCAGCTCCTTAAATAATGCATCAAACTCTAGGTCAAAACCAGTTCCACCTTTGTCTACATTTTCTTCGTTAATATTCTGCTCCGCCATAACATCATCAATTACATCAAACATCTCATTATTTGTTGCTGGAATTGATTTTCTTGGAGCAAAAAGGTCTTTTATTTATGAAGCACGTGGATGTTTCTCACCATGATAAGTCCACGTCTTATATGATTGTAGAAACCCATTGTCATGTATGTGGGCATAAATGATATCCAGATCCTGCCAACACCCATTGCAGCATCGTTTACACGGACAAAAAGCTTTTCCTAAACTATCGACATGGTTCTTGGCAATTTCTAGAAAACTACGAAGACCTTTTATAAATTCTGGAGAACTCCGATTTCGCAATTTAATCCAACTCTTATCAATTGTCATATCTATGGTATTATAAAACATAGAAATACAACTTTATCAATTAACATATACACAAAGATGTACTAACATTAAATTCATATACACTTACATATACATACATACAAGCATAATCACAACACATAATCACTTACAAGTATACAAACATACAAATATACAGCATACCTACATACATAATTACAAAAATACAAACATACTTACATACAAGTATACAACATACTTACATACACACTTACAAGTATACAAAAAACATACAAGTATACAACATACTTACATACACAATTACAAAAAACAAACATATAATATACTAATAAACAAACATATAAACATAAATACATACAAACATTCACATACAAAATTTATATAATTACATACATATACACATATACATAAACAACTAAATACATCAAACCATATACATATAAATTAATACATATAAAAATACATACAAACTTAAAACCATGAAAATATATATAGTGGCATTTCATCAAACACTTGGTGTGTATAACCTAATCTACCATCAAACTTACATACACTAACATATATATACATTTTTACAATCATACAAACCTAATCACAAACATATTCACTAAACAACACTTAAATCATAAGTTTTAAACGAATTTCATACCTTCAAATCTTCAAATCTTTTAATTTCAAGCTTTAAACTTTAATCTCACCTAAAACATAAAAATTTAGATAAAACTTATAAAAACAAGATTATATAACTTCATTATAGTAAAATAACATCATTCTTACCTTCAAACACTTCAATTTGATACCAAATACGCATATAAACCGAGATGAAAATCGGGAGAAAAATTGGGTTTTTTGGGGTGAAAAAAGGGGCAGAAGGTCTGAAATGCGATTTAAGGGGTCTGCACTCTATAGCGACGACATGTCGTCCTTATAGAGTAAAAAAAGTCGTCCCTATAGAGTCAAAATTAAAAAAATTAAAAAAATCTTGTCCCGACGACATGTCGTCGGCACAGAGAAATTATTTTTTTATATTTTTCATCTATCCCGACGACATGTCGTCGGGAAAAGTGGATTTTAATTTTTTTTTTTAAATCTGTAAGTTGAGATAGAAAAAAATAAAAAATTAAATAACTTCACCTGTGGCGACGACATGTCGTCGGCATAGGTATTTTCATAAATCCCACGTATTATTTTGCGGCCCGCCAACTCTATACCGACGACAAGTCGTCGATATAGATTTTGACCAGTCAAAAATCCCTATTACTATATAGCGACGACATGTCGTCGCTATAGACCAATCTATACCAGCGACGTATGTCGTCGCTATAGATGTCGTCAAACAGAGCTAAATTGTTGTAGTGACCCCTGTAATATATTCCAAGTATATTCTATATTTGAATGAATACATGACTTATTCTGAAAAGATATATTAAATGAACATTAGATATATTAAATTTGTGTAAGAAGTTTCGATTCATATATGTGAAGCCAGTGGCTTATTTTGTTATATTTATTTTGAACTTGTTAATGTTATAAAAATTTAGGTTTGAATTGTATTAACTCTATATAATTTTCAAAAAATGAGGAATAGTATACTTCCTCCTCTTGCATTTTGAGGACTAGACTTTTGGTTGTTTTGTCCAAAAACTATGTCTTTTCCGACGTGGCTTTGCATAGAGAGAGGGTGATCATCTGTCTTTTCCGACGTGGCTTTGCATTTGTGACATTAATTCGTGACACTTTGTGTTGGTGGTCGATTTTTGGATCTGATCATCTTTCTATTTTGGGGTTCTCTCTGTCATGCTTTTGGGGTTTGTTGTGTATGTTTGTTCGGTCACTAGTGATGAACTTTTGTTTGTTAGAGACTGTTTCCAATGTGTACCTTGTTTTTAAGGTGCTTAGAATCCAATCTATTTTGGTCTCTGGTTTTGTTGTTTCCATCGTGAATATTGAATCTGCATTCTGATGCTTACAATGACATTTTTGGGTCTATGATGGTTACCTTCGGTTGATTTGAGATGCTCTTAAATTCATAACCTAATGCTTCAAAGTACGAACCCCTATTGTAAATTTCAATATGGGTTTGCATGATGTGTTAGTCAATGGACAGACCTTCTCAGTCTAAGAACATTAGTGTTCCTCGTCATCTCAAAATCATATAGAGTTAATAGTTAGTTGTTTCTTCAATGATAATGTGTATACCTCATCTGAGAACCTATTGAGTCCATGTCCTTCCGAGTGAAACTTAAATATTTTGGCCACTGCCGGTTGTGATGACAGACCTTGGCACATTTGAACCAAGAATTAAAAGATTGGAAGGTTGTGATAAAAAAATCATTTTTATCTAAGCTCATTGTTTTGGTGTGGCGTTCGACTTAAGTGTTATTCACGGCCGCAATGAACTACAATCTCTAAGACTTTTAAGATTCATTACGATCCAAAGCCTTGTTACGAATATTGTGTGTAATTGATCTGTACGATTATGAATTGTTATGTTTTTTGGTTTATTTACTATATATATATATGATTTTCAAATGATCAGGAATAGTAAACTTTTTTTTTTCTCTTTTTCATTTCATACTTTTGCGGTTCTATATTTATAACGGATGACCAATAGAGAACACGGGGCGTGGACATTATCGTATAGAAAAATAAAGGTTATCAATTTAGTTGTTTGTAAGACAAACATTAAGGTTGCAAAGATAACTAGATGTGATTGTTCTTTTGGCGTGGCAGTCGTCCCTAGTCTGCAGTCAAAGAGTCTTAAGCGTACCATGTATCTAATCAAATTTTCTGATGTAATTGTATTATGATTGTATCTATAGTGATTATTGTACTTGTACAAATTGAATGGTGTTTACAAAACATACCATGTCTATTTTTTTTTGTATTGTAGTTTCGTCTATTATCATTCAATACGACATTGACGACCTCATACAAAGGCTGAACTGCGGCAAAGCGCGAGGATGCCCCTAGTTTGTTGTTATATCTTGTATAAAATCATCAAGATTTTTACTGCATGGCACTATCAACTTTCAGAATTTTTTTTTAATATTGTGTCCGCATCCAACTTAAAGTATTTGATCCCATCACAATTTGCACACCAAAGAACAAAAACATCAAGGTTACCCCGTTGTATAGTCCTTAGTAAATAGGGAAAAGCTTACGTGACACTGATGTGTCACCCGGAAAAAAATAGGAACGACTAACAATGTCCTAATGGCCTAATGATACCGAAGAAAAATGATTGATTTCAATCCAAATGGAACATGACAAAATTTCTTATTGGGTCTCTAATTCCAAAGTTTCTTGTGATTCGTTAATCTACCTTATCTTTTGTTGTTCTTAACGACCCTCTTGTTCAAATAGAAAGAAACATCCACATATCGATCAACTTCAATGGCACATTTCAAGTCTTTTTCGTATTCTGTATCGACTGGGAGGTGGAAATATGATGTTTTTTTAAGCTTTAGAGGCGAGGATACTCGATACACTTTTGTAGATCATCTTCATACAGCTCTAGTACTGAGAGGAATATGCGTCTTCAAAGATGACGAGGAGCTCAGAAAAGGGAAAACGATTTCTCCACAACTTTTTATAGCTATTGAAGAATCAAGGTTTGTAGTGGTTGTTTTGTCCAAAAACTATGCCAACTCGTCATGGTGTTTGGTTGAGCTTGCCAAAATCATGGAATGCCATAACCGGATGGGACAAAAGGTTATACCAGTATTTTATCATGTCGATCCATCTGATATTCGTGCACAGAAGAACGACGTTGCTTTTTTCTTTCGGCAGCATGAGGAAAGGTTTAGAGAAGAGACGGAGAAAGTGAACATGTGGAGGGAAGCTCTAACAGCCACAACCAATTTATCTGGCATGCATATCTCAGAAAAATTCAAAGAGTAAAACAAATATTCCTTCATATGTTTCTTCATTTACCTCCACAAGCCAATCATGTTACACAAACCTTCTTTTTGTGTGGTTGATATTAACTTTGCTGTAGATGTATCGAAACACGATTTACCTCCCAACTTTTTTTAGAAAATGATTCAGTATTCCAATCGGCGGAAGTGGAGTAACCGTTCATGTTTTCTCGCCTTAAAACTAGGATGCAATAATAAACTAAAAAGTGTCTACCGGTCACAAGTTTAAGTATGTCAATGACTAGAACGGAAATGTATGGTCTAATTGGTCATGTTTAAGTGACATAATCTTGTTTCAGATAATGTATTCGATCACAGATGCTTAATAGGCCGGACCTATCCCTGGGATAATTTATAATATCTTGACCATTCATGTTATCCTTATTTTGGGGGGTATCCCTCTTCCAACCTCTAACAAAACTAGTGCCTTGTGTATAGACTCACCTTTATACATCTAAACCCAATTACAATATATTTATGTTACGTGGCATACTGAAATCTATCTTAAATTTACAGGGGTGAATCTACTTATATCAACAAGATTGTCCACGAGATCTTATGTGATATACAACCATGTGATATGGAGAACAATATAATTGGCATCAACTCTCATATGGATGCATTAAATTCATTATTGAGAACACAAGAAAAAGAAGAGGTGTGTATAGTAGGGATATATGGAATGGGAGGAATTGGCAAGACAACTATTGCCAAAGCTTTGTTTAGAAGAATCTCTTATATGTTTGAAAGTAGTAGCTTTGTGACAGATGTGAGAGACAATAGTTCTAGTAAAAGAGATATATGCGCCTTACAAGAAAAGATTCTGAGGGATATTTTAATGATTGATCACAATTTCAATCTTCAAGATCCCGAGGATGGGGCAAATATGATACGAGCAAGATTTGTGCACAAAAAAGTTCTTGTTGTTCTTGATGATGTGGATGATCGAAAGCAGTTAGAGTTCCTAGCTGTAGCACATGACTCCTTCGGTCCAGGAAGTAGAATCATCATCACCACAAGAAATGAGCAATTGTTATATGATTCAAATGCTAAGTACAAACCGGATTTTTTGCTAATGGATGAAGCTCTTGAGCTATTTAGCATACATGCTTTTAAAACATCTCGCCCACCAAAAGGGTATGAGGAGTTGTCATGTCGTGCTATTCGTTGTGCCGGCTATCTTCCTTTAGCCGTGAAAGTTTTAGGCTCTTTCTTCCATGGTAGGAAAGCATTTGTGTGGGAAAGTGCTTTCAATAGACTAGCAAAAGCACTAAATGTTGAGATTTTTGAGACATTGAAGTTAAGTTTTGATGGGTTAGAGGTTACTGAGAAGAAAATATTCCTAGACATTGCTTGCTTTTTCAAGGGCAAACACATAGGATATGTAACTCATGTGCTTGAGAGTTGTGGTTTTGACCCACTACTAGCAATTAACGTTCTTATTGAAAAGTCTTTGATCACCGTTTCTAATCATATAATAGGCATGCATGATCTGATACAAGAAATGGGCTTGCAAATAGTTCGTGAGAGTTTCCCAAATAGCAGGCTTTGGCAGCTTCAAGATGTCCATCATTCCTTAAACAGTAATCGGGTAGTAGATCGCTCTCTCCCCTTTAAATCAAGTGTTGTTCTTACAGTGACTAAGGGTTGATATGTGTTTAAATCTTTGTTTCAGAAACTAAAAGCAATTGAAGCAATCGTGGTGTCCAATAAGCAATATAATGTTGACAAACATGAGGAGGAAATTGGTTTTAGCGCCAATGTTTTTGAACGCATGGAGAATCTTCGCCTACTTAATATTAGAGGAAGATTTACTTCTTGTGAGCCTACGGTTTTCCCAGAAGACTTACGTTGGCTTTGTTGGAGTGAGTACCCGTTTTCTTCTCTAACAATGTCACAAATAAGGAAGCTCGTTGGTCTTGAAGTAGTTGGTGGCGCTATTAAACACTTTTGGAATGGACAAAAGGTAATTAGCATATTCTTAGCACTAGATTGGAGCCACATGAAACATATTAGCTAACTTTCCACAACTTTTCTTAACACATTCCAATGTTTATAAGTGCGAACAATGCCATAATAACATGCTATGGCAGCTTCAAGATATACATGATTCAGTTTACAACCTTGGCTATAATTATGTTCATTATTTAATTTCTAACTTTGTTAACAGATTATGCCAAACTTGAAGTTACTTAGACTTCACCAGTTGGATAGCTTAACAATGTTTCCAGACGTCTCAGTGGCTCCAAACATTAAGAAACTGATTTTATCACGCTGTACGAACTTGGTTAAGGTTCATGAGTCTCTTGGATCTCACAAAAGGATTTTCAGGTTGCACATTAATGGTTGCGAGAGGCTCAAGCGTTTGCCATCCAGGTTTGAGATGGCATCCTTGAGGCATCTAAAGCTCACAAAATGCTTAAGTCTTGAGAAATTACCAGACGTGTCCCCGTGTATGGTAAATCTATCATCTGTAGTTCTTGATTTCTGTTCTAGTGTAAAGGAATTGCCCTCATCCTTTGGATATCTATCTCGTCTAGGCTACTTTAGTTTTAGAAGATATACAAGTCTACCATATTCCATCAATTTACATACTTTGACAAATTGGTGTTCCTTAAGAACACTAAATCTTAGTTGCAGACCAGCGGAAAGTGAGGTCTTCCTAATAAATCTCCATGCATTTTCCTCCTTGGAAACTTTAGACCTGAGTGGAAACAATAATCTCATCCAGTTACCTGCAACCATCTCATGTCTTTCTCGTCTTAGAAAGTTATATTTAAATGAGTGTCACCAACTTCAAGTTTTGCATGCCCTCCCATCAAGAATACAAGTATTAGAGGCAAACAATTGCTACTCTCTTGAAAAGATTAATGATATATTAACAGAGTATGACTGGTGGTATCACATTTCCTTCATCAACTGCCACAAACTTCTCATGGATGAAAATAATAAAAGATACCTTGATAAGATGTTGAAGCAATCATATCTTCAGGTGGCCTATTTATGTTTAAATTTCCATTTTCTGTTCTCATCTTGTTTAGTGATCATTTTGAGTATTATATGATGTTTTTTTTTTGTTGAATACAGAGAATTGCTATTGCAGATCGCGAGCTAAGGATTGGTATCCCCGGAAACAAAATTCCAAGATGGTTCAAAGAAGAACAACCTGGGCATAGAATAACATTGATGATACCTCCCAAATGTGAAACCCAAATCATTGGGATTGTGATATGTGGTGTCTTTCCTGGGGAATGGCAGGGGTCACAATATGGTCCTCGTATCTCAGTCGAATTTAAAAAGGATGGATGGTACATTAGTAAGAAAGAGGTTGATGGTATTAATGTATGTGACTCTATGAATGGGAATATGTGGATTTCGTATAAACCATTTAGTTCCTTTGGCGGTTTTCAACGTAAAGATTGGCCTGCTCTACGCATTTCAATAAATGGTGAAAAAGCGCTAAGATGCGCTACACGACTTGTATACAAAGAAGATACAGAATGGATCCAAAAAATTACCACATGTATCTCTCAGCGCTAGTGTTAGACAGACGATGTCATTTCGGTTAACTGGACTGAGCGGGTACTACCCGACCCGAGCTCGAAGATCGGCAAATTTAGAGAACGAGGACCAAAGACCACACCTAAATGATACAGTTGGGTATCGGTCTCCGACGTGATCAGTTCTTTGGTTGCCATCATAGACCCGAGAACGATGGAAGGTGAGCTGCTACATTCAGTTTAACCTAATGTAGTTATTCTTCTGTGGTTAATTAAGTTGTTTGGGTTGGCTGTTCGGTTAACTCGAAAATCATGTGTTTAATAACCGTGTAAACCAGAACGTGACCCGTTTAATAACTAGGTAAACCTGAACATGATCCGTTTTATAAACGGTTAATCTGCTAGCCTGTTAAAGAGTTTTTAAAGCTATTATTTTTATTATGAGATGAAAAGTGTAAAAATATAATTTTGATTTTTCATTTGTCCATAAACTATTAACTACTAAAATTAATCTGATTTTCCTTTTAACTCTTTCATCAACTCTTTATTGCCCAGGATCCTTAAAACACACAATTGAATCATAATAATCAAATATACTAGAAACTTCGACTTGATAACACAATCATACAGTGCTGGACGCAGGAATTTCTTTTATGAGGTCCGGATAATTATTTAACGGTCCATTGGTTATATGAAACAAATAAATTCTTTTGATGTGATTCGGGTCGGTTTGGGTCCATTGGCTATAGCAAATATGAAATAAACATTATTGTTGCTAATTATCTGCCGACGTGCCGATCGTTTTTTTCATCACAGAGACAATTGACAATTTAAATTAAAGGTGTGCTCCACTACTCCCTGCCGACCTGCGAGTCTACGGCATATCTATCCACTGCTCTACCGGTGGTTTAAGATTAAAGTTTTTTTAATGTTTTAACTTAATGGGTGATGCATATTGACTAACTGGGTAATAAAAGTTGAGATTTAGGGTTAAGAGTAGTGGCTTACTGGATAATAACTTGATAGGTTAAAACTCATGAGTTTAATAGAATAATGGTCCAAAATCATGTTTTAATAAGTTTATATTTGTTATCTTTTGTTATAACGTATCAGTTTATATCTGTAAAAGTTTTAACTTTTATATTTTTAGGGTCGTTGGTAATAAAAAGAAATTCACATCATTTTATATTTATAAAATCATGGGGGTCGTTGCTAAAATTTATTGGGGGACGGTCGGAAATATAACATATAGACGACTATAATTTTTTTTCATGGGGTCAGGTAAACCTCAACCATTGTGGTTGGGTCCGCTCATGCAATCATAGACACTTGTTTATTGACTTGACATGGACTTATATAACCTTAATTCTGGACCATCATAACTTGTCCACTAAATCGATGTATCAATTCGTTGAGAACTTAGTTTCTAACTTTGACGCTAAACACCCGTAACTTTGTATATTGATCACACAATTGAACTAAAACATAACTTTAGACTATTCACATATTCGACCCATAACTTTGACCTTCATAGATTAAGGAATTATAATCTAAGATTTTTCCCCCTATTTTTTTAATCCATGCCTTCAGCATCATCATCTTTGTCTTGTGCATATTGTCGAAGATTCTTGTATTGGAACTTCGGTCGTCTATCCGTCCTTTGCTTGATTTCTTTATCTAATTTTGCAACATGAAAATTGTCTTGAACATGAACAGATTTTATTGGATATTATCTTTGACACGTGCAACTCCATTTTCTTAAATTATCACTTGTCTCTCTCTTGGTGGTAAGTCACCATTTCTGGTTTCCTCCATTTATAACTTGATTCATCATTTTTGACAATCTTATTTCTTATGATAATACATCTATTGATGATGTATCTTGATATTCCTTACATCTCTTTTCTTCTTGAACATAGACACTACCCTGCTTATCTTGTTGGGATTTGCAAAAACTTCATGTATTTCTTTCTCTGATTGTACTTTTCTGACTTTAGTTTTTCATTTTCAAGCTCTCTTCTTCTTGAATATGACTCATTTCAGTGATTGAACAAGTCCATTATGGTTTTTCATTGAAGTATTTAGATTTGTCCTGTTTTGAAAATGTAAACCCTAACACCTTGGGTTAGTTATGAGAATCAAACACAGTATTTAAATTATTTTGGTGAAACAAATGCAGTAAATGTGTTATTTAATTAATTTTGTGTATTATATTATTCACTTTTTCATGTATTAAATTTTTAATCAATTTATAATAATTACATAGTTTATAAAATAAATCTTATAAAAATCTTAAAGTTTTATGTCATTTATGAGTTTTAAAAGTCAAAATTAAAATAAATATTTAATTTCAAAGTTTTATAAAGTTTATAAAATAGTAACTAGAATTAATTATTAAATTATGGTTTTAATAAATCAAGGGTGTGATATGTAATTTTTAAAACTTAAATTAACGTTTTAGCATAAAATAATAAACAGTTTAAACTACAGGAACCAAAAGTTTAATTTTTATTTTAAACCCAACCCCCACCCCCGTCGGCCCTCCTTACCTCCGGCCTAGAATTCGACGAGCTTTGGCGAGCCAAACACCCACTATCCAATCACATTAAACCCAATTAAACCCCCACCTTCATGCCGTCTACCCGTTTCGAACCTAAGACCATCGTTCAATTTGATTGCCTCGACTGTTACACATTGTTCAAACCTGAAACCGAATTCTCACTTCAAATCAAAACGGATACAACCTTAATCTCACGTAATTGATCAAATCAAATAACCAGAAATGTCTACATAATCATTCTAAGTTCAAAGGTACCATTAAACAACTCATTAAACACCGAGTCATACTCAAAACCTTCCAATTAAAACCATTATTCGTTCGGATTGCAACAACATAAATTGGACCTATTTAAGTGAGGGAAAACAACGCATCTCGATTCGATTAACCTATCCCAATATCTAATTTCATTTTTAAACACCCACACACCATAATCGATTACCATCTTCGTTCGCAACCTGCATCTAGTCGAGCTCTAGACTTTGAACAGATTAAATAAAAATTGAGGGTTAATATGCCTCAT
The DNA here is from genome assembly GCA_025506505.1 of Flaveria sonorensis. Classification (NCBI taxonomy): domain Eukaryota; kingdom Viridiplantae; phylum Streptophyta; class Magnoliopsida; order Asterales; family Asteraceae; genus Flaveria; species Flaveria sonorensis. Next base: position 52,952,616 of record CM046438.1, on the reverse strand, counting down.
CATCATCTGTATCTTCTCACGTTGTCCATTGCATCAAAACAACACCATAGTTCAGAATCAAAGTTCCCAACTCGATCGTACTGTTCTTGTCCTTATTTCACGTGAATTAACATCAACAAGGTAAATTGATTATGCATACATACTCGAAATCTATCCCTTAACAAAAGCCTTAATGTTAATTTGATCAACGTATTCGAATTGAGTTTCAATTCGTTAGATTTGATTCTAGGGTTTATCTTGATTTGGGAATTTCCAAAATTGGTTTTTAAGATTTTAATTGGAATTCAAAACAGATTCGAGCTTGCAGCTCACTAGTTTACACCTTACCCGTGCATATTAGAGGTCTAGGGTTCGACCCCCGGACACCCTCATTATTTATAAAAATTATTTTTATAATTACTAAATTATAGAAAATTATTATCATATCTCTATATTAATATAAAAATTATTTTGTTAATGAAAATTACTTCAAAAATAATTTATTAATTTTTGAAAATTTCAAAGTTATAATCTCACTTTTTGTTTAATTTTAAGGTTTTAAATGTTATAAAAAAATTCATTTATAAGTTTTATATTTTATAAAAATCACTTTAAGTTAAATCTAAATTATTCAAATCATTTTACATCAATATTTTATAAATTAATTATATAATTTATTATTCAATTATATTTTGACCAAGTCATTATTTATTTAATTATTAAATTAATTATTTCTTTTTCTCACTTTAATACTCAACCTTTATTTGATCAATTATTATAAATTAAATAATATTTAATTATTCAATTTCACAAATGGATCACTATCATTTTCAATCTTAATTACTTAATAAATTTTATTTTATTTTATTTAGTCAAGTTGTTACATTATTTTATTTAAACTATTTTTTGTTAAATCCAAATCCCAAATTGAAACCTTAATTCAAATCTAGTACTTTAATAATATCATTATTCTAATCACAAGACACATTTTTTTAGGTTAAAACCGTGAGGCAAACCCTTGGTGTCTAATTTTCACATTCTAGAATTCAAATCAATTATATCTATCAATGTGAGTATTCATTTCCCATTTTTATATGTTTATTATTTGGGGAACTCATGTAATACTTATACAATCAATTGTTATTCATTGTTATTCTACTTCAAAATTCAATTCAAGACATGCTATGTTATTACTTGCAATTATGTGTGCATAGTTAGATAAACTATATGATAACACGTTCATTAATTCATGCAACCACGGTAATAATGATAGATTTATTTGTTTGACAAACCCACCCCATTTGTTTAGTCGCATGGTAATTAAAACCTGAATCATTCATTCTATAAGGCTTCGTCTGCGGACCGAGTCAATTCAGTCATTAGGTTTGATTGTGTTGGTTTGTCATTTATGTTACACTATTGCATTATAATTTTTTGACATTTCCATATGAATTGAATTGTTTACAATCATTTTAATCAATCTATATATGTATGCAAACCTATGTTTACTCGCCGGCTAATTCGTTAGCTGGCTCGTTACTTTTTCATATTATTTCAGGAATGCAGATTAGTGGACTTCTATATGCACATTTAGGACTTGAACTTAATCAAAATTAAAAACAATTTTATCTATGTTTAATTGAGTTTTTATTTGATTGTAATGTATTATTTGTTTAGTATTATTCAATGAAAATGGCATTTAATATTATTTCAACTTATTTAATTCCACGTGTTATGAACAATTGATTCATATTCGTTCGCCCCGATGATTCCGCCATCGGTCTGGATGTGACACGTTTTCCTCTTCATCTAATGAAGTTTCTTTATATTTCTTATCATGCACCAAGTTTGACTCTTTTTGTGCTTGTTTTCTTTCAAGAAGAAATTATTATATAATATCCAGACTCATGACAATTATAACATTCAACTTTCTATAATATCTCTTTTCAATCGGTTTTGGCTATAAGGGTAATCATTCTTCCTAAGTTGTCTAACTTTTCCTTTCTTTTCTGACTAAACTTTCCATCACGCCATTTATCTTATGATGAATTAAATTTTCTTGTCCACGTCTTTAAGAACGTTTTCCATGACCCGACTTATCATGACGTGTGTGCAAAAGTTTTTCATGATTGTTTACCGACATTTCATTTAACAGACTGTTCTTTTTTACAAAGGCTTTTATTCCAGTTATCTCATCTAGAGTTGTTTCTAGATCAATGAATTGTACGTTGAACAATTTCAACAATTTGAATAAACCTTTTATGTAAAGAACTTAAATGCTTCCGTACCAAAATTGTAACGCCCCCAATTTCCAGAATGAACCTAAGTGGCAAATTAGTATTAATAATGGTATTATTGAATTAATCATCGAATAGATTAGTTAGTTTTACAAGTTTAGGTTGGAAAATAAAATGTTGAAAACTTGAGGGACCAAATGTAACCATAGATGACATTATATATAACCCTAACCCCCCCTCCATCGAGCGATGTCATCTCCCCTCTAGCGACCATCCCGACGGTGCTCGGAGTTCCGAAAGTCGATTCCGGCCATGATGACAACTACAAATCGACCCCCACCCTACACGGTTCCTCATCCCACTTGATTATTGTCCACGTCTATGGTTGTGGTTAGGATTGGGAGTCCCCCCCCCCGGCGAGGTTTCGGTGGTCGGTTATGGTTCAGCGGCGGTGTTGGTCACGCCCGCTCTACGGTTCGAGTCTCTTTTGGTTCCGGCAGTGGCGGTGTTCACAGCAGCAACAACAGGGAATAGGTTGCAGCGTACGATGATGATGATGGAGCTTGAAGTCTCACGGTTCGAAGCTCAGAGGACAGCAAGGGTGGGTCGTCGCGGTGCCACTGCTCGGTCGTGGTTGAACTAGCTGGTCTCAGTAACCTGCTGTGGTGGTCTTGACCACACTCGAACCTGAATTTCCCAAGGTTTTGGTATGATATGGATGTTCAAAATGTAGTGATGATGCGAGAATGATGATGTTGATGTTATATTAGGATGATGTTGTTGTTTAGATGATAGTGATGATGTTAGATTATGATGATGATGGTGATGGCTATGATAAGGTCACAGGTTGTAAACAATGAAGATGAAGCGTGAGAATGATATTTGGGTAATGTTGATGGGTGGTAACTGTTAGGTTTGTGGAGTCTTGATTTGGGCTCGGGTTAAAAGACAACTTAGTGGCAGATTAATTAAATTAAAGACTTGGCTCGTTTTCATTTAATTTTAGCCCATTAGGGTTTTCTTAGGGATTAAGTTGTAAACCCTAATTTTCTCTATTTATATTGTGTCATTGTACTTGTAATTCCTCACGAGTGAGGCAGAAAGCAATAAAATAGTATCCTGGTTGCAGCCCGTGGACGTAGGTCACATCGACCGAACCACGTTAAGTCTCGCGTGTTCATCTTTATTATTATTTTCTCTCGCCGTTTGATTGTGTTTGTGTGTCGATCTACACCCGGATCCCTAACAAGTGGTATCAGAGCCAGGTTCGTTACACACGCAAGAAACACGAATCGCGAGAGAAGTATCGATATAGGTTTTCAAGAATCCGCATCCGCTGTTCTGATGCCGCCGTTCTGCCGCCGCCGCTGTTCAGCTGCCGCCGCCGTTCTGCTGCTACCGCTGTCCTGCCGCCGTCGTTCTGCGGCCGCCGCCACTCTGCTGTCGCCATTCTGTTCTGTCAAATTAGTGTTTCCTATCGAACTTACTAGGTAGTTTGATTGTGTGCTGCATTTCAAAACTCAGTTCCGACTCGACTGTTAAGCATCTGTGGTCTGGAATAATGGCTGAGAGCGGGAAACTTCAGATTGAGAAGTTTAATGGAAACGATTTTGGTTGGTGGAAAATGCAAATGGAGGATTTGTTTGTTCAGAAAGACTTGGATGCTGTTTTGGGTGAGAAACCAGAAAATATGAAACCAGCTGAATGGGAAACTTTGGATAAAAAGGCCAAGGCGGTTATTAGGTTGTCGCTGACAAAGGATGTTGCGTTCAACATTCTGAAGGAAACTACAGCAAAAGGTATCATGGATGCGTTAGCTAATATGTATGAGAAGCCTTCGGCAGCAAATAAAGTTTTCTTGATTCGAGAGCTGGTTAATACAAATATGAAAGAGGGAAGTTCAATTTTAGTGCACATCAACAACTTGAACTCGATTTTGTCAAGACTTGGGTCAGTTGGCATTCAGGCTCTACTACTGTTATCATCATTGCCTGATAGCTGGGCTGGTACTGTTACAGCAATTACTAGTTCCACCAGCACGTTCACTTTAAATGGGGTTCGGGATATTATTATGGGCGAAGACACCAGACGAAGAAATTCAGGTGAAACATCAAGTGAACTATTGAATGTTGGCAGAGGAAGAAAGAATAACAGAGGTAGTGGGAGCAAGAACAGGAAAAGGAGTCAGTCTAGGGCTCGAAATGATGTGACTTGTTGGAACTGTAAACAGGTGGGACACTTCACGAATCAGTGTCCGAATGATCAAAAAGAAGTTAACACTGCAGCAGACTACTCAGACGATGATGCTTTAATTTGTAGCATGGAGAGCAGTGTGGATTCCTGGGTCATGGATTCTGGAGCTTCGTTTCATGCTACCCACAGCAGCGAAGCATTGCAGAATCTAAAAGAAGGCGATTTTGGTAAGGTAAGACTGGCGAACAATGATGTTCTTGATGTTACGGGCATGGGTGACATGTATTTAGTTACTTCAGCTGGTTCATGGACTTTGAAAGATGTCAGGGTGATTCCTGATTTGAAGAAACAGTTGATTTCTGTCGGTCAGTTGGATGAACTGGGACATGAGGTTAAGTTCGGGAATAAGCAGTGGAAAGTTGTTAAAGGGAATCTTGTCATTGCTCGTGGAAAGAAAATGGGTTCATTGTATATGGTTAGTTTACCGTCTAAAGGAAGTGATGTTCCAGTTCAGAAAAATACCAAAGTCCAGTTCACAGAATCTCGTGGGCAGAAGAAGGTTTGCTTTGCAAGTAAGAAACCTAGAGTCACAAGAAAGATTCAGAATGAATGTGTATGGAAGAGTTCAGAAAAACCAGTTAAAGGATTTCGTGGCAGTGGAAGCACAGGTTGTGCTTCAGTTACAGTTCCTAGACAACAGTGGGTTAAAAGAATTAATATTCCATCAAATAAAATATCTCCAGATGATTACTTGCTGAATATGGAGAGTGTTTGTTCTCAGGGTGTTCCAGGATCTGGCAGTTTGTTTCAGTGGGAGCCGATAGGGACGGAGAACAGGTCAGGGGCAGATACAGGCGTGACTGATATATTGAAGCTTGGGGGATCTTTAACGGGCCTTCAGGTTAACTGATGAGAAGACCGCTGCAACCAGGAAGACGAGGAAGATTACAAGAGGTACAAGTGTTCACATCGGAAGGCAGTTTGAAGATGATCAAAGCTCCAAGTGGGAGATTGTTAGGTTTGTGGAGTCTTGACTTGGGCTCGGGTTAAAAGACAAGTCAGTGGCAGATTAATTAAATTAAAAACTTGGCCCGTTTTCATTTAATTTTAGCCCATTAGGGTTTTCTTAGGGATTAAGTTGTAAACCCTAATTTTCTCTATTTATATTGTGTCATTGTACTTGTAATTCCTCACGAGTGAGGCACAAAGCAATAAAATAGTATCCTGGTTGCAGCCCGTGGACGTAGGTCACATCGACCGAGCCACGTTAAATCTCGGATCCCTAACAGTATCATGATGATGTTGCCGCTTTGATGATGATGATGCTATGATGATGATAGCCTTAGAATGCGATAGTAAGAGTGGTTTCGTGATGGTGTGTTCTTTTGGTAAAAGACGATGATAATTTTATAATGATGGTTACACTCGTTGGGAGTTCAATGGGTAATGATTATAGACATTCGGCGATTCAGGTGAGTTCTAGCCCCTATTTTTACATCTTTTATCATGTTTTGGGGCTGTATGCAACTAACATGTTTATTAATGCTTATGGTAATGTTGATAATATAAATGCTTATTTATAGCCAAACTAGGCATGGAAATGTTGGGATTAGGCTGAATTCTTAAAGTGGTCGCGTGGGTCCTTAAGTTGTCGCACGAAGCTATGTACTTGGGTTGTAGGGTGTTGGGGCTGAAGTTCTCGTGTAACTATGAGGTTCTCACCCGACTTAGATAGTTTTCGCATGATGTACGAATTATCGTATAATGCCCGATTTTTCGCTTAATGTATTAGTTATCGCATGAGGCCTTAGTTATTATAGGCTTTGATTAGCTGAGATAGTGCCCGCTAAAATAAGTGTTAGGAATGTGCCTACTCATGATGTTTTAAGGTGCCTTATGATGGTTTGTGACACCTTATGATGTATTATGGGGCTTAAACTATTTTTCTCTTACGATGAAAAGGTTTTATAAAAATGTTTTATGAAAATGCTTTACTTGATATGCTACATGCGAAATATGTAAAGTATTATATATGATGAAGTGAAACCTAAAGAAATGTTATTGGGCCCATAACAAATATCATTGCTAAAGTAAAGTCTTGCAAGCAAAGGATAAATGAGAGTTGCATTTGTTGTACTCTCACGGATAAAGTAAAGTCTTGTGTTTGTCACAAGCGTAGATGTGACGACCCTAAAAATTAAGGTTAGAAAATTTTATTTTATATAAGTTAAACCTATATTTATGTGTGTTTTTAATAAATTAAAGTCCTAAGGTGTCGTTAGGTGATAAAATTTTATATGTATATGTGTATTAGTATATAAAATATATATGTATGCTTTATAAGTTTGCATGTATGCATGATTCTATACGTGTGCATGTAGGTATATATTTTTGATATATGTAAAATATTGAGAATGTTATGTGATTAGTTATTTAAATTACATATTATGCATTTAATTGATGTATAATGAAACAAGTTTACAATTTAAACGTTTAACCAAAACATCTGGGGTTTAGTACCACAGATAAGAGGAATGGTGAAATCTGCAATGCCAAAAACTTTTCAGGATGCAGGACTCTAGCAGGAAGTTTGACAGACGAAATGATTAGAAACGGATCATTAACTACAACCAAGGTAGGAGAGAAAAGGAAATGGAACAATAACAAAGGAAGGAATTTTGGAGGAAACTGGAACAAGAAGGTAAACTGAAACCCATAAAGAAATTATATGGGAATCGCGCAGGAAGAAAGGCCACGAACAGAAAGTCAACCTTGGTGTAATGCCTGCAAAAGGTATCATGCTGGGAGTTGTATGCTGTAATTTGTTATAATTGCAAGAAGAAGGGTCATACATCAAAAGAATGTAAAGGACCCACAAATTCCAAGCTAGTATGTTACTAGTGTGGAAAAGAAGATCACCTTCGCAATAGATGCCCGGAACTGAAAGGAAAAGATTCAAAGAATCCCAACAATGCACATGGTCGAGCATTTGTACTTCAAGCTGAAGAAGCACAACAAGAACCAGAAGTGGTGACGGGTACGTTCCTTATTAATGAGCAATACGCAACTGTGTTATTTGATACGGGAGCAACCCGAAGTTTTGTCTCAAATCATTTCAAACCCTTACTTGGATTAACATTAGAGAAACTGAAAAATAAGTATACGTAGAGCTAGCTGATGGAAACATGATAGAAGCTAATAAAATTATTCCCAACTGTATTCTAAACTTAGAAAATCATTGCTTTGACATAGATCTGATTCCTGTTGAATTAGGAGGTTTTGATATTGTAGTAGGAATGGATTGGTTAAGTAAGAATCAGACAGAAATCATTTGTGGAAAACGAATGATTAAAATCCCTTTAATTAAAGATAACCAAACTCTTGTCATACACGGCGAGAAACCTAGAGGTCTAATCAGAATGATTTCTTGTATGAAGGCTCATAAATATTTAAAAAAGAAATGTTTAGCATTTCTGGCCCATATAGTTGATACCAAATCAGTCAAGCAAAACTTGAAAGATGTTCCTATTGTTAGAGAATATCCAACGGTATTTCCTGATGAGTTACCCGGATTGCCGCCCCCTCGTCAAGTAGAATTCAAAATAGATTTAGTACCAGGAACAGCACCAATTGCCAAATCCCCATATCGATTGGCACCATCAGAAATGAAGGAATTGATGAATCAATTACAAGAGTTGTTGGATAAAGAATTTATACGTCCTAGCGTTTCACCATGGGGAGCTCCAGTCCTGTTCGTGAAGAAGAAAGACGGAACCTTTAGGATGTGCATTGACTATAGAGAACTTAATAAAGTGACTATTAAGAATAGGTACCCTTTCCCTCGAATAGATGAGCTATTTGATCAACTACAGGGATCAAGCTATTTCTCAAAAATTGACCTGAGATCCGGGTATCATCAGTTAAGGGACAAGAAGAGGATATACCTAAAACTGCATTTAGAACCCGATATGGTCATTATGAGTTCCTTGTGATGCCATTTGGGTTAACTAATGCTCCGGTTGTATTCATGGATCTAATGAATAGAGTGTGTAAACCTTACTTGGATAAATTTGTCATAGTCTTTATAGATGACATATTAATCTATTCTAAAAGTAAGGAAGAACATGAAAAGCATCTAAGGCTATCTTTGAAGTTACTTCAAAAAGAAGAACTATACGCTAAATTCTCAAAATGTGAATTCTGGAAGCGAGAAGTACAATTCTTAGGACATGTGGTTAATCAAGATGTAATTCAGGTCGACCCAGCAAAGATTGATGCAATTAAGAAGTGGGGAGCTCCGAAAACACCAACTGAGATAGGTCAATTTCTAGATTTGGCCGGTTATTATAGGAGATTTATAGAAAATTTCTTCCGAATAGCCCAACCTTTAACAGAATTGACTCAGAAAGATAAGCCATATGTTTGGGGAGAAAAACAAAACACTGCATTTGAGACTCTAAAACATAAATTATGTAGTGCTCCTATTTTAGCTCTTCCAAAAGGTACTGATGATTTTGTAGTATACTGTGACGTATCACATCAAGGTCACGGATGTGTTCTAATGCAACGAAATAAAGTAATTGCATATGCGTCTCGACAACTCAGAGGAAATGAAAGGAATTATACTACTCATGATTTAGAATTAGGAGCAGTAGTATTTGCACTCAAGATTTGGAGACACTACCTGTATGGAACCAAATGCATAATTTATACGGATCATAAAGGTTTGCAACATATATTCGATCAAAAGATGTTGAATATGAGACAAAGAAGATGGGTAGAATTACTGAGTGATTATGATTGTGAAATCAAGTATCACCCAGGAAAAGCAAACGTAATGGCAGATGCCTTAAACAGGAAGGAAAGAACCAAGCCATTACGGGTTCGTGCTATGAGAACGGAGTTACATTCAGAGCTAATAATTCAAATCCGAGACGCTCAACAGAAAGATGAATTGAGAAGTGTGATGGAACATAATGAACAAATAGAAACTATGTCGGATGGAATCCTGAGATTTAAAGGAAGAATTTGGATTCCTGACAATGGCATACTTAGAGAAAATATTCTGAGTGAGGCACACAAGTCAAGATATTCAGTACATCCGGGGAATAATAAGATGTACAAGGATTTGAGAAATCAGTATTGGTGGCCAGGAATGAAGAAATCAGTTGCAGAATTTGTAGAAAGATGTGATATTTTTTCAAGAGTTAGAGCTGAATATCAGAAATCCTCTGGACGTTTGCATCAACCAGAAATTCCTGAATGGAAGTGGGACCAGATTACTATGGATTTTGTGACCAAACTACCCAGAACCTCAAATGGATACGACACGATATGGGTTATAGTCGATAGACTGACTAAATCAGCTCATTTCTTACCAATTAGAGAAGATTATAAAATGGAGAAATTAGCTAAGATTTATATGAAGGAGATCGTGTCTAGACATTGAATACCAATCTCAATTATATCAGACAGAGACAGCCGATTTACTTCAAGATTTTGGCAGACTTTGCAAAAAGCATTAGGGACTAAAATAAATATGAGTATAGCATATCATCCACAAACTAATGGACAGAGTGAGAAAACAATCCAAACATTAGAAGATATGCGAGCTTGTGCATTAGTTTTTGGTGGTAGTTGGGATACGCACTTACCTCTGATAGAATTTTCATATAACAATAGCTATCATGCTAGTATAGGGGTAGCTCCATTTGAAGCTTTATATGGAAGAAAGTGTAGGTCACCTTTGCGTTGGAATGAGGTGGGACACATAAAACTTACAGGCCCAGAACTTATACAGGAAACATCTTATAAGATCTTCGAAATAAAAAACAAGTTGAAGGCAACACGTGATAGACAGAAAATCTATGCGGATAAAAGGAGAAAGCCCTTAGAATTTTAAATCGGGGATAAAGTGTATTTAAAAGTATCACCTTCAAAGGGAATTATCCGATTTAGGAAAAGAAATAAGTTAAACCCTAGGTATGTTCGACCTTTTGAGATAATTGATAGGATTGGTCCTGTAGCATATAAGTTAGACTTACCTCAGGAATTAAGTGGAATACATAACACATTCCATGTATCTAACTGTAAGAGCCCGTTTCCGGAGACCTCACAATTGTACATACAAATCATAACCATTACATTATCACCATTCTCTTTCTTGCTTATTATTATTATCTTTCACTGTCGATATGGACCAAAGTGCTATACCCCCCATAAAATGTGCATAAACCTGGTACTGGGCCTTGAAGTCTATAAATAGACTCCATCCGTGGTGCACATATGCTGGCACCAGTACCGGGGCAACAACAGTGGTCCCCTCAATCTTAAAGATTGACCCTGTGTACATCCTTTGGGTTAGCTAAACCGTACACAGTTGAGCTAACGACAACATGGTCGTGCACCTCCTGTAAATTTTTTTTACGTGCAAGTCTTTCATTCTTTAAGTTCCACTTTTCGTTAATATTAATCTTTCACTAGATTAATAATACTTCATATACGAACAAACCACATAAGGCCACATAATAGTATCATAATAGGCACATAAGGGCAGCCCACATCATGCATAAGATAACCAAATAAAAGCATCAAGTCAACCGTGGTCAAATCCTAATTTCTGATCTTCCAAAATTCCAGAAAATTTCTCAAGTCCTAAAGAAATGCGGATGAACAGAACCAATGCGGATGAACAACATGCAAATGCGGATGAACAAAACTAATGCGGATGAACACTTGCAAATACGGATGAATAACTTGCAATGCGGATGTATAACTTGCAATGTGGATGAATAAAACTAATGCAGAAGAACACTTAGGCTGAATTTAGGCAAATGCGGCTGAACAAAGGTGAATCCGGGTGAACAAAACACTTAGGCAATTATCATGGTGTAAATGCGGATGAACCATCAGACCTGTAAATGAGACTTATGCTATAACCAGTTCTAAAACCTCATTTTCATACATTCTTAACATCGATCTATCATGCTAAACTCTTAGAACAAGCTTACAACCACATAAACAGAAATTCATACACATACATAAGCAGTCAACATACACGACGGTTATAAAACATTTTAAATGCATTTTCAGCCCCAAAGAAGTTTAAAAACAGAGAATCGGGGTCCTAGAACTCACCTATTGCAGCAAACAAGTGAATCTCCTCCCAACTTGCGTGCACAAGAGTTCAAACACCTTGGAGATTCTTCTCCTTCTTCACAATTCGACCGAGAGAAAACACAAAACCCAGCTTTCTTTCTTTTCTTCTTCGGAAAGCAGCAGCAGGAAGAGCATGGGCGACCATGCTCTTTATACACCCACTTTTGACTTTTGTACTATTTTACACTTTTCACCCTTCAACTTTGGCCTTATAAAATTCGGGTGTTACACTAACTTGAAGAAATGTCTGAATGATGAGACATTAAAGATACCAATAAGGGAAGTCAAAATAGATGAGAAACTTCATTTTGTGGAAGAACCAGTAGCAATCATGGATAGAGAAGTAAAGAGATTAAAGAGAAGTAAAATTCCTATAGTGAAGGTCAAATGGAATTCAAAACGAAGATCTGAATTTACATGGGAACGGGGAGATGAAATCAAAAGGAAATATCCACACTTACTTGAGGTTAAACTGAATGAAAAGGACAATTATAAAGACAAGCTTCCCATGGCATCAGATACTGACAACAGATGAATTTCGGGACAAAATTCTTTTTACGGGGGGAGAATGTGACGACCTCAAAAATTAAGGTTAGAAAATTTTATTTTATATAAGTTAAACCTATATTTATGTGTGTTTTTAATAAATTAAAGTCCTAAGGTGTCGTTAGGTGACAAAATTTTATATGTATATGTGTATTAGCATATAAAATATATGTGTATGCTTTATAAGTTTGCATGTATGCATGATTCTATACGTGTGCATGTAGGTATATATTTTTGATATATGTAAAACATTGAGAATGTTATGTGATTAGTTATTTAAATTACATATTATGCATTTAATTGATGTATAATGAAACAAGTTTACAATTTAAACGTTTAACCAAAACATCAAACTTAACATCTTAATCATTTATTAAGACTCGAACTAACATAAATTAGAAAGTTAACACCACAATAACACAACCTACAACACCATTAACATTACACTAAGCACACTTCTAAGTGTAACACCTAGCTCTTATCACTTAATGAACGTAAATACAAATTTTTCATACTTAGCCTAAGACTAAAAACTAATTCTTTGCCATAATCCTAGGCCGATTGATATCAGTATCAGCATCACACTAATCCTAATCAAATGCTTGACACTTAACACATCTAAACCTTGAACACCTAGCAATTTTACTTAACCAACTCATCAAGTTAATGATGATTCCTAGCTACTACAACCTTCGGCCGATTTCCATGCATTATCATCAAGATTAAAGATCTTCTAATTGTACCACATAACCACTATACTCAAACACCTCATCCTAAGTCATCATTGCTTGTGTAATGGTGGCAAGTTCTCAACATTCTTGGTGTCCAAGCCCTCGTCCGATTACCATGCACCATCACCACTAAACTTCATTCTATGCATGACACATCACCACAAGTCATCATTACTAATGAATTTGTGGCAAACTCTTGGTTAACTAAGGATGAGTAACCGCCACCGTATCCACTAATTTCCTCAAACTCTCGGCTCTCTTACACAACTTCAAAACAACACACAACCATCACACTTTACACCAACCTCACCTCAAATACTCTCATCACCTCTCTCGGCTGAAACATTAAACACGTCACCATCATCATCGATCAAGATAGCAACCATACACTATCAATAAGGATTTCATATCATTATCAAGCTCCAATAGAAGATAACTTTCAAAATCAAGAACCCTTCCTCAAGCTTTGGATTCAAGAAATTTAAAGTCATCTCCAACCATCTTCAACCTTTCTTTCCATCTATTGACAAGGTTTGATTCTTATAAACTATGACAAAACAAAATTTAAAAAGAGTTACACATGTGTTATACATACATATGTAACTAACTTATTATGTATAAACATAAAAACTATTTATCAAATTTCTTGAACATTTGATTTTTATTAAAAATCAGTAAGGGAAAAGTTTAAGAACTGAAAATTTAAGGATTTTATAAACCAAGAATTTAAATAGAATTTAAAGGGTTAAAACATGTGATATTTTATGAATTATTAAGTAAAATAGGTTAAATATTTTAAGACTGTGATTGTGGGAATAAAAATTAGAAATCTATCAGAAAATATTGAAAATAATAGTCTGGAAATTTTGGGAAATTATCATTTGATATACTAATTTATATGATTTATTTAAGGAAAATAAAAGAAAATGCTTAACAAAAGATTTAAAGATGATAAAAATCTAGAAAATATTATATGATGACCTTTATAGTAAGTTGTAATTTCAGAATAAATTTTGTGAATTAATTCATTAAATTAATAAAGTTACATATTTTAAAATGAGTGTTGTGATGTTATATTATCTAATTCTGTGATTTATGTGTATGACAGTTATAAATCACCTTGGCATATAAGTAGGGTTGGTTGTAATCTTATTTATATTGCATCAATAATTTTGTTAAGTTATTAAACCTATGATCTCACCAACTTTATGTTGACTGTTTTGAGTTGTTTTTTCAGGTAATCAGAAATGACTTATAATCTTGTGATGTTTACAATGGATGGTACGATGTGATAGAAAAGATGTGTGTAAAAGTAACCGTGAATCTGATTGATCTCAGCATATCAGTGGATGCACATGTCCACTACTATTGAGAAGACTATGAAGTGGTTACTTGAATCCTTTTGTAATAGGGTTGCAGGATTATATGCAAAAGTCTAAGTTAAGACAAGTTTTGTATATGTTATGAATGTAACCCGAATCTATAAATGACTAATGTGCTATTACTTTAAATTACTTTGGTGTGATTGTTTATATCTGTAATCAATGTGTTCCGAACCGGTAGTCACATCAAAGTATTTCACGCTTCCGTCGGGATGTGACAATAGATAAAGTAAAGTCTTTTGTTCATCACAAGCATGGATAAAGTAAAGTCTTGTGTTTGTCACAAGCAAGGGTCTGACCCTTGGGCCTATCCCGAGACATAGTAACTGGGAATTGACGGATAAAGAAGAGTAATGGATAATGAATAAGCGAAAGTCTTAATGATAAAGTATTGATAAAATGACAGTCTGTGTGTAGTAATGTTTGTTCATGTGAAGAAAAAAAAGATATCTATTTTCTTATATTACATAAAACTAGGACTGACTCAGCAAAACTGACTTTTATTTATGCATAATAGTTGGCAGACAAATATCGAGTGCTGAGGATGGCATGGAGATGAAAGCTACTTGGCGAATGATGAATGGCATCTGTGTTTATATAAAGATGTATAAACTTTCGAACAATACTATGTTACCATTTTAATTACTACTGTCAATTTTGTTATCATATTATTTAACGAAATGGATGTTTTAATTAATTCCGCTACAATGTTTATCTAAATGAATATTTCAAATCTATGTTTTTGCTGTGAATGACCAACCAACTGTAAGGTTTCCTGGGATCAGGGCCTTACAAAAATCGGTTGATCAAACATTAATCAAAGACCACTTGCCCTAGTGACAATACTATTGAGCTTTGTGGTGAATGAATCAATAGTGTCTTGCTCATTCATTTCAACATCTCAAATTCTGTTTTGAGTGTTTGAATACGTGCTATCTATACTTGATTCCCACCGACATGTCTTGTCTTAAGTGCATCTCAAATATCTTTTTAGTTTCACAATTTGCAACTTCTGATATCATATCCTCTACTAGTGCTTGAAATAAATACTAAATTGTCGCCATATCTTTCTTTTCAGTTGCGTAGCTTTAGCTTCTATCATTTCTCACTGTCCGTTTCCCTAAGTATGGTTTTCATATGAATTGATCGTATGGTATAGTTTGTGGTTTTCACCATAGACATTTGAATTAGATAAATGAACTAACCTTTCTATGTATTACAATAGTGTTTTATCAGTTCCCGATGATGACTTTTCTGTCATGTTAACTTATGTTCTCTTCTAAAATGCTAAGTTTTTAAATAGTAACAAGTTTTAATCGTTGTTTTTTTGAAAAAATCAAACGTGATTCCAAAAGTTAAATCTAACTTTCTAATGGGAATCAAAAAACAATTTCTACACTTGATCCGTATGTAGGTATAGAAGCCT
Organism: Flaveria sonorensis; assembly: GCA_025506505.1. Taxonomy (NCBI): domain Eukaryota; kingdom Viridiplantae; phylum Streptophyta; class Magnoliopsida; order Asterales; family Asteraceae; genus Flaveria; species Flaveria sonorensis. The sequence goes on along the minus strand of CM046438.1, from coordinate 52,936,964 downwards.
AAAATAATTCCAGATTAAATATAACGCAAAACCTGGAAATTTGAGAATCCTCTAAGTATGGATTGTGAATTCTTTTGTTAGCAAAGTCTTCTTTCGCTATTGTTATATAATCCACGACCACCACTCCACAATCTGCTTTTTTTTTTCTTTTATTTGGTTCCAATCAATCAAACAGATCCACTTTCTTTTGTGTGACTTTTGTAACAAACACCAAACTTTGGTTTTTGGTTCTCTAGTGCATTCGGTAGAGCAAATGACCACAACAACCCTTTGTTTGTTACAAAAAACAACCAACAACCCTTGATACTTGATTGTTCTATGAATCAAAAACTTCTTTTTGGCTTTGATTCTTACTGTCTGCGATGGATCAGACAACAAGAAAAAAACCCCTTTGGTTTTCTTATCATATAAAAACAGCCACCACAAAATCTTCTTTGTGCCATTTAAACAAACAATATACAATCCTCTTTCGGGCACTATTCTTGCAATACAACAGATAACGAACACCCTAGTTTGTTTCTGTTTAACAATAACGAACAGCCCCAAGAAGAGCCTTTTGAATTGCGACTAAAATTTAACACCAGAACACCCCTCGCTTTGGAAATTAAGTGTCAAACAACACCGGAAACATCAATTTCTCCTTTGGTCCGGCCTCGCTTCCTATTGAAGCATCAGAGAACAAAATCACCCTTTTGTTTCTGTTCTTCTTACGACACAACCACCACCAATGGTATCAAAAAAACTGTTTCTGTCCTCTAATGAACTAGACAATAAAAGACACCTTTTTTTGTTTATGATTGATTTATACGAACAACCCCAAAATTCTCTTGAACTTGCGACCAAAATCAACAATGGGCGGAACTACCTCGGGGTGGACGAGGTCAACTAACTGTTGGGGACGGTCTGCCCAAGACACATATTGAATTGATGTGGCTAGTACATTATGATCCAAGTCGGGTCATACCCAATAACAAGCTAGACAAACACCTACAATATTTGTTTTCTGATATGATCATGTAAATAAATATTGACACTTGTAGTATTTAGAAATTGGGTTTCTAAATATTTGCACTAGTGTTATGAATAAATTATATGGATAATTTATTCTAAAGAGAGAATACTTTGTATTGTTATTCAAATGGTTGAACAAACAATACACGTGTTTTTGTCCGCATTTCTTTTGTTCATCCGCATTTACTAATGCGGATGTGTTACTGAGGAAATACGGATGAATGTTCCTCATCCGCATTTACTAATGCGGATGTGCATTTGGGGAAATGTTAAAGGAATTATTTCATCCGCATTTACTAATGCAGATAAGCGTTTAAGGAAATGCTGATGAGACTGATCATCCCCATACAAATGCGGATGAGCATTTATGGAAATGCTGGAGTTACTTATCCGCATTTACAAATGCGGATGTACATTTGGGAAATGTGGATGAAGTTCTTTCTCTGCATTAACAAATGCGGTTAGAGTTTGTTCATCCGCATTTACTAATGCGGATGAATATTAGAGAAATGCGGATGGGTTAAAGGGATGGGTCTCGCCCACTTTTCTCTCACTCTAAAATTTAGTTTCATAGGACGTACAATATATGATTGCATTCAACCACTCTCTCTGATGACTTACAATACACACAAAGGTGCAATCGGTGTGCTACTGTAGCTTTTCTCTCGATCGGTCGAGGAAAACCAAGAACAGAACCTGATTCATGAAAAATCCTAGCAACCTGGTGTATTGTTGGAGGCTTGGGGTAGACAAGCTTGAGGTTTCCTGCTTTGGAAGCTGCAAATCAAAGATCTTTTTCCTCTGTCCCATTCGAGAGGTAGATTACTAAACACCCTATGGTTGTTTGTAAGCATGGTTTTTCATATAACGATCCATTACGGGTTTTCTTTTAACAGATATTATAAATTGGTTTATATATTAACTGTAAACAAGTTTTTCATTCCATTTCCACTGCGTATTCATTTTATAAGGATAAAATGACTCTGATAAACTTGTGAAAACCCAACAGTGGTATCAGAGCCAGTTATATGGATACATACTTCATCTGGATTGAATTCTCGGTTTTTTGCTGTTATTCACCAACAGATCGAAAATTCAGGTTTATGTTTCCCCTGTTTTTCAGGATTCTACTTTACATGCATATTGTAATCTTGAAAAATCTTAATCATTTGGATGATTTAACTTGTTTGGACAAGAATCATGACTTTTGGTTTGTTTATACATTAACCGAAAGTCTGTGATTCAAGGGGAGAATTCTCGGATTTTGCTTACATATTTGGATATGTATCTTGATGTTCATAACCTAGCCGAGACATTGTGTTTGGTTGTGTGTGATTTATATTTGATTATTCAAAGGGTTGTAATAATTAAATTTATTTGTTCTTCCTATTGGCCATGTAATTTATTTATTTTCATTTGGTATGTAAAATAAATAGATTAGTTGCATTTTACTTTTATTAGAAAATGTATATAGGATATATAATTTTGTAAAAGAAGATGCAACAAGAATGTTTTTGGGTTTGGGCCAATTTTGTGCCCAAAGGGCTTCATAGCTCTTAATGGGATTTAAGCCCAATAACCGAAAGCATATTTTGAAGGCCCAAATGGGTTTGGTGCAGAATTTTAAGTCCATTTGGAAGCTCAAATCGAATGGGGAATCACAACACAAAGTGGACACTTGAAGCATTTGGATGCGGGATCAAGTGGGAGTTCATCGGCACAAGTGCTATCTTTAGGATGGACCTAATAAGTCACTTGTTTTGGCCAACAAGTGATGTTAAATTAGTTGGCTATGGTTGTGAACTTGTTGTTGTATGTGTTGCTTGTATGGTTGATTTAATTTATTGTTCATGTGATATTTGGATATGCACTATTAAACAATTTCAAATCAACGACAAGCTGCAATCGGTTCTTTTGAAAACATTAACATGAGTAATAAAATGGTTTTATTAAAGGTTAATGTTTTCGCAATAAATTGGGTTTTATTAAAAGAACTTTTGAAATTGGTTTCACTCGTGTACCACGCATTTGAATGCATGCAAATGTAAGGTACAAAATGTTTTCATAACTAGAATTAATGGAAACAAAATTCATTTTAAACAAGTTTAACACCCTTTTATACAACACTCGAATCACTTGGAAACTATTTGTGGGATAAAGGTCACCTAACCACATTTAGGGAACTTGTGTGTTTGAGGTGGGCTTAACATATTTGTGGGATAAAGGTCACCTAACCACCTGTATGTGTAAACTCACACGTGTGTGTAAGTAGGACGACTTGAATTGGAAACCATGTGAATAGGGTCACCGAAGCATGGCGTACAATGGTGTTGATGGGATTAAACATGCTGACTAAACATAAAGATGTTTAACCGATCCCATAAACTAGAAGTTGCAAAGGGTTGCAATTATCAAAAGTTGACTACCTTGTTAATTTAAATAATGGGATAAAGGTCACCTAACCATTATTTGAATGTAATGTTGGATTCTAGATTTTAATTATTAATTATCTATGAGACATGAAAGGGTATTAATAGTTAAAATGTCTTTTTTTTTATAAATACTAAAATTGAACTTTGTTTATATTGTAGTTATGGCCGCAAATAATAACAACGTTACCTCCCCGACCGTCCAAAATCTATCACTGAGAACTATTCTTGAAAAGGATCATCTAAACCATAATAATTTCATGGATTGGTTTCGAAACTTGAGAATTGTTCTCAAGAAGGAAAATAAATCATATGTGTTGGACGATCCTATTCCCGATGAACCCAACGTTGATGATGTTGATGCCTACGAGGATTGGGTTAAGCACACTTAGGATTCTGTGCAAGTTTCTTGTCTCATGTTGGGAACCATGGTTCCCGAGCTTCAAAAGGATTTTGAACATCACGGGGCATACGACATGATTACCCAGCTGAAGGAAATGTTCCTTCAACAAGCGAGGGTAGAGCGCTTTGAAACGGTTCGAGCGTTTCATGCATGTCAAATGGAAGAAACCCAATCTGTATAATCTTATGTGATGAAGATGAAAAGCCACATTGATCACCTTGAAAGGATAAATTGTCCAGTCTCAAAAGAGTTGGCCTCGGATTTGATCCTCAATGATCTAACCAAGAAGTTTGAGACTTTTATCATGAATTATAACATGAATGGATATTGGGGAACTTCATGCAATGCTCAAAAAAGATGAGGCAGGGATGGGTAAAAGGGTTTTACCAGTTCTCACGATCAATGAGTGTGGCAACAAGAAGAGGCATCACCCCGAACCCAAGGCAAATGTTGCCAAAGGCAAGGGGTACATCAAAGAAAAGGGTAAGGAAAAGACTAAAGTGGGACCACCAAAACCGAGGCTTAAGAAGCTAAAGGTTACGGAGAATGATCCATGCTTTGAGTGTTGTGAGATAGGAAATTGGAAGAGGAATTGTCCAATCTATCTCAAGGAGTTGAGAAACAAGAGGGATGCTGGGCAGACCTCAGATACAACTTTCATAATCCATATTGAACTTAATGTTATTTCCTCAAACACATGGGTATTAGATACCGGATATGGAACTCATATTTGCAATTTGTTGCAGGGGTTCAAAAGAAATAAGCATTTTAAGAAGGGGGATACTAGTCCCTATATTGGCAACGGAGCAAAGGTTGATGTCGAAGCCCAAGGAGACTATATCTTGAAGCTTCCAAGCGGTTTGGAAGTCATTTTGAAGAATGTTTTGTATGCTCCTAGTTTGACTAGGAACATAATTTCTGTTTCCCTTCTAAAACAATTTAGTTATGTATTAAAGTTTGTAAATGATGTTATTTGTGTATTTATGGATGATATATTTTATTTTAAGGCTATGCCTTTTAATGGTATTTATGAATTGGTTTATGATGACTCATCCTTTAATAACTCGTTATACCAGTCGAGCACCAAGAAACTTAAAATGGGTTTAAGTGAATTATATCTTTGGAATTGTCGTATTGGACACATAAACAAGAATCGTATTCAAACACTTCAAAAGAATGGTCTTTTGGAAGCAAATGAAGAAGGTTCATTTGATAAGTGTGAATCTTGTTTACAAGAAAAGATGACCAAGGAACCCTTTAGTGGTACTAACTAAAGGGCAAAAGACTTATTAGGAATCATACATTCGGATGTATGTGGTCCTTTTAAAGCAATGACAAGGAATGGTGAAAGATACTTCATTACCTTTATCGACGATTATAGTCGTTATTGTTATTTCTACTTGTTGAGACACAAAGATGAAGCTTTTGAAACGTTCAAAATCTTCAAGAATGAAGTAGAAAACCAACTCAACAAAACCATTAAATTTCTTTGTTCGGATAGAGGAGGTGAATACCTTAGTGATGCTTTTCAAGATCATCTTAGGAGTTGTGGGATTGTCTCACAGCTTGCTCCACCTGGTACACCATAGCATAATGGAGTGTCTGAAAGGAGAAACCGAACCCTATTGGATATGGTTCGATCTATGATTGATAGAAGCACACTACCTCTATCATTTTAGGGATTCGCATTGCTCTCCGAGGCCCGTATTCTGAATATGACCCCAACCAAGAAAGTGGATAAGACACCTTTTGAAATATGGCATGGAAGGGTTCTATCATTATCATATTTAAAGGTATGGGGTTGTGAGGCTTATGTTAAGCAAAACAGCCCAAACAAGTTAGAAAGCTGATCCACTAAGTGTATCTTTGTAGGATATCCCAAAGACTCGATGGGATATTACTTCTACAATCCAACAGAGCAAAAGGTATTTATTACTCGAAAGGCTGAGTTCTTGGAAACTAAATTCCTTATGGAAGGAACTACCGATAGAATAGTGGAACTTGATGAGGATCGAGAACCACAAGCCGATACACGTTTGGTTGATACTAGCAATCAACAAGAGGTTGTTGATAATGATCAAGTGGTTGATCAATACACACAAAACGTTCGCAGATTTGGTAGAACTAGCTATCCACCCGAAAGATATGGATTTTTCATGAGTGGATGCTATGTAGTTGACTCGGATGAACCAACTATGTACCATGATGCAATGTCCAATTCGGATTGTGACAAGTGGCTTGAAGCCATGAACGTAGAGATGCAATCCATGTATGACAACCAAGTGTGGGAATTGGTTGTGCCACCGCTTAACTCCAAACCGGTTGGACGTAAGTGGGTTTTCAAGAAGAAAACCGATATGCATGGAAACTTGATACTTATAAAGCAAGACTTGTAGCAAAAGGTTTCACTCAAACACAAGGGGTTGATTATGATGAAACTTTCTCGCCTGTGGCAATGCTAAAGTCAATTATGATATTATTTGCCATAGCTGCATATTATGACTATTAGATTTGGCAAATGGATATCAAAACTGCTTTCCTTAATGGATATCTCGGAGAGAATGTCTATATGGTTCAGCCCGAAGGTTTTGTCGATCCATAATATCCTAATAAAGTATGCAAGTTAAAGAAATTAATCTATGGATTGAAACAAGCATCAAGAAGTTGGAATCAACGTTTTGATGAAGAGATCAAAATCAACGTTTTGATGAAGAGATCAAAAGGTTTGGATTTATCAAGAACGCTGATGAAGCTTGTATGTATAAGAAAGCTAGTGGGAGCATCATCACATTCTTATTATTGTATGTTGATGATATATTACTGTTTGGAAATGACATTCCAACCATGAAAGGTGTTAAAACCTGGCTTGGAAGTTGTTTTTCCATCAAAGATCTTGGTGAAGCCGCCTATATTTTGGGAATAAAGATCTATAGGGATAGATCAAGGCGGTTGATAGGTTTAAACCAAAGTGCATACATTGATAAAATCTTAAAAAGGTTCAAGATGGAGAACTCTAAGAAAAGTTTGGTACCTATTCAAAGAGGGACAATATTGAGTGCATCTCAATGTCCAAGCTCAAAGGATGAGCAAGAAAGGATGAAGGAAATCCCAAATGCATCTGCTATAGGATCCATCATGTATGCGATGATATGCACTAGACCGGACGTGTCATGCGCCTTAAGCATGACAAGAAGATATTAGCAGAATTTGGAAAATAGTCATTGGATGGCTGTTAAGAGTATATTGAAATACCTTAGGAGGACTAAGGATATGTTTCTAATATACGTATCTGGTAAAGAGGAAGTCGTTGTAAAGGGTTACACGAATGCGAGTTTCCAAACTGATCGAGATGATTCTCGATCACAATCGGGTTATGTCTTCATTATGAATGGAGGGGAAGTATCCTGGAAGAGTTCAAAGCAGGATGTGGTAGCATTGTCCATTACAGAATCAGAATGCATTGCCGCTTCATTGGCAGCACAAGAAGCTGCATGGTTGAAGAAATTCATTGCCGATCTAGGGGTTGTCTCTACCATTCAAGATCCCCTAGAGATCTTTTTTGACAACGAGGGTGCGATTGCTCAAATCAAGGAACCCCGTTCACATCAAAAGACAAGGCACATTGAGCGGAGATTCAACTACATAAGGGATGAAGTTGAAAAAGGAAAGATATGTATTCGCAAAGTTCACACTGATCAAAATGTTGCAGATCCACTCAGGAAGCTCCTTGAAAGGCCAAAGCATGAGAGTCATACTTGTGCCTTCGGACTTCAATATTCTAGTGATTGGATTTCATCTATTTTGTATTTAAATATCAAAACAATTATTATTTTGACTCATATATATATATATATATATATATATATATATATATATATATATATATATATATATATATATATATATATATATATATGACTATGATACTATGAGTTATGTTCCATTTTAGCATGTTTAAATACATGAATATATTTATTATTCTAAATGTTCGTAGTCGGTCATATTTGTGAGAACGAATATGAAGTAAGACTATTATGAACTTGGATTGGTGGATATTCATGAGGAATGAATATAGAGCGAGAGGTTGCTACCAAGGTTCATAAATATTTGTGGGATACAAATATTGGACAGACCCGCTCTCAAATTTTACTGCATGGAATCATGTAATTGATCATAAGTAAATTTGAGTAAAGGCGAATATCGTTGCATCCTCCGACCTGAGATACATATTGGGTTTTGATATTCACCAAATATTATACTTTGATCTAGTTCTTCGCTGTTCTGAAATAATGGACAGTACATGAGGGTAGTTTTAGGTGTGATACAAGGTGATTGTGAGAAACGTATGTAGGTCTAGATGGGATTTGTTCCTCTTATTCGTTGAGAGTATGATGTCTAAGGCCTGATTAAGTTAAATCACCAGAGAATGATCACTCTGTGTCTCTGGATTTAACATGACATCTGTAACAAAAGGATAGATGATAGATTCACCTAAATCATTTCAAGTAAGGGACTTGAGGAAGATGATGTTATTGAATGGCACTTCGTCATGCGTATTAGTGGTAGTAAACCATTGTTAGGCGGTATTTACTGCTTGCATCAATTCTCTATGTATCTTGTGCAAGTGGGAGATTGTTGGGGACGGTCTTCCCAAGACACATATTGAATTGATATGGCTAGTTGTTATGATCCAAGTCGGGTCATACCTAATAACAAGCTAGACAAACACCTATAATATTTATTTTCTGATATGATCATGTAAATAAATATTAACACTTGAAGTATTTAGAAATTGGGTTTCTAAATATTTGCACTAGTGTTATGAATACATTAAATGGATAATTTATTCTAAAGAGAGAATACTTTGTATTGTTATTCAAATGGTTGAACAAACAATACATGTGTTTTTGTCTGCGTTTCTTTTGTTCATCCGCATTTACTAATGCGGATGTTACTGAGGAAATGCGGATGAATGTTCCTCATCCGCATTTACTAATGCGGATGTGCATTTGGGGAAATGCTGAAGGAATCACTTCATCCGCATTTACTAATACGGATAAGCATTTAAGGAAATGTTGAAGAGACTGATCATCCGTATTTACAAATACGGATGAGCATTTATGGAAAAGCTAGAGTTATTATCCACATTTACAAATGCGGATGTACATTTGGGAAATGCGGATGAAGTTCCTTCTTTCGCATTTACAAATGCGGTTAGAGTTTGTTAATCCGCATTTACTAATGTGGATGAATATTAGAGAAATGCAGATGGGTTAAAGGGATGGGTCCCGCCCACTTTTCTCTTACTCTAAAATTCAGTTTCATAGGACGTGCAATATATGATTGCATTTAACCACTCTCTCTTATGACTTACAACACACACAAAGGTGCAATCAGTGTGCTACTGTAGCTTTTCTCTCGATCGGTCGAGGAAAACCAAGAACAAAACCCGATTCAAGAAAAATCCTAGCAACCTGGTATATTGTTAGAGGCTTGGGGTAGACAAGCTTGAGGTTTCCTGCTTTGAAAGCTGCCAATAAAAGATCTTTTTCCTCTGTCTCATTCGAGAGGTAGATTACTAAACACCCTATGGTTGTTTGTAAGCATGGTTTTTCATATAACGATCCATTAAGGGTTTTCTTTTAACAGATATTATAAATTGGTTTATATATTAACTGTAAACAAGCTTTTTATTCCATTTCCGCTGAGTTTTCATTTTATAAGGATAAAATGACTTTGATAAACTTGTGAAAACCCAACACTAACACTATTCTTTTTTTATTATTAACACCATTGTTTTCTAGAAAAAAAATATTTCCCCATTGCACCTTGCTTTTTCAAAAAATTATATAAGCTTTATTGTACGTTAAAAAAAGTAATTATATGTTACATAAGGGTTTCAATACATATTATATTTTTGCCTTTGTTGTGTGTATTGTAAAATACTATACTTAAAATCACAAATCCTTAGTAAATTATCATTTTCTATTACCCAACTATTAATTATTTCTATCGGTTGCAAAGAAACTTATTAAATGTTATTGGTTTATCGTTTATTAAAGTTAACATTAGTTTAAAATCACCTAAACCCTACCCCCTTTTGTCCCTCGTCAGTCGTCAGTTCCACCGACATCGCACCACAAAACCTTTGACATCACCATGCACCACCACCACCACCATCGTCCACCGCCACTACCACTCCAGAGCACCTACCACTAGCTTCATCTCATCATTCTCATCTCTCACCATGATCATCTCTACCACCATCATCATCATCATTATCTTGACCAATGTAAAACCCATACCATCAGCCATCCACCATCCACACAACCACCAGCACCGTTATCATCGTCGTCATCTTTGAACTTACCTGCATCATCATCGGCGATAAGGTTAGGGATATTCAATGTTTGTTAGAGTTTCTAGTTCGATTAGGGAGGCGATAAGGTTAGCGATTAGGTTGGGGATCAGTGGTAATTGTTCAGGCGGTGGTGGTTAATGGTGGTAAGATTGTCGTTTGGGGTTTTTAGAAAGAGGGTTTGAGAGACGATGGTGATTGTCGATAATGTGGTGAAAAATAACCATACGGTGGTGGTGGTGGTTATTTGTGGCGGTTGTGTGGTGATCTAGTTGAGAACGGGTGGCCTGAACCCTAAATAAACCACCACCATCATAACCCCATTCGATAGAGAGAGATTCAGTGGTGGGTGGTGGCTACGGGTGGTGGTGGTGGCGGTAGAGCTTTTTGAAATTTCTAAAGTTTACAAAGAGAAATGGGAAGTGAACAAAATGATTAAATGGTTTAAATTTTACAAAATGGTCCCTTAGTTATACAAAAGTTTAAAAGCTTGACTAAACTAGCCCTTATATATGAAATGACCAAGCTACCCTTCCATTTAACACAAAAAAATAACGACGTTAGTGGGTTGGAGTTATTTTAAACAAATCAACCATAAGGAGGAAAAAGTGATTTTGAAATATTTGGATGAAAACTATTATTTAGACCAAACCACGGGAGAAAAATGAAGTTCAATCTAATTTCTTTGATGTCTATGATTGCAATATCAAAAAACTTAACCAACCTTTTTTCACTTATGGTCACCCGATCGCCAACAATCCATCACTGATTGTTGCCTGATTTTGCATTGTTCGTAGAAACAAAAATTGAATTTTAAGAGCCCTAGGCTCTTATACTAGTGGTTGTCCAAGAACACACAATTAACTAACAATAATCAGTATACTAGAAACTTCAAACTTGATAACACAATGATCGAAACTTGTTACAAACTTGACATCGGTTTATACAACCCTAATTCTTGACCATCGTGACTTTCACTGCGAGTTATTTGTTTTCATCTCCATTTTTCTACCTGTAATAGGTATTGGTATGTACCCCGATTTTGTTCTTTCACTATCAGTTGACAAGGTTGAAGGTATTCTATCTAATTATTTTTATAGATAGTTTTTGATTCATTAGGACTCAGTTTCTAACTTTGACACTAAACACCCCTAACTTGACAAGTTGATACAATTCACACTAAAACAAAACTTTAGACAATTTACTTATTTAACCCATAACTTTGACCTTCGTGGATTAAGAAATTATAATCTAAGACTCTTCACTTTTAACAATTTTATTTTATTAGATTCAAATGCCCATTCTTCGGTTAATTTCATGCATTTCTTTTGATCTTGAGCTAATATATAATCACAAGTTTGTTAACCGGAAATGAGAGGTTAAGAAATAAAAAACAATCAAAATGGAACCTAGTACAAACAAGTTCCATTTGAGAATGAGTCATTTGCCTAAAGTTAAAAGAAAAAAATTTATGTTTTATGCACACGCCTTTTTGTATGCCATTAAACACAAAACCATATTGGTACAAGTCTTTTTGCTTTTTTAACCAGCCGGTCTGGACTGATTTTAAATCATTAGTTAGCGTAATTAGGGAGGGTTAGCTAAAGATATAGTGTTTTACAAATTTTTATACCCTTGTTGCACCGCATGGGTCTCACTCTCTATTCTTCAAAAGCTTAAGACATTTAATATCTATGTTGTTGCATTTCATACTAGTGTTGATACATAAATCTATACTACATGTATAATTATGTCCCTAACCAAAAGTGTAGAAAATCTTCCTATCTCACATAAGTTGTGTAATAAAAGCAAAGTACTACCCAACTACTACGTAAGGAGTCTTTTATCCAAAGTTAAAAAAGTTGTGTTTGATGTGCAAGTCTTTTTGTATCCATTAAATATAAAACCAGATCGGTAAAAAAAATTTTTTTTGAATTGAGCGTATCGGCGGTTCGTGGTTGAAGCGGCCGATCCGGTTTTCAAATTATTGGTTAGCAAAATAAGGGAGTTTTAGCCAAAAATTTATAGTCTTACAAATTTGTATAACCTAGTTGCAAAGCGCGGATAGTAAAAACATAAGTTACTGATACTTTAATATTTTAGTATCAGAAGCATGCAATGTCTCCTCGTGCTCTTCTTCATGCAAATTCATCACACATATATTAAAATAATTTTTTTGAAACTTTTAATACATATATGTGTAGTTGGTGTATCTTTTTTTGTTTCAATTTTGTTTATGTTTTGAAATTAGATATGTAATTAATGAGTATGGGAATATTTGTTGTTATATTATAAACTTGTTTACAAGCTTAATGAGAACATTCCAATTTGACTTTATTAAGCAATCAGAAACAAGTTTAGAAGTCTTTTATTTCGGCCAACGCATGTATCGACTTTTGGAAATTTCCATCCAATTTTAAAGTCGATATTTGACCCAATATTCCTGATTTATAGGTTACCCCATTTAATCATAATTTTCAAACCAATGATAATGGAGACAAACAATTGACGAAAGATGATTTGAGTTGCTTATATGAGAACAAGATTTTCAAAGAGAGAAAAAAACAAAGTCATGGATGGGATGGTAGAGAGAGACATGAATGGAGTGAAAAGAACACTTTAACAACGGAAATCATATACCATGATGAAACTCATGTATATAATACTAATTACCAATTTGAGTAGTGTATTAAGATCGTACATTACACATCAACAATTGTACCTTGTTATTTACTATTGCTTAACTATATATATTTACTAGCCTTACCACCCGTGTGTTACACGGGTTGAAAAAATTAAATTTAAAATAAATAGATATATAAATTATCAGTTACTACTAAAAAGTTCATAATATATGCGCATGTGAAGATTGATTAGATAAATGTGTATGCATGTAAATTAAATGAAAGAATTAAATACTACAAAACAAATATTAATATTTATAAATATCTAAAAACTTCTTTGTATACAAATCTTTAACCAAACTCATTTAATAACATCTCAAACTTAATAAATCATCTTTTTAGAATATTCACCTGTATTGTAGTGCCTTATAATTAAAAATATAACAAATTAAGATATATAACAGATATGTTTTATAAGATAAATATTAAAAAAAGATAAATATTAAAAGAATAAGATAAAAATTTGATTAGTTGAACAATATCTCGTACTCAACCACAATAAACTCAATAGAGTAAGTTTATCCAGATGATTATACATAGGTTGTCTTCATAAGAAAGTTACTTATGATACTGATGATGTCCTGTAGAGCAATGTAATTGGATGGTTCATTAATAACGTACAAACCAGCATAGATAAATAAAAATTGAACAAAGTGAAGGTTATGATCGTAGAATAAAAAAAAATATTAGTCTTAAGGTTTATCATTAAAAACTTGTTTTTTAAATTCAAGTGTACGCAATATTTTAAATGAATGCAATACAAAATGAGTTGAAAATAATGATTGTGTGAATACCGGAGAAGTAAGGGAAGTTTTTCATACAGAATACCTGAACTCTTTAATCATAGAAGAATTTATTTAGTATATTTATCAAATATCTATGATTTTAGAAGGACAATAAACATAAAAAATTGTTTTGTATATATAATAAAATAAGGGTACAATGTTATATAATGCATACAAAAGTTATATGATATTATTAAAATATATAAGATTTTCATAATTTGAAATTATTGACTCAAAATACTCGGATTGAATGTTACTATTAGAATTTAAAATATGTGAATTACATATGCTCCATTTAAATATTAAAATTGTTAGTTTTAACTTTTAAATTTTTACTAATTTAGTTATTTATTATTAGATAAAATCTTGGATTAATTGGAGATTGAATTTGAAATTTAAAGTTTATAAATTTTTGTTTCAATCACTAAATTTTATAATCTAATTTTAGAATGTTGTTTAATTAGGCAATAACTACTGTTTAAACATGATTCGTGGGATTCATTTTAAAATCATATATTGCTAATAAAATGTGTCACACCCCAATCCATAGCAGTTTCCCGCAGGGCGTGATCAACATGAAATCATAGTTATTGATCGACCACTACATGATTTGGTAAAACATACATTGCAAATACGTTTAAAAATACATAATTGTTTTCGGAGTTAAATTGCGAAAGCAGTAGAACTAATGTAAATTCTTTTCAAAACACGACAAATACAGAAATAAATGTCCTAACAATTGAATGACCCTAAATACGATGTGATCCATGCAAGCTTAACTTGATGCAAATATCAAATTCCTGAGAAACATGCATGAAAATATGTCAACATAAAGTTGGTGAGTTCACATGTTTTAAAGTAAGAATAAACAGTGTAATGGACCACAAGTCTTTTCATGATTTGATTGTCGATCATACAATATTACAATATTGTATAAGCACTGCAACCGAAGCTAGACTGTAACTGTAATAGATTGCCCCTACCCATGCCTACAGTAAGCACGCGGGTGAATAGGCTAATAATGCACCCGTTTAAACCTCCAGTCAAGGTTAGGGTAATTAACCCGGGTGGGGGTAGTCAAACCCAATAGTACTATCCATGATTACCTCGCTTTGGGAAATAAACTAACGGTCCGATAACAGGGGACCTTACACGGTAAGTAAAGAACTTATATAACATGCGAAACCATGACGAGTAATTGTGTCCATGAAAGTAATTTGCATGTAATCTCCCCCAAAAATGGAAACAAGTAAAAATGGGGCCGTAAAACTCACCTGTCAATTGGGTGATCGGATATGAAAATCTGTAAGTAGCCAAAGTGCTTGGAAAATCCAACCTAAGTTCGCCCGAAAACAATTAAGGCAACTTATGTCTAATTAATTACTCCTACGTGTAATGTGAGCATGTAACTATTCATCCACATACTTGGTAACAAAAGGTTTAACTCGACGACCCGTTGGTGACACAAAATGGGCATTTGTGAGATATATATATATATATATTATTAATAAATTATATTTCACTTGAATGTGTACACAAACCCTTGTATTTTAAGATTGACATATTGTTTAGGTAATTAAATATTATTTTGACTCGACCCGAGACGTGACTCGAGTGTTTAGTAATTTAGCTATGTAATTTACCTATGAAATTATAGAAACTAGGGTTTTGAAATAATCTTATTTTTCATAGGTAAAATAACATTTGTATCATATTAATTGAAATACAATTTGAAATATTGACATCTAAGTAAAATCACTAGCTTTCATATTTTTACAATCCACGAATAAATATATATTAACTTATAAAATAATTATTTAATTATTTTCTTAGTGAGATTATTCTTTTATTTTATTTAGCTATTATAAACCTCAAAATATATTAAGTTAGGATGTACTCAATTTTTTTTAGTGATTTATTATATTATAAAGTAAAATCCCTTTAATAAAATACTTAGTCACTCTAGTCTATTTATCAACTTGTCTTAGCCCATCTTTTTAAGTAACCTAGTAACTAATATTATAACATCAATAAATTCATATTTTAAGTGCCATGCTAAAATAATTTAATCATGTGCCATCTTTGTCAAAAGTCATCTACTAGCCATTTTAACACACCCATTAAACTAACATAATATTTAATTATGAAGTTCATACTTTTTCATTTCATGTCCCATGTTTATATATACAACCACACTTGTAAACTTTGTAAACTTACCATCTAGTCATAACCCAACTTTCATACTACAACTCACTAACCAAATATAACTTGTAGAATATATACAAGGGTTCATAATAATACTTGTAAAACATCTAAAATTTCATAAACATAATGTAACCCTTTTGTAACTTTTTTTGAGTTTTAACAAACCTTTATGACTTTTTATAAAATCACCAACTAGTAATTTGGTCAAACATAGATCAATAATTATTTACTTTTTAAGGACATGAATCATTATTTAGTTATGTTAAAAATGTTTTGTATGAAATATTATTCTTGAAACTCTTTGTTTGTAAAAGTATTGTTTTCAACAAAAACATCTTTGGTGGATGAAACTAGTTTCATATGAAATAATAGATGAACAATATATGATAAAGAAAATATATATAAACAAAAAGAGAGTGTTCTCACTTGGATAAAGCAAAATTAGATGGGGGTTGTTGTAGGTTGTTTGAACACTTTAAAAATCACTTGGTCTTCAACAATGGCACTTGATTTCACTAAATTTGTAGAGATCTAATTTGAAATGTGATATACTAGGGATGAAAAGGGTGGGGGACGATTTCAAGGGAAATGAGGAGCAATGTGGTGATTTTTGTGTAGGTGAAAAAAAAGTCATGTGGATGCAAGAATTAATCAACAATTTGAAAGATTGTCTTTTGGGTTTGAATACTCTTATGTACGTATCATATGAAGGGAAGGGTGGTTATTTGTGGTAAGTAGACATGGTTATTTTTTTCAATGCAAAACAAGATTTTAAAAATGAGATTCATGGGGAAATGCAAAAGAAATGGATGAGATATAGTGGGCGTGCATGAGGTGGGTGGAAAGATATTTGTTTTTAGTTTTGAGTGGTATTAGGGTAGATTGGGTGGTATTTGTTAACTATGAAGATTTTTATATATTTTTATATTTGTAATTTTTATTTCTTAATATGCATATAAATATTATAAGAAATTATAAAATATCATATATTTTAACATTGATGATATGTTAATGATATATCGCCTATCAAGTAATCGTGTTAAAAGTAGTGCTAAAAGGATTCATACCGGGTAAAATATCAACTTACGCGATTAGTCTCATTTATAAATTTAAGCTTTTACAATGTATTTAATTTGGGATCTAAAATACTTTGAGACACTTTAAAGTATTCATTAGTATGTATATATTCATTATCAAAAACGTTCGTATGTGCCGGATGTACCGCGTGTAAAAATGGTAATTATGTCGAATCACCGATGCATGAAATGTTATGCATGAAATTTTGCAATGCATGAAATGGCTTTAAATAATTAGAACTCAATTAAAACTCATGTATAATATGTATAATTATGACTAAGTCGGGTCGGGTATTGACCTGAAATTTTTCCGGTTGTCACAAAATGACTTGAGGCAATCATATGCTGTGAAAGTGCCATGTGACAATGTATTATCTAAAATCTTGCCACGTGGCTTAACCCTTTTTCTTTTATTATATTCTAGCCTAACCACCCGTGTTTTACACGGATTGAAAAAGTTATATTTAAAATAGAGTAAATTACACGCATGGTCCTTATGTAATGTTAAAATTTTAGGTCTGGTCCTTAAAGTTTAAAAATTTTGAATATGGTCCCTAATATTTCATTTCTTTTTATCTATGGACCCAAATTCTGTTAGTTAACAATTAATAATGTTAAAAATTAAAAAAATGACACTTTACCCGCATCGACCATCCATTTAATTTACCGTTTAAACTATAGTATTATTTTTATTAAGTAAAACTTTATATTCTTGTTTTTCCAACGTTTTTTTTTTTTAATATATTTATTATTTCATTAATTATATGTTTATTATATAATAAAATACATTTTAAATGCATGAATAAAATTTTTAATAACATATTTTATAAAATTTTTGCTTTTCTAAAGTTTTTTCTTAAACCATTTATATTTTAAAGCATCTTTAAAAACAATCACTTTTTAAACATCTTTTTCAAAAGCAATTCATTTTTAAATGACATTTTTAATATTTTTTAAAACATTTAATAAACAAATAGTTTTAAAAACAATATTTAGAAAATGAATAATTATATAAATTACATTTAAAAAACCAAATGGTTCTAAGACAGACGATAATGCTTTTATAAAAATCAAAAGTTTTAGAGAAACAATTAAAAACCTGAACATTCTAAACATGATATTTTTAAAACATTTTTTATTTAAATAAAAAGTAAATTACATTGATGATCTTTGTAGGTAAAATAGTCATTTTGAAACTTTTAACATTAGTAAATGAACTAACAGAATAAGTACTGAGTTGATGAAAGATAAATATAACAGTAAGGACTATATTTGTCACATCCCGGCGGAAGCGTGAAATGTTTTGGTGTGACTTATTGGCTCAAAACACATTGGTTACAAAATATACAATCACAACATTATAACTAAACATCATCTTTCCATTAGTCATAAGTTTTATAGGATTACATCATACAAAATTGAGTCTAATAACTTAAACTCTTACATCAGCAATCCTATTCTGGTACACATCATTATCATTTCATTTTATTCTTCAGCTAGTAGTGGACATGAACGTCCACAAAGAGGCTGAAGTGACAGATCTACAACCACCCATATGCACAGCTCCCCTATATAGCCGTGCCAATCATCGCAGATACTTAACGTGTACATGAGATTACAAAACATTATGATTTTCTAAAAAAGTATACTCAAAATAATCAACATAAAGTTAGTGAGAACATAGGTTTAATAACTTAAATTTTTTTTCTTATTGATGCAACATAAATAAGATTACAACCAAACCTACTTATATACCAAGTGATTCATAACTGTCATACATATAAATCACAGAATCAAATAATATAACATCACAACACTTATTTTACTGGTGCAGGAAACAGGTTTCTAACTAGCACTACCTATATTATCTGACGGTTCCTTATACGAATTAATGGTTGTAACTTACGGCAGAAAAAATGACAGTAACTTAACAAAATTCTTATTCACATTAGCATTAATGATAACAAACCCAGTATGATTTTTCCCCCAAAACTTATAAATAAAAAGGGGCTACGTACTCACCTTATTTCCAACAACAATTCACTTATTTCCTATAAAATAATTATGTGTTAGAAATAAATCTTATTTCTTTAAAATTTTCAGCATTTATATCTTAAATCAAATAAAAATTTCAAAACAGTAGCTACGACCATCCAAAAATTACCAAAATGTATAAACAGTAACAACATAAAATCCAGATTGACATATAAAAATTTCAACTAATTATTTTTTATAGATAATTTCCTAGAATTCTTACAAGTTTCTACACAATATTTAAAATTTTATATAAAATTTTCAGGATTTTTACCTACTGTTTTGTTATTATTTTTGATTTTCTTGATATTATTCCTTCTAAAATATGTAATTTTATTATATTAGGAATTAATTCACGAAATTTATTCTGTAATTCCAACATACTGTTAGGGTCATCATATAATTTCTCCAATATTTTATCAAGTTTAGATCTCCTGTTTGGCATTTTTCTTCTATTTTATTGAATTAATCATATAAATTAATATATCCTATAAATTTTTCCCAAAATTTCGAGATCATTATTTTCAATATTTTATAATAGATTTCTAAATTTTTATTCCTACAATCCCAGTTATTTAAATACTTAATCTATTTTACCTAATAAATCATGAAATAACAATTATTTTTATCACTTTTAACCCTTTGTTATTAATTGAATCTTTTTGTTTTTATAAAAATCTCAAACTTCCTGTTTTATAAATTTAGTCATAGATTCCAGTTGAAAATCAAAGTTTTCATAAGGTTTGTAATTAAATTGTTATACTACATAACACAAAGGTTTAAGTTACATGTTAGATACATGCATAACTTACAAACTTCTTAATCAATAGAGTTTTTGATTAATCTAACCTTGATTATGGATAGAAGAAAGATATAGAAGATGGTTGATAAAGACTTCTATCTTCTTGAGTCCCAAGATTGAAGGAGAAGGTTCT
Source organism: Flaveria sonorensis (assembly GCA_025506505.1). Lineage (NCBI taxonomy): Eukaryota > Viridiplantae > Streptophyta > Magnoliopsida > Asterales > Asteraceae > Flaveria > Flaveria sonorensis. The sequence continues at coordinate 52,917,044 of CM046438.1, read as the reverse complement.
TGAACTTGGATGTATAAGATGTTGATATAGGATGATTTGGTTGTAATATAGTGGTGTTGTTGTGTTGTTTTGGTGTGTTGAACCGAGAAGGAGGGAAGTAAGGGGTGGTAAGTGATGGTTGATGTTATATGGAAACCGAGAGAGATAGAACCGAGAGCTTAGAGGTAGTTGTGGTGTTCCTCAGTCGATGGTTATGGTGGTGTTGTAGCTGAGAGAAAGAAAAGACGTTGAAGGAGGTGATGGTTGTTGTTGGTGGTTTGTGTTTGTAGTGGTGTTCCATCGACCGAAGCTTTCAAGGGAAGTGTTTAGAAATTTCATTCATAATCACCTCTAAACCTTAGACTTGTGTGTTGTAATCCTAGCTTGATATGTGTCATGTGTGAATGCATGATAAGTGTATGTTAGGATAGGTGTCAAACTTAGGTGATGATTAGTGTAATGGTTGGCTAGGTGTCACCATTTGGTGTTAGTTAGTTTCTTAGTAATTAAGTTTAGGTTAGCTAGTTAATTAGCTACTAATCTAGGTCAGTTATGGTCCTAATAACCCGATTACTATGGTTAAATGTGTTTTAGTTTAGTGTTTAAACATCTAAGATTAGTTTGGTTTAGGTTTTTCATGTAAATTTTCTAAAAGTTATCTCATTTGGTTATTGTTTGATTAAGTTGTAATCTTAGTTTAATATACATTAAATGGAAGCATAATAAGAGATCTAATAACTAATCACATAATCTTATAATTTGGTATCCTTAATATTTCACACAAAAATCACAAAAATATACATACATGCACACGTAAAAGGTTACACATACATGCAAGCTATGAAACATACACATATATTTATACATGCTAAATCACATATAGATACAAAATTTATCATATAAGATCACCTTAGAGTTTTTAATTTAATATATATATATATATATATATATATATATATATAGAATTAACCTATATTAATCTTTAATATTAAGTTTATCTAACCTTAATTTTCGGGTCGTCACATTCTCCCCTTGTAAAAAGAATTTCGTCCCGAAATTCATCTGTTGTCACTATCTGATGACATGGGAAGTTTGTCTTTATAGTTGTCCTTTTAATTTAGTTTAACCTCAAATAATTATGGATATTTTCTTTTGATTTCATCTTTCCGTTCCCATGTAAATTCAGGTCCTCGTTTTGAATTCCATTTGACCTTCACTATTGGGATCTTACTTCTCTTTAATCTCTTTACTTCTTTATACATGATTGCTATTGGTTCTTCCACAAAATGGAGTTTCTTATCTATTTTGATTTCCTGTATTAGTATCTTTAAGGACTCATCAGTTAGGCATTTCTTCAAATTGGATACATGAAAAGTGTTATGTACTCCACTTAACTCCTGAGGCAAATTTAACATGTATGTTACGGGGCCAATTCTATCAATTACTTCAAAAGGTCCAACATACCTAGGGTTTAACTTATTTTTTTTCCCAAATTGGATAATTCCCTTTGAGGGTGATACTTTTAGATATACTTTGTCCCCGATTTGAAATTCTAACGGCTTTCTCCTTCTATCGGCATAACTTTTCTGTCTATCACATGCTGCCTTCAACCTATTTTTGATTTCAAAGATCTTATCAGATGTTTCCTGTATGAGTTCCGGGCCTGTAAGCTATCTATCTCCCACTTCATTCCAACACAAAGGTGACCTACACTTCCTTCCTTATAAAACTTCAAATGGAGTTGTCCCTATGCTAGCATGATAACTATTGTTATATGAAAATTCTATCTAGGGTAAGTGTATATCCCAACTACCACCAAAGTCTAATGCACAAGCCCGCAACATATCTTCCAATGTTTGGATTGTTTTCTCACTCTATCCATCTGTTTGTGGGTGATATGTCGTACTCATGTTTATTTGAGTTCCTAATGCTTTATGTAAAGTCTGCCAAAACCTTGAAGTAAATCGGCTGTCTCTGTCTGATATAATTGATATTGGTATTCCATGTCTGGACACAATTTCTTTCATATAAATCCTGGCTAATTTTTCCATTTTGTAATCTTCTCTGATTGGCAAGAAGTGAGCTGATTTAGTCAGTCTGTCAACTATAACCCATATCGTGTCTTACCCACTTGAAGTTTTGGGTAGTTTGGTTATAAAGTCCATGGTAATCCGGTCCCACTTCCACTCAGGGATTTCTAGTTGTTGCAAATGTCCAAAGGGTTCCTGATATTCAGCTTTGACTCTTGAACAAACATCATATTTTTCTATGAATTTTGCAACTGATTTCTTCATACCTGGCCACCAATACCGGTTTCTCAAATCTTTATACATCCTATTATTTCCCAGATGCACTGAATATCTTGACTTGTGTGCTTCATTCAGAATATTTTCTCTAAGCCTATCATTATCAGAAATCCAAATTCTTCCTCTAAATCTCAGGATCCCATCTGATGTAGCTTCTAGTTGGTCATCCTGCCCCATCATATTTTTCAGTTCATCTTTTTGTTGAGTGTCTCGAATTTGACTTATTAAATCTGAGTGTAACTCCATTCTCATAGCACGAACTCGTAATGGTTTAATTCTTTCCTTCCTACTTAAGGCATCTGCCAGTACATTTGCCTTTCCTGGGTGATACTTGATTTTACAATCATAATCACTCAGTAATTCTACCCATCTTCTTTGTCTCATATTCAACATCTTTTGATCGAATATATGTTGCAAACTTTTATGAACCGTATAAATTATGCACTTTGTTCCATATAGATAATATCTCCAAATCTTGAGTGCAAACACTACTGCTCTTAATTCCAAATCATGAGTAGTATAATTCCTTTCACTTCCTCTAAGTTGTCTAGACGCATATGCAATTACTTTATTTTGTTGCATTAGAACTCTGACATCCGGTAATTTTCCGTTACCAAACTTTGTTAGTTTCGTTAAGTCTTGCATTCACATGTCGTGAGCACACACTAGTTGTCGTTGAACGTTGGTGACTTAATAATAAGTAATAATGTTTAAATGATAATAATTTAGTTGGTGTTATGATTATTAAGTGGTGTTTATATGTTTACGTGATTTAAATATTAATTGTAAATTTTATCGCGTAAAGTGGAAACATGTTATAATTATTTTGTGTGTTTTGTGGCAAATGGAAATTATGCATGATTATTATTTGTGACTAATAATAATTGTTTTTAGTAGTTAAAAACTATTTAAAAGCCTAATCTTTATAAAATACAAATTATAAGGGTTAAAAGGGTAATTATGGATTATTAAATAAAACAAAAACCAAAATCCTAACCCTAATAGCCCCCATCGGCCGTGACTTCATTCTCCTCACCCTCTCCTCTTCGAATTCGGCCAAAAACACTCACAAAGCCTCAGTTTTGGATCGATTCAAGGGTTGTAACAAGTAAGAAGCATCAATTACAAGTCATTACACGTTTAGAGGTTAGATTTTTACATGTTTTTGATGGTTTTTCATGTTGGCCGAAACCCTAGTTCGAATTGGATGATGTGGGTGTTGATTTTGAGTTGTTTGTTGATGTTATTATGTGAGTTAGATTGTATATATGTTAGTTAACATTGATTATGCAAGAAAGCTATGATTTTGATGCGTTGTTCATAGGTTACTAATAATAGTAACTTTATTTGCATGAATATGGTGATTTGATGATGAATTGATGTTGTTAATGTGTTAGTGATGATAATTGGGTGTTAGATTGTTGATATGAATGCTAGAAATCCAAGAATGAATATATTAAGTTAGGATGTACTCAATTTTTTTTAGTGATTTATTATATTATAAAGTAAAATCCCTTTAATAAAATACTTAGTCACTCTAGTCTATTTATCAACTTGTCTTAGCCCATCTTTTTAAGTAACCTAGTAACTAATATTATAACATCAATAAATTCATATTTTAAGTGCCATGCTAAAATAATTTAATCATGTGCCATCTTTGTCAAAAGTCATCTACTAGCCATTTTAACACACCCATTAAACTAACATAATATTTAATTATGAAGTTCATACTTTTTCATTTCATGTCCCATGTTTATATATACAACCACACTTGTAAACTTTGTAAACTTACCATCTAGTCATAACCCAACTTTCATACTACAACTCACTAACCAAATATAACTTGTAGAATATATACAAGGGTTCATAATAATACTTGTAAAACATCTAAAATTTCATAAACATAATGTAACCCTTTTGTAACTTTTTTTGAGTTTTAACAAACCTTTATGACTTTTTATAAAATCACCAACTAGTAATTTGGTCAAACATAGATCAATAATTATTTACTTTTTAAGGACATGAATCATTATTTAGTTATGTTAAAAATGTTTTGTATGAAATATTATTCTTGAAACTCTTTGTTTGTAAAAGTATTGTTTTCAACAAAAACATCTTTGGTGGATGAAACTAGTTTCATATGAAATAATAGATGAACAATATATGATAAAGAAATATATATAAACAAAAAGAGAGTGTTCTCACTTGGATAAAGCAAAATTAGATGGGGGTTGTTGTAGGTTGTTTGAACACTTTAAAAATCACTTGGTCTTCAACAATGGCACTTGATTTCACTAAATTTGTAGAGATCTAATTTGAAATGTGATATACTAGGGATGAAAAGGGTGGGGGACGATTTCAAGGGAAATGAGGAGCAATGTGGTGATTTTTGTGTAGGTGAAAAAAAAGTCATGTGGATGCAAGAATTAATCAACAATTTGAAAGATTGTCTTTTGGGTTTGAATACTCTTATGTACGTATCATATGAAGGGAAGGGTGGTTATTTGTGGTAAGTAGACATGGTTATTTTTTTCAATGCAAAACAAGATTTTAAAAATGAGATTCATGGGGAAATGCAAAAGAAATGGATGAGATATAGTGGGCGTGCATGAGGTGGGTGGAAAGATATTTGTTTTTAGTTTTGAGTGGTATTAGGGTAGATTGGGTGGTATTTGTTAACTATGAAGATTTTTATATATTTTTATATTTGTAATTTTTATTTCTTAATATGCATATAAATATTATAAGAAATTATAAAATATCATATATTTTAACATTGATGATATGTTAATGATATATCGCCTATCAAGTAATCGTGTTAAAAGTAGTGCTAAAAGGATTCATACCGGGTAAAATATCAACTTACGCGATTAGTCTCATTTATAAATTTAAGCTTTTACAATGTATTTAATTTGGGATCTAAAATACTTTGAGACACTTTAAAGTATTCATTAGTATGTATATATTCATTATCAAAAACGTTCGTATGTGCCGGATGTACCGCGTGTAAAAATGGTAATTATGTCGAATCACCGATGCATGAAATGTTATGCATGAAATTTTGCAATGCATGAAATGGCTTTAAATAATTAGAACTCAATTAAAACTCATGTATAATATGCATAATTATGACTAAGTCGGGTCGGGTATTGACCTGAAATTTTTCCGGTTGTCACAAAATGACTTGAGGCAATCATATGCTGTGAAAGTGCCATGTGACAATGTATTATCTAAAATCTTGCCACGTGGCTTAACCCTTTTTCTTTTATTATATTCTAACCTAACCACCCGTGTTTTACACGGATTGAAAAAGTTATATTTAAAATAGAGTAAATTACACGCATGGTCCTTATGTAATGTTAAAATTTTAGGTCTGGTCCTTAAAGTTTAAAAATTTTGAATATGGTCCCTAATATTTCATTTCTTTTTATCTATGGACCCAAATTCTGTTAGTTAACAATTAATAATGTTAAAAATTAAAAAAATGACACTTTACCCGCATCGACCATCCATTTAATTTACCGTTTAAACTATAGTATTATTTTTATTAAGTAAAACTTTATATTCTTGTTTTTCCAACGTTTTTTTTTTTAATATATTTATTATTTCATTAATTATATGTTTATTATATAATAAAATACATTTTAAATGCATGAATAAAATTTTTAATAACATATTTTATAAAATTTTTGCTTTTCTAAAGTTTTTTCTTAAACCATTTATATTTTAAAGCATCTTTAAAAAACAATCACTTTTTAAACATCTTTTTCAAAAGCAATTCATTTTTAAATGACATTTTTAATATTTTTTAAAACATTTAATAAACAAATAGTTTTAAAAACAATATTTAGAAAATGAATAATTATATAAATTACATTTAAAAAACCAAATGGTTCTAAGACAGACGATAATGCTTTTATAAAAATCAAAAGTTTTAGAGAAACAATTAAAAACCTGAACATTCTAAACATGATATTTTTAAAACATTTTTTATTTAAATAAAAAGTAAATTACATTGATGATCTTTGTAGGTAAAATAGTCATTTTGAAACTTTTAACATTAGTAAATGAACTAACAGAATAAGTACTGAGTTGATGAAAGATAAATATAACAGTAAGGACTATATTTGTCACATCCCGGCGGAAGCGTGAAATGTTTTGGTGTGACTTATTGGCTCAAAACACATTGGTTACAAAATATACAATCACAACATTATAACTAAACATCATCTTTCCATTAGTCATAAGTTTTATAGGATTACATCATACAAAATTGAGTCTAATAACTTAAACTCTTACATCAGCAATCCTATTCTGGTACACATCATTATCATTTTATTTTATTCTTCAGCTAGTAGTGGACATGAACGTCCACAAAGAGGCTGAAGTGACAGATCTACAACCACCCATATGCACAGCTCCCCTATATAGCCGTGCCAATCATCGCAGATACTTAACGTGTACATGAGATTACAAAACATTATGATTTCCTAAAAAAGTATACTCAAAATAATCAACATAAAGTTAGTGAGAACATAGGTTTAATAACTTAAATTTTTTTTCTTATTGATGCAACATAAATAAGATTACAACCAAACCTACTTATATACCAAGTGATTCATAACTGTCATACATATAAATCACAGAATCAAATAATATAACATCACAACACTTATTTTACTGGTGCAGGAAACAGGTTTCTAACTAGCACTACCTATATTATCTGACGGTTCCTTATACGAATTAATGGTTGTAACTTACGGCAGAAAAAATGACAGTAACTTAACAAAATTCTTATTCACATTAGCATTAATGATAACAAACCCAGTATGATTTTTCCCCCAAAACTTATAAATAAAAAGGGGCTACGTACTCACCTTATTTCCAACAACAATTCACTTATTTCCTATAAAATAATTATGTGTTAGAAATAAATCTTATTTCTTTAAAATTTTCAGCATTTATATCTTAAATCAAATAAAAATTTCAAAACAGTAGCTACGACCATCCAAAAATTACCAAAATGTATAAACAGTAACAACATAAAATCCAGATTGACATATAAAAATTTCAACTAATTATTTTTTATAGATAATTTCCTAGAATTCTTACAAGTTTCTACACAATATTTAAAATTTTATATAAAATTTTCAGGATTTTTACCTACTGTTTTGTTATTATTTTTGATTTTCTTGATATTATTCCTTCTAAAATATGTAATTTTATTATATTAGGAATTAATTCACGAAATTTATTCTGTAATTCCAACATACTGTTAGGGTCATCATATAATTTCTCCAATATTTTATCAAGTTTAGATCTCCTGTTTGGCATTTTTCTTCTATTTTATTGAATTAATCATATAAATTAATATATCCTATAAATTTTTCCCAAAATTTCGAGATCATTATTTTCAATATTTTATAATAGATTTCTAAATTTTTATTCCTACAATCCCAGTTATTTAAATACTTAATCTATTTTACCTAATAAATCATGAAATAACAATTATTTTTATCACTTTTAACCCTTTGTTATTAATTGAATCTTTTTGTTTTTATAAAAATCTCAAACTTCCTGTTTTATAAATTTAGTCATAGATTCCAGTTGAAAATCAAAGTTTTCATAAGGTTTGTAATTAAATTGTTATACTACATAACACAAAGGTTTAAGTTACATGTTAGATACATGCATAACTTACAAACTTCTTAATCAATAGAGTTTTTGATTAATCTAACCTTGATTATGGATAGAAGAAAGATATAGAAGATGGTTGATAAAGACTTCTATCTTCTTGAGTCCCAAGATTGAAGGAGAAGGTTCTTGAACTTGGATGTATAAGATGTTGATATAGGATGATTTGGTTGTAATATAGTGGTGTTGTTGTGTTGTTTTGGTGTGTTGAACCGAGAAGGAGGGAAGTAAGGGGTGGTAAGTGATGGTTGATGTTATATGGAAACCGAGAGAGATAGAACCGAGAGCTTAGAGGTAGTTGTGGTGGTCCTCAGTCGATGGTTATGGTGGTGTTGTAGCTGAGAGAAAGAAAAGACGTTGAAGGAGGTGATGGTTGTTGTTGGTGGTTTGTGTTTGTAGTGGTGTTCCATCGACCGAAGCTTTCAAGGGAAGTGTTTAGAAATTTCATTCATAATCACCTCTAAACCTTAGACTTGTGTGTTGTAATCCTAGCTTGATATGTGTCATGTGTGAATGCATGATAAGTGTATGTTAGGATAGGTGTCAAACTTAGGTGATGATTAGTGTAATGGTTGGCTAGGTGTCACCATTTGGTGTTAGTTAGCTTCTTAGTAATTAAGTTTAGGTTAGCTAGTTAATTAGCTACTAATCTAGGTCAGTTATGGTCCTAATAACCCGATTACTATGGTTAAATGTGTTTTAGTTTAGTGTTTAAACATCTAAGATTAGTTTGGTTTAGGTTTTTCATGTAAATTTTCTAAAAGTTATCTCATTTGGTTATTGTTTGATTAAGTTGTAATCTTAGTTTAATATACATTAAATGGAAGCATAATAAGAGATCTAATAACTAATCACATAATCTTATAATTTGGTATCCTTAATATTTCACACAAAAATCACAAAAATATACATACATGCACACGTAAAAGGTTACACATACATGCAAGCTATGAAACATACACATATATTTATACATGCTAAATCACATATAGATACAAAATTTATCATATAAGATCACCTTAGAGTTTTTAATTTAATATATATATATATATATATATATATATATATATATATATATATATATATATATATAGAATTAACCTATATTAATCTTTAATATTAAGTTTATCTAACCTTAATTTTCGGGTCGTCACATTCTCCCCTTGTAAAAAGAATTTCGTCCCGAAATTCATCTGTTGTCACTATCTGATGACATGGGAAGTTTGTCTTTATAGTTGTCCTTTTAATTTAGTTTAACCTCAAATAATTATGGATATTTTCTTTTGATTTCATCTTTCCGTTCCCATGTAAATTCAGGTCCTCGTTTTGAATTCCATTTGACCTTCACTATTGGGATCTTACTTCTCTTTAATCTCTTTACTTCTTTATACATGATTGCTATTGGTTCTTCCACAAAATGGAGTTTCTTATCTATTTTGATTTCCTGTATTAGTATCTTTAAGGACTCATCAGTTAGGCATTTCTTCAAATTGGATACATGAAAAGTGTTATGTACTCCACTTAACTCCTGAGGCAAATTTAACATGTATGTTACGGGGCCAATTCTATCAATTACTTCAAAAGGTCCAACATACCTAGGGTTTAACTTATTTTTTTTCCCAAATTGGATAATTCCCTTTGAGGGTGATACTTTTAGATATACTTTGTCCCCGATTTGAAATTCTAACGGCTTTCTCCTTCTATCGGCATAACTTTTCTGTCTATCACATGCTGCCTTCAACCTATTTTTGATTTCAAAGATCTTATCAGATGTTTCCTGTATGAGTTCCGGGCCTGTAAGCTATCTATCTCCCACTTCATTCCAACACAAAGGTGACCTACACTTCCTTCCTTATAAAACTTCAAATGGAGTTGTCCCTATGCTAGCATGATAACTATTGTTATATGAAAATTCTATCTAGGGTAAGTGTATATCCCAACTACCACCAAAGTCTAATGCACAAGCCCGCAACATATCTTCCAATGTTTGGATTGTTTTCTCACTCTATCCATCTGTTTGTGGGTGATATGTCGTACTCATGTTTATTTGAGTTCCTAATGCTTTATGTAAAGTCTGCCAAAACCTTGAAGTAAATCGGCTGTCTCTGTCTGATATAATTGATATTGGTATTCCATGTCTGGACACAATTTCTTTCATATAAATCCTGGCTAATTTTTCCATTTTGTAATCTTCTCTGATTGGCAAGAAGTGAGCTGATTTAGTCAGTCTGTCAACTATAACCCATATCGTGTCTTACCCACTTGAAGTTTTGGGTAGTTTGGTTATAAAGTCCATGGTAATCCGGTCCCACTTCCACTCAGGGATTTCTAGTTGTTGCAAACGTCCAAAGGGTTCCTGATATTCAGCTTTGACTCTTGAACAAACATCATATTTTTCTATGAATTTTGCAACTGATTTCTTCATACCTGGCCACCAATACCGGTTTCTCAAATCTTTATACATCCTATTATTTCCCAGATGCACTGAATATCTTGACTTGTGTGCTTCATTCAGAATATTTTCTCTAAGCCTATCATTATCAGAAATCCAAATTCTTCCTCTAAATCTCAGGATCCCATCTGATGTAGCTTCTAGTTGGTCATCCTGCCCCATCATATTTTTCAGTTCATCTTTTTGTTGAGTGTCTCGAATTTGACTTATTAAATCTGAGTGTAACTCCATTCTCATAGCACGAACTCGTAATGGTTTAATTCTTTCCTTCCTACTTAAGGCATCTGCCAGTACATTTGCCTTTCCTGGGTGATACTTGATTTTACAATCATAATCACTCAGTAATTCTACCCATCTTCTTTGTCTCATATTCAACATCTTTTGATCGAATATATGTTGCAAACTTTTATGAACCGTATAAATTATGCACTTTGTTCCATATAGATAATATCTCCAAATCTTGAGTGCAAACACTACTGCTCTTAATTCCAAATCATGAGTAGTATAATTCCTTTCACTTCCTCTAAGTTGTCTAGACGCATATGCAATTACTTTATTTTGTTGCATTAGAACTCTGACATCCGGTAATTTTCCGTTACCAAACTTTGTTAGTTTCGTTAAGTCTTGCATTCACATGTCGTGAGCACACACTAGTTGTCGTTGAACGTTGGTGACTTAATAATAAGTAATAATGTTTAAATGATAATAATTTAGTTGGTGTTATGATTATTAAGTGGTGTTTATATGTTTACGTGATTTAAATATTAATTGTAAATTTTATCGCGTAAAGTGGAAACATGTTATAATTATTTTGTGTGTTTTGTGGCAAATGGAAATTATGCATGATTATTATTTGTGACTAATAATAATTGTTTTTAGTAGTTAAAAACTATTTAAAAGCCTAATCTTTATAAAATACAAATTATAAGGGTTAAAAGGGTAATTATGGATTATTAAATAAAACAAAAACCAAAATCCTAACCCTAATAGCCCCCATCGGCCGTGACTTCATTCTCCTCACCCTCTCCTCTTCGAATTCGGCCAAAAACACTCACAAAGCCTCAGTTTTGGATCGATTCAAGGGTTGTAACAAGTAAGAAGCATCAATTACAAGTCATTACACGTTTAGAGGTTAGATTTTTACATGTTTTTGATGGTTTTTCATGTTGGCCGAAACCCTAGTTCGAATTGGATGATGTGGGTGTTGATTTTGAGTTGTTTGTTGATGTTATTATGTGAGTTAGATTGTATATATGTTAGTTAACATTGATTATGCAAGAAAGCTATGATTTTGATGCGTTGTTCATAGGTTACTAATAATAGTAACTTTATTTGCATGAATATGGTGATTTGATGATGAATTGATGTTGTTAATGTGTTAGTGATGATAATTGGGTGTTAGATTGTTGATATGAATGCTAGAAATCCAAGAATGAATGTTGTAGTTCATGTCTTACTAAAGATAGTAACTTTTGGCTATGAAAGTTGATGAATCATGATAATTGGATGTTGTTGATCATGTCAAGATGTTATCATGAGCTTGAATTGGTACATTATTGATGAATTCAGGAATATCTTGGGTGTTGGATAGATTTTGGGATGTGCTTTCCCAAAAGGGAAACTTTATTTGCATAATTTTGAATATGAGGATTTGAGTATGTTTGGGACATTGGGAGCATGCTAGTATGTTCATGAGTGATTTATAATGTGGTTGAATGCATTGTTTGGGTTGTATGAATGTTTAGTTGGTCAGTTAACTGATTTGGCCTGTTTGTGGGAATTCATGGTAATGGGTCATATGGGTGATGTTAGGATTATTGTTTGGGATGTGGTTGGTCATGATTGAACATTTTGGATGATATGATCTCTGTTAAATGGTATGTTGATGATCATCATACACGCGTGCGAATCTGAGGCCCCTACTTAGTAGGATTGGCAGGGTTTAGGGTGTGAAATCGTGAGTGGCTTCACATGGCATGCTGTGCATGATTTGATTCTATGTATGATGCATTGGTTGTGTTATAGCTATGTTGATCATGATAATTGTTTGAGATTTGCATGAGTTGTATGATATCTAGCTGTATGATGATCTAGTTAGTACATGTGATTAATGAAGTGTCATATGTGATCAGTTTGTATGTTAATCATGTGTGATGTACTGTTATGCTTGTTTGACTGAAATTTCACCTATAATGTCACCAACGGGTCAAACGAGTCAATTGGGTCAAATGTGTCAAATGTGTCTTGTCTTCTAAAACCTTGAGTTCTTTGGTTTGTAGAGCACTTAGGGTTTTATTATGATTCTGTATACACGTACTTATGTACTCATGTGTTCTAGGTGACCTATGAGGGTTGTCTATCCACTCTTTCTTGTCAAGTTAACCCTTAAGTAATTTCTTACACGCATCAGGTGAGTTCATGCCCCACTCTTTTACATACTCTCTTTTGGGGGAGATAGCATACTGGTTTTACAAATGCTTACTTTATATGAGTTGTGTATAGTATGATATAGTGCTGAATACCCTGAAAGTCCTCACACTTTTGGATTGTTAATAATGATGATTAGTGGGAAATCTTGGGTAGTACTACTGGGTCTGACGAACCCCACCTGTGCGACTCGAGGTCAAACGGGTGCAATTTTGTCCTAACGAACATTGTCACGACCTGGTATGTCGTGGCAGGAGGCAACAAATGTAACACAGTCAGCTTCAATCGTGAAATCACTATGATTATTACTGATGAATATAGACTAGCTATCTATTTCAATACACCTCTTATATTTTGCAACTATTACTGTTTTATGATTAACGCAAACTCTTGAACTCACCAACCGTTGTGTTGACTCTTTTAGTATGCTATTCTCAGGTTAAGGTTGCTATTGCCTAGGAGCACATTACACGGGTCAGCATCATGGGGTTGTCAGCATGTTATGAAAGAGTGTTTTTTTTGGGATTATGTTGTTTAAACTTATGCTTTGGTTTTGCATAATACTTGGGCGCGTTTGTTTGCGCATTTTAGATCATGTTACATTGTTTTGGGTTTTCTGGTTTATTTAACGCTTCCACAGTATTTAAAGTTAAACTTTGATTTTGAATGTTTGTACATATAGAGTCATTCTGAGTAACTAATGACTGAGATCCTGGTATGTCACGCGCCTCGCGGTAAAACCTCGCACGCGGATTTTGAGGGTGTGATAGATTGGTATCAGATCCATTGGTTATAGGGAACTAGGTTGCATACACACACTAGACTCTAACCGCACAGTTGTTAGTTACTTGTCGCTTACTCTCCTTACTGTATACTCATTGGCATAAGCATCACGTACTTCGCAGCATGGCATCGTCGTTGCGTGACTTGGGTAAGAGACCCACGAGATCTGAGTCACCTCCTTATTCACCCGTACCGGACAGTGGTTGAGACTGGCCTCGACATCCTTATCCTCCTGGCGAGATAGACTGGGATCAACCTTTCATACCGCCTGAGCTCGATCCTCCACGGAACTGGGATTTCTACTCCACCTACATATGTCGTATGGCTTATAGAGAGTGTGTACCACCTTGTACCTACAAATCCTTTATGGATTGCAAGCCCCATACCTACAGCGGGACTGAAGGAGCTGTGGGACTGGTGAGATGGTTTGAGAAGACTGAATCTGTTTTCGCAAAATGCAACTGCCCGCCTGTTGATCAGGTGAAGTATGCCACCGGGACATTGAAAGGCGCAGCACTTTCCTGGCGGAACGCCCAGGTTCAAATGCTGGGTAAAGCTATAGCCAACGAACTGTCTTGGGATGAATTCAAAGAAATCATGACTGAAGAATACTACCCCCACAATGAGGTGTAGAAATTGGAGATTGAGTTCTGGCAACTCAAAATGCAAGGCTCAGAGATTGAAGCCTACACGACCCGTACTCATGAGTTGGCCACACTAAACCCTGGAATGGTGAATGAAATGCACAAGAGGGTTGAGCATTATATATGGGGATTGGTGCCCGAAATTCATAGTATGGTAACTGCTTCCAACCCCACTACCATACAACAAGCTATCCGAACAGCCCACAGGCTGACTGATCAAGCAGTCGAGCAAGGACGATTACCCAAGCGGGGTGCTGTGGCAAGCGTGCCCGACAATAAACGCAAGTGGGATAGTTCAACCAACAAGGCATCGTCATCCAGCAGCCAATCTTAACCTCAACAACATCAGCAAAATCAGCAACAACAACGGAGGTTCGATAACAATCGAAGCTTCAACTAGGCGATTCCCTCAAATCAAGGACCCGGTGGGTATGGCGGAAGACAGCCGAAGTGCAACCGGTGTAACTACAACCATGTGGGTCGATGTGATAATTTCAAGTGCTAACGTTATGGGAAGATTGGTCCTACAGCCAAAGACTACCAGGGTGAACTGATGAAGAAGCCTCAACAATCAAAAGAAACTCCGAAAGGTTGTTTTGAATGTGGAAAAGAAGGCCATTACAGATGCAACTGTCCCCAGCTCAGGAGGAATGGTAATGGCAACAACAACAATGGCAACAACAGCAACAATAACAGCGGCAACAATAACAACAAAAACGGTAATGGCAAAAACAATGGAGACAATAACAACAATGGAGCCAAAGGAAGAGCCTTCGTCATTGGCTCAGGTGAGGCTCTAAACGATCCTACAACAGTAACTGGTAAATTTTCGGTTAATGGTCGTTTTGATACCGTATTATTTGATACTGGAGCCGATAGAAGTTTCGTGTCCACTAAGTTTTGTAGTCTTTTAAGTGATATGCCCTCAGCCTTAGAATCTAAATACACAATAGAGTTAGCTGACGGTACACAGATTCACGTAACGCATATTCTTGGAGACTGCAATATAGAGTTTGCTGGTCATACATTCGCCATAGATCTCATACCTGTTACACTAGGAAGTTTTGATGTAGTAGTAGGCATGGATTGGCTTTTCGTTAAGCAAGCGGAAGTCATATGCCACGAGAAGATCATACGGATTCCTATTGGCAAAGAAGTCCTTACGGTCAGAGGTGATAGGAGTGGTGTGGTGATAGGCATCATCTCGTTCATGAAGGCACAGAAGCTGTTACGAAAGGGTCGACTGGCCATATTGGCACTCATCACAGATAAACAGACCAAGGAAAAGAAGATAGAGGATATCCCCGTAGTTCGCGAGTTTCCCGAGGTGTTTCCAGAAGACCTGCCTAGATTACTGCCTCATTGTCAAGTTGAATTCCAAATTGAGTTGACTCCAGGAGCCGCTCGAATTGCGAGAGCACCTTACCGGTTAGCTCCGAACGAACTGCAGGAATTATCCGCCCAACTACAAGAGCTGTTGGATAAAGGGTTTATCCGATCGAGTTCGTCACCCTGGGGAGCGCCAGTTCTATTTGTCAAGAAGAAGGATGGTACATTTCGAATGTGCATTGACTATAGGGAACTGAACAAAGTCACGATCAAGAATAGATATCCCTTACCTCGTTTAGATGATTTGTTTGATCAACTGCAAGGATCAAGCTATTACTCTAAGATTGATCTGAGGTCTGGGTATCATCAACTGAGAGTTCGAGAAGAGGACATCTCGAAGATTGCCTTTCGTACACGATATGGTCACTATGAATTTTTGGTCATGCCATTTGGGTTGACGAATGCATCAGCCGTATTCATGGACCTTATGAATCGCGTGTGCAAACCCTATCTTGATCAGTTTCTTATCGTCTTTATTGATGACATACTGATATACTCAAGGACTGAGGAAGAACATGGAGAGCACTTACGTTTAATCTTGGAATTACTTAGAAAGGAACAACTGTACGCAAAGTTTTCTAAGTGTGATTTCTGGATACGTAAGGTGCAATTCTTGGGTCATATTGTCAACGAGAAGGGAATACATGTTAATCCTGCTAAGATTGAAGCGATAAAGAATTGGTCTGTTCCTAAGACACTAAGTGAGATACGACAATTCCTTGGATTAGCAGGATATTATCGACAGTTAATCGAAGGATTCTCTAAGATTGCACAACCTCTCACAGCCTTGACTCATAAGGGAACAACATACAAATGGGGTGAGAGTTAGGAATCTGCTTTCCAGTTGCTGAAACAGAAATTGTGTAGTGCACCAATATTAGCGTTACCGGATGGTAGTGATGATTTTGTAGTTTATTGTGATGCTTCCATTCAAGGGCTTGGATGTGTCCTGATGCAGCGAGATAAGGTGACAGCTTATGCCTCTAGACAGTTAAAGGTTCATGAGAAGAACTATACCACCCATGACTTGGAGCTGGGTGCGGTAATTTTTACCTTAAAGATCTGGAGACACTACTTGTACGGTACCAAATACACTATTTACACTAATCATAAGAGTCTTCAGCACATCTTTGAGCAAAAATAATTGAACATGAGGCAAAGGCGTTGGGTAGAACTACTGAGCGACTATGATTGTGCCATCAGATATCATCCGGGGAAAGCAAATGTAGTCGCTGACGCGCTAAGTAGGAAAGAAACTACTAAGCCTCGATGTGTGCGAGCTTTGCAGCTTACCATTAGCACACAGTTACCTGAAAAAATCCGAGAGGCTCAGACATAAGCCTTGAAAGCAGAAAACATTGGGTCTGAATCGTTAAGGGGAATGGACAAGCAGCTCGAGGTAAAAGCGGATGGAATTCGTTACTTCATGGACAGACTTTGGGTACCTCTGCATGGAAATCTGAGAGATCTGGTGATGAGTGAGGCACATAAGTCTAAGTATTCTATACATCCTGGATCTGACAAGATGTACCATGATTTGAAGGAGCACTACTGGTGGCCTAACATGAAGGGGGATGTAGCTACATATGTGAGCAAGTGTCTGACCTGCTCAAAGGTAAAAGTGGAGTATCAGAAACCATCTGGACTATTACAACAACCCGAGATCCCTATGTGGAAGTGGGATCAGATATAAATGGATTTTATTACTAAGTTACCTCGAACTTCTACTGGTTGCGACACAATATGGGTTATCGTGGATAGATTAACAAAGTCTGCTAATTTCCTAGCGATAAAGGAAACAGACAAGATGGAGAAATTAACCCGGCTCTATTTGAAGGAGATCGTTTCGAGGCATGGAGTACCGATCTCAATTATTTCTGACCGCGATTCTCGTTTCACATCGCACTTCTGGCAGTCGTTGCGGAAAGCTTTAGGTCGCGATTGGATATGAGTACTGCTTATCATCCACAGACTGATGGTCAAAGCGAGCGTACTATACAGACTTTGGAGGACATGTTACGTGCTTGTATGATTGACTTCGGGAATAACTGGGAAGTTCACCTACCATTGGTGGAATTTTCTTACAACAACAGTTATCACACTAGCATAAAGGCGGCACCTTTCGAAGAGTTGTATGGGAGAAAATGTAGATCACCAGTTTGTTAGGCTGAAATTGGTGACAGCCAGCTAACGGGTCCTAAGTTAGTACACGAGACTACTGAGAAGATTGTACAAATAAGGAATCGTATGGCTGCAGCGCGCGACAGACAGAAAAGCTATGCTGACAAGCGATGGAAACCTCTAGAATTCCATATTGGTGACAAAGTCTTACTGAAGGTCTCACCATGGAAAGGCGTGATTCGGTTTGGTAAGCGGGGAAAGCTAAATCCGAGATACGTTGGACCATTTGAGATCTTGGAAAGAATAGGTCCAGTGGCTTATCGATTAGCCCTACCTGATTCGCTAAGTGGAATCCATGATGTATTCATGTTTCGAATCTGAAGAAGTGCTTAACGGATGAAACGATGGTCGTACCGCTGGAAGAAGTTCAAGTAGATGAACAATTACGCTTCATTGAGGAACCGGGCGAAGTGATGGATCGTGAGGTGAAGACACTTAAGCAAAGCAAGATACCCATTGTCAAAGTTCGATGGAACTCGAGACGTGGACTAGAATTCATGTGAGAATGTGAGGACCAAATGAAGCTTAAGTATCCTCAGCTATTCGAAAAGACGATGTCAGCCGGCAAAGGTACTGATGTAAATTACGGGATGAAATTTCTTTCAACATGGGGATGATGTGACAACTCACCCAAAACTCACTCGATTTCGATTACTTTATGCCAATGCAGTAGACCAGTGATGGAACACTCACCATGTAACGCAATTTTCAGGACAAAAATTCTTTCAACATGGGGATAATGTGACATCCGGTAATTTTCCGTTACCAAACTCCGTTAGTTTCGTTAAGTCTTGCATACACGTGTCGTGAGCACACACTAGTTGTCGTTGAATGTTGGTGACTTAATAATAATTAATAATGTTTAAATGATAATAATTTAGTTGGTGTTATGATTATTAAGTGGTGTTTATATGTTTACGTGATTTAAATATTAATTGTGAATTTTATCGCGTAAAGTGGAAAAGTGTTATAATTATTTCGTGTGTTTTGTGGCAAATGGAAATTATGCATGATTATTATTTGTGACTAATAATAATTGTGTTTAGTTGTTAAAAACTATTTAAAAACTATTTAAAAGCTTAATCTTTATAAAATACAAATTATAAGGGTTAAAAGGGTAATTATGGATTATTAAATAAAACAAAAACCAAAATCCTAACCCAAATAGCCCCCATCGGCCGCGACTTCATTCTCCTCACCCTCTCCTCTTCGAATTCGGCCAAAAACACTCACAAAGCCTCGGTTTTGGATCGATTCAAGGGTTGTAACAAGTTAGAAGCATCAATTACAAGTCATTACACGTTTAAAGATTAGATTTTTACATGTTTTTTATGGTTTTTCATGTTGGCCGAAACCCTAGTTCGAATTGGATGATGTGGGTGTCGATTTTGAGTTGTTTGTTGATGTTATTATGTTAGCTAGATTGTATATATGTTAGTTAACGTTGATTATGCAAGAAAGCAATGATTTTGATGCGTTGTTCATAGGTTACTAATAATAGTAACTTTATTTGCATGAATATGGTGATTTGATGATGAATTGATATTGTTAATGTGTTAGTGATGATAATTGGGTGTTAGATTGTTGATATGAATGCTAGAAATCCAAGAATGAATGTTGTAGTTCATGTCTTACTAAAGATAGTAACTTTTGGCTATGAAAGTTGATGAATCATGATAATTGGATGTTGTTGATCATGTCTAGATGTTATCATGAGCTTGAATTGGTACATTATTGATGAATTCATGAATATCTTGGGTGTTGGATAGTTTGGGATGTGCTTTCCCAAAAGGGAAACTTTATTTGCACAAATTTTTGAATATGAGGATTTGAGTATGTTTGGGACATTAGGAGCATGCTAGTATGTTCATGAGTGATTTATAATGTGGTTGAATGCATTGTTTGGGTTGTATGAATGTTTAGTTGGTCAGTTAACTGCTTTGGCCTGTTTGTGGGAATTCATGGTAATGGGTCATATGGGTGATGTTAGGATTATTGTTTGGGATGTGGTTGGTCATGATTGAACATTTTGGATGATATGATCTCTGTTAAATGGTATGTTGATGATCATCATACACACATGCGAATCTGAGGCCCCTACTTAGTAGGATTGCCAGGGTTTAGGGTGTGAAATCGTGAGTGGCTTCACATGGCATGCTGTGCATGATTTGATTCTATGTATGATGCATTGGTTGTGTTGTAGCTATGTTGAGCATGATAATTGTTTGAGATTTGCATGAGTTGTATGATATCTAGCTGTATGATGATCTAGTTAGTACATGTGATTAATGAAGTGTCATATGTGATCAGTTTGTATGTTAATTATGTGTGATGTACTGTTATGCTTGTTTGATTGAAATTTCACCTATAATGTCACCAACGGGTCAAACGAGTAAACTGGGTCAAATGTGTCTTGTCTTCTAAAACCTTGAGTTCTTTGGTTTGTAGAGCACTTAGGGTTTCATTACGATTCTGTATACACGTACTTATGTACTCATGTGTTCTAGGTGACCTATGAGGGTTGTCTATCCACTCTTTCTTGTCAAGTTAAGCCTTAAGTAATTTCTTACACGCATCAGGTGAGTTCATGCCCCACTCTTTTACATACTTTCTTTTGGGGGAGATAGCATACTGGTTTTACAAATGCTTACTTTATATGAGTTGTGTATAGTATGATATAGTGCTGAATACCCTGAAAGTCCTCACACTTTTGGATTGTTAATAATGATGATTAGTGGGAAATCTTGGGTAGTACTACTGGGTCTGACGAACCCCACCTGTGCGACTCGAGGTCAAACGGGTGCAATTTTGTCCTAACGAACATCGTCGCGACCTGGTATGTCGTGGCAGGAGGCAACAAATGTAACACAGTCAGCTTCAATCATGAAATCACTATGATTATTACTGATGAATATAGATACCTATCTATTTCAATACACCTCTTATATTTTGCAACTATTACTGTTTTATGATTAACGCAAACTCTTGAACTCACCAACCGTTGTGTTGACTCTTTTAGTATGCTATTCTCAGGTTAAGGTTGCTATTGCCTAGGAGCACATTACACGGGTCAGCATCATGGGGTTGTCAGCATGTTATGAAAGAGTGTTTTTTTTTGGATTATGTTGTTTAAACATTATGCTTTGGTTTTGCATAATACTTGGGCGCGTTTGTTTGCACATTTTAGATCATGTTACATTGTTTTGGGTTTTCTGGTTTATTTAACGCTTCCGCTGTATTTAAAGTTAAACTTTGATTTTGAATGTTTGTACATATAGAGTCGTTCTGAGTAACTAATGACTGAGATCCTGGTATGTCACGCGCCTCGCGATAAAACCCCTCACGCGGATTTTGAGGGTGTGACTAGAACACATCCGTAACCTTGATGTGATGCGTCACAATATACTACAAAATCATCAGTACCTTCCGGAAGAGCTAAAGTGGGAGCACTACATAGTTTGTGTTTCAGGATCTCAAATGCGGTGTTCTGTTTTTCTTTCTATACATATGGTTTATCTTTCTGAGTCAATTCTGTTAAAGGTTGAGGTATTTGAGAGAAATTTTCTATAAATCTCCTATAATAACCGGCCAAACCTAAGAATTGGCGTACTTTAGTTGGCGTCTTCGAATCTTCCCACTTTTTAATTGCATCAATCTTTGCTGGGTCAACCTGAATTCCATCTTGATTAACCACATGTCCTAGGAATTATACTTGTTGTTTCCAGAATTCACATTTTGAGAATTTGTCATACAGTTCTTCTTTTTGAAGTAATTCCAAAGTTAGCCTTAGATGCTTCTCATGTTCTTCCTTACTTTTGGAATAGACTAAAATGTCATATATAAAAACTATAACAAATTTGTCCAAGTAAGGTTTGCACACTCTATTCATTAAATCTATACATACTGCTGGAGCATTAATTAACCCAAATGGCATTACAAGGAACTTATAATGACCATATCGAGTTCTAAATACAGTTTTAGGTACATATTCTTCTTGTACTCTTAACTGATGATATCATGATCTCAAGTCAATTTTTGAAAAGTAACTTGATCCTTGCAATTGATCAAATAGGTCATCTATTCGAGGGGGGGGTATCTATTCTTTATGGTTACTTTATTGAGTTCTCTATAATCGATACACATCCTAAAGGATCTGTCTTTCTTCTTCACGAACAAGACTGGAGCTCCCCATGGTGAAACACTAGGATGTATGAATCCTTTATCTAACAGCTCTTGTAACTGATTCATTAATTCCTTCATTTCTGATGGCGCCAACCGATATGGAGATTTGGCAATAGGTGTAGTCCCTGGTACTAATTCAATTTTGAATTCTACTTGACGACAGGGCGGTAATCCTGGTAACTCATCAGGAAATACTTTTGGATATTCTCTAACAATAGGAACATCTTCCAAGTTCTTCTTAATTGGTTTCGTATCAACTACATGGTCCAGAAATACCAAACATTCATTTTTCAAATATTTCTAAGCCTTCATACAAGAGATTATTTTGATAGGACCTCTAGGTTTCTCGGCGTGTATGAAAGAATTATGTTATCTTTAATTAAAGGGATTTTAATCATTCATTTTCCACAAATGATTTCTGCCTGATTCTTACTTAACCAATCCATACCCACAACAACATCAAAGCCTCCTAATTCAATAGGGATCAAATCTATGTCAAAGCAATGATTATCTAAGTTCAAATTACACTTAGGAATAACTTCACTAGCCTCTATCATTTTCCATCAGCTAGTTCTATCGTATATTTATTTTTCAGTTTCTCTGATGCTAATCCAAGTAAGGGTTTGAAATAATTTAATTCAAAACTTCGGGTCGCTCCCGTATCAAATAACACAGTTGCGTATTGATCATTAATAAGGAATGTACCCGTCACCACTTTTGGTTCCTGTCGCACCTCTTCAGCTTGAAGTACAAATGGTCGACCATGCGCATTGTTGGAATTCCTTGGAGTTTTCCCTTTTAGTTCCAAGCATCCATTGCGAAGATGATCCTCTTTTCCACATTGGTAACACAATGGCTTAGGATTTGTGGGTCCTTTACATTCTCTTGACGTATGTCCCTTCTTCTTGCAATTATAACAAATTACCAGCTTACATCTCCCATCATGATACCTTTTGCAAGCATTATACCATGGTTGACTTTCTGTCTGTGGCCTTCCTTCCTGTGCGATTCCCACGAAATTTCTGTCTGGTTTCTGTTTACCTTCTTATTCCAGTTTCCTCCAAAGTTTCTTCCAGTGTTGTTGTTCCATTTCCTTTTCTCTCCTACCTTCGTAGTAGTTAATGATTCATTCCTTATCATTTCATCTGTCAAACTTCCTGCTAAAGCCACTGCATCCTGAAAAGTCTTTGGTATTGCAGTCTTAACTATTCCTCTTATTTGTGGTACTAATCCCGAGATATATCTTCCTATCCTCTTAGTTTCTGGCGTCACTAGATGTGGCACCAATCTAGATAGCTTGTTATATTTGTCTGTATACTCCCAATGTGCAGAACCCTTCATCTCTAATGCCAAAAATTCTACTTCAATCTTTTTTATTTCATTATAGGGACAGTATTTCTCAATCATTAGTTTTCTAAATTCTTCCTAGCTTAACCCATTCATAACATTCCTTCATTTTGTTTGGATTTCCATTTTCCACCAAGACTGTGCTTCTCCTTTAAGAGTGTGAAGCAAACCTAGTTTTGCAACTATCAGCACAATCACTAATATCTAAAACTGACTCCATTTCCTCTAACCAACGTAACGCTTGCACTGCTCCACCTTTTCCGTCAAAGTCTCAGGGTTTACAAGACATGAAAGTCTTATAAGAACACCCTTTTCTAACTCCATCTACAATCTCTTCCTCATGACTTTCTAATCCGTTGGTATTCCTTGGTTCACCATTTCCATGTGGTATACTTGCGATATTAAGATTTTGTTGGAGTTGAGTTACCAATGTAGGTATTGCAGCTTCTAATTGTTGAGTCACTATTTGAGAAATCCTCCCGTTCTCATTTATGGCGATATTCACTATCGGAGCTTCTTCTCCCAACCTAGTTCTTGGTCGTCCAACACGTGAAGTTCTTCGTACAGGTTGTGTATTTCTCCTTGGCGGCATATTTCACTACATACCAATTATACTAATATTACATAATTTTACTCACACTATATCATAATATTAAACACTCATAAACAAAATATTTCATTATATCCTTATTCTACATATTTATAGTAGTCATATAACATATAAGGTTCTTTATCTTTCTAATTTCTCTAAACCTAGTTCCATATCTTAGTGAAGATACTTTTGCTTGCTTCCTTCACTTCCTTGACATCCACTTAAAGCACCCAAATTTCTCGTTGTATCTTCTTAACCTTCTTAAGAATCTGGTTGGTAGTTTCCATCTGACATTCTTCCAACCTTTGCCTCTTGATTCCTCTTTCTTCAGTTTCGGAATTATCAGGTTGGTTTGCAGGTGTTATATCACGGGGAAAGGGTTTCTGGGTTTTTGTTTTCTTGTTCTTTATCTTCCTCAGTTGAAAACTTCTTACCATGCCGTACAATCTTTCTTGGGGTCATAATTGTATAACCTCCCACTGTTACCGGTGCACGTCGGACGCAAAACTTCGGCTTTATGTTGGTCTAGGTCTCGGGTTGAGGTATTTCTACATTGTTCTGAGGTTCTATTTCTGGTGTTGTTTCCTTATGGCTGCTAGGGTTGGAATGTTCAGTTTCATTACAGTAGCTATCAAAATTTCCTGAACTCATACTGCAAAAATTCTTACAAAATTTAATCTATAATATCACTAGTCAAATAAATTCACAAAATCTCACATTCACACATTAGTCATATACATCTCATATATGCAAATTTTTATTTTTGTCTAAGCATAGACATGTTCACATAGAGTCATGGAGAGAAATATAAACTCATGTTTTTATCTTGTTGATAAATTGTTATCATATGAGCTTATGGTTATAGTCTACACATTTACTAATAATACCTAATTCTCCATAACCAATGGCTCTGATACCAAGCTGTCACATCCCGGTGGAAGCGTGATATGCTTTGGTGTCACTTATTGGCTCAAAACACATTGGTTACAAAATATACAATCACAACATTATAATTAAACATCATCTTTCAATTAGTCATAAGTTTTATAGGATTACATCATACAAAATTGAGTCTAATAACTTAAACTCTTACATCAACAATCCTATTCTGGTACATATCATTATCATTTTATTTTATTCTTCAGCTAGTAGTGGACATGACCGTCCACAAAAAGGCTGAAGTCTGACAGATCTACAACCACCCATATGCACAGCTCCCCTACATAGCCGTGCCAATCATCGCAGATACTTAACATGTACATGAAATTACAAAACATTATGATTTCCTGAAAAAACATACTTAAAATAGTCAACATAAAGTTGGTGAGAACATAGGTTTAATAACTTAATAAAATTTTCTTATTGATGCAACAAAATAAGATTAAAACCAAACCTACTTATATACCAAGTGATTCATAACTATCATACATATAAATCACAGAATCAAATAATATAACATCACAACACTTATTTTATTAGTGCAGGAAGCATGTTTCTAAGTAGCGCTACCTATATTATCTGAAGGTTTCTTATACGAATTAATGGTTGTAACTTACAGCAGAAAAAATGACAGTAACTTAACAAAATTCTTATTCACATTAGCATCAATCATAACAAACACAGTATGTTTTTTCCCCCAAAACTTATAAATAAAAAGGGGCTATGTTACTCACCTTATTTCCAGCAACAATTCACTTATTTCCTATAAAATAATTATGTGTTAGAAATAAATCTTATTTCTTTAAAACTTTCAGCATTTATATCTTAAATCAAATAAAAATTCCCAAAGATTAGCTATGGCCATCCAAAAATTACCCAATTTTATAAACAGTAACACCATAAAATCCAGATTAACATATAAAAATTTCAACTAATACTTATTTACAGATAATTTCCTAGAATTTTTACAATTTTCACATTGAATGGCAGAAATAGCTACATATATCCAAAAATTCTAAAATTTATATCAAATGTTCTAAATAATATTGAAAATTTTATATAACAGTTTCAGGATTTTTACCTACTGTTTTTTATAATTATTTCTGATTTTCTTGATATTATTCCTTCTAAAATATGCAACTTTATTATATTAAGGAATTAATTCACTAAATTTATTCTGTAATTCCAACATACTGTTAGGGTCATCATATAATTTCTCCAGATTTTTATCAAGTTTATATCTTCTGTTTGGCATTTTTCTTCTATTTTCTTAAATTAATCATATAAATTAATATATCCTATAAATTTTTCCCAAAATTTCCAGATCATTATTTCCAATATTTTCTAATATATTTCTAAATTTTTATTCCCACAATCATAGTTATTTAAATACTTAATCTATTTTACCTAATAAATCATGAAATAACAATTATTTTTAACACTTTTAACCCTTTGTTATTAATTGAATCTTTTTGTTTTTATAAAATCTCAAATTTCCTGTTTTATAAATTTAGTCATAGATTCCAGTTGAAAATCAAAGTTTTCATAAGGTTTGTAATTAAATTTTTATACTACATAACACAAAGGTTTAAGTTACATGTTAGATACATGCATAACTTACAAACTTCTTAATCAATAGAGTTTTTGATTAATCTAACTTTGATTATGGATAGAATAAAGATGTAAAAGATGGTTGATAAAGACTTCTATCTTCTTGAGTCCCAAGCTTGAAGGAGAAGGTTCTTGAACTTGGATGTATAAGATGTTGATATAGGATGATTTGGTTGTAGTATAGTGGTGTTGTTGATGTTTTTTTGGTGAGTTGAACCGAGAAGGAGGGAAGTAAGGGGTGGTAAGTGATGGTTAATGTTATATGGAAACCGAGAGAGAGAGAACCGAGAGCTTAGATGTAGTTGTGGTGGTCCTCAGTCGATGGTTATGGTGGTGTTGTAGCTGAGAGAAAGAAAAGATATTGAAGGAGGTGATGGTGGTTGTTGTTGGTGGTTTGTGTTTGTAGTGGTGTTCCATCGGCTGAAGCTTTCAAGGGAAGTGTTTAGAAATTTCATTCATAATCACCTCTAAACCTTAGACTTGTGTGTTGTAATCCTAGCTTGATATGTGTCATGTGTGTGTATGGCCCCGTTCCTGAAAACCTCACAGTTGGTCAATTATAGCAAAATATATATAAAAACATTATATAGTTCATAAATCAATGCAGCGGAATCAATATCAAAAGCCACCCATTCATTAATAAATGTTGTTGCTAAGCAATACATCGTTGGTTGTTATCAGTTACAAAAGCCTACATTAA
Organism: Flaveria sonorensis; assembly: GCA_025506505.1. Classification (NCBI taxonomy): domain Eukaryota; kingdom Viridiplantae; phylum Streptophyta; class Magnoliopsida; order Asterales; family Asteraceae; genus Flaveria; species Flaveria sonorensis. Next base: position 52,889,818 of record CM046438.1, on the reverse strand, counting down.
CTGCATTACAAAACAACAATGATATTAAGGGTGAACGGATGCCAGTCTAGCCCTGACGAGTAGCCTCCCCATGTGCCATCCCCAGCAAAACTACCTGCCAACTGAAAATGCATAAAAGTCAGCGTTGCTGAGTGGGCTCTAGTTTTAAAAAAAATATATTAAAATACCTTGTAAGATTTGTATATGAAAATACCCTTTTAAAATAATATTAATTTCTTTCGTACGTGATCACACATCATATGTAAAGTTAGATAACATCCATTATCTCCTTTTACCATTTCCATCATCATTCATGTAACACCCGGCCTCTCACACCACCAATATTGTCCGCTTTGCCCACGAGGAGCTCACGGATTTTGCTTTTGGTTGCCCAGGTGAAAACTTCCTTGGGAGGTCACCCATCCCCGGATTGCTGTCACTTGAGCAAGCTTAACTGTGTAGTTCTCCTCTCATCCACAGCCAATACGCCCAAAACGCGTTGTTGATATTAGAGACCGGACATTCCTTATGAACCAGGAATCTCTCCTGTTCACGACCGATGTGGGATTTATGTAGGGTGTCACAATCACCCCCCCTTTGGACTCATCGTCCTCGATGAGTTCGAGAAGTCACCATTCTTGGTAAGGTATATCCCACATCCCGAACGACACAGGAGTGGCTCTGATACCATTCTGTAACACCCGACCTCTCACACCACCAATATTGTCTGCTTTGCCCACAAGGAGCTCATAGATTTGCTTTTGGTTACCCCGATGAAAACTTCCCAGGGAGGTCACCCATCCCTGGATTGCTACCACCTGAGCACGCTTAACTGTGGAATTCATCTCTCATCCACAGCCAATACGCCCAAAACGCGTTGGTAATATTAGAGGCAAGACATTCCTTTATGAACTAGGAATCTCTCCTTTCCACGGCCAATGTGGGATTCGCCTAGAGTGTTACAAACACCCCCCTTTTGGACTCATCGTCCTCGATGAGGTTTGCCCCACCATCCCATCAATGGATGTGGGATTTGCCTAAGGTGTCCCTTTGAACACCCCCGGGGACTCACCATCCTTGATGAGGTTTGCCCCACCATCCCAAACAGCACAGGAGTGGCTCTGGTACCATTCTGTAAGACCCGGCCTCTCACACCACCAATATTGTCCGCTTTGCCCACGAGGAGCTCACGGATTTGCTTTTGGTTGCCAGGGTGAAAACTTCCCAGGGAGGTCACCCATCCCTGGATTGCTGTCACTTGAGCACGCTTAACTGTGTAGTTCTCCTCTCATCCACAGCCAATACGCCCAAAACGCGTTGTTGATATTAGAGACCGGACATTCAATGTGACATCCGGTAATTTTCCATTATCAAACTCCGTTAGTTCCGTTAAGTCTTGCATGCACGTGTCGTGAGCACACACTCGTTGTTGTTTAACGTTGGTGACTTAATAATAATTAATAATGTTAAACAAATAATTTCTATGTGATAATTAAGTGGTGTTTATATGTTTATGTGATTTAAATATTTAATTGTGAATTTTATCGCGTAACGCGAGAACGTGTGTATTTAATTTGTGAATTTTGTAACTTGCAACAATAATGCATATGATTATTATTGTTAGTTTATATGCTTGTTATTCTTAGTTAAAAACCTTTTAAAAAGATTTTAAAAGCTTAGTTTTTATAAAATATAAATTATAAGGGTTTAAATGGTAAATATGATTAATTAATTAAAAGAAAATCAAAACCCAACCCTAATCCCACCCCTACGGCCACGACTTCACCTTCAAACACACACACACTTCGGTTTTCATCAAGAATAAGCAATTCCATTCGATTTTGGACCGATTTCAAGCATCACAACAAGTTAGAAACATCAAATCTTGTTGATTACACGATTTAAAGGTTAGATTTTGTGTTCTTTTGATGTGTTTTGTACATGGCCGAGAGCATGGGTTCGAATATTGCAATTGAAGGTTGATTTCTTGATTTTTGTTGATGTTATTGTGTTAGCTAGGTTGTATATATGTTAGTTAACGTTGATTATGCAAGAAAGCTTTGATTTTGATGCGTTGTTCATAGGTTACTAATAATAGTAACTTTATTTGCATGAATATGGTGATTTGATGATGAATTGATGTTGTTAATGTGTTTGTGATGATGATTGGGTGTTAGATTGATGATATGAATGTTAGAAATCCAAGAATGAATGTTGTAGTTCATGTCTTACTAAAAGTAGTAACTTTTGGTTAGAAAGATTAATGATTTATGATGATTGGATGTTGTTGATCATGTCTAGATGTTAACATGAGCTTGAATTGGTATATTAGTAATGAATTCATGAATGTATTGGGTATTTGATAGATTTTGGGATGTGCTTTCCCAAAAGGGGAACTTTATGTGCACAAATTCTTTAATATGATGGTTTGAGTATGTTTGGGACATTAGGATCATGCTAGAATGTTCATGGATGGTTTCTAAGGTAGTAGAATGTATTGTTTGGGTGTATGAATTTTTATTGGGTTAATTGGTAGGTTTGGCCTGTTTAGGGGATTACATGGATATGGGTCATAGGGGTTATGATAGGCTATTGTTTGGATTGTAGTTGATCATGGTTGAACATCTTGGGTGATAAGAATTTTGTTAAATGGTATGTTGATGGTCATCATACACGTGTGCGAATTTGAGGCCCCTACTTAGTAGGATTGGCAGGGTTTAGGGTGTCAAGTCGTGAGTGGCTTCACATGGCATGCCATGCATGATTTGATTCTATGTATGATGCATTGGTTGTGTTGTAACTATGTTGAACATGATAATTGTTTGAGATTCGCATGACTTGTATGGGAAATCTGGTTGTATGATGATCTAGTTAGTACGTGTGATTAATGAAGTGTCATATGTGATTAGATAGTATGTAAATCATGTGTGATGTACTGTTATGCTTGTTTGAATGGAATTTCACCTATAATGTCACCAACGGGTCAAACGGGTCAACTGGGTCAATGTGCCTTACTTTTTATAAAACCTTGAGTTGTTGGGTTATAGAGCACTTAGAGTTTCATTATAAATCTGTGTACACGTACTTATGTACTTGCGTGTTCTAGGTGACCTTTGAAGGTTGCCTGTCTCTCTCTCTCTCTCTCTCTGAAGTTAAGCTCTTAAGTCTTTGTTGTGCACACCAGGTGAGTTCATGCCCCACTCTTTTACATACTCTCTTTTGGGGGAGATAGCTTACTGGATTTACAAATGCTTACTTTATATGAGTTGTGTATAGTATGATATAGTGTTGAATACCATGAAAGTCCTCACACTTTCGGATTGTTAATAATGATGATTAGCGGGAAATCTTGGGTAGTAATACTGGGTCTGACGAGCCCCACCTATGCGACTCGAGGTCAAACGGGTGCAATTTTGTCCTAACACAAACATCGTCACGACCTGGTAAGTCGTGACGGGAGGCAACAAACGAAACACAGTCAGCTTCAATCGCGAAATCACTATGATTATTATTGATGAACATAGACTAGCTATCTATTTCAATACACCTCTTATATTTTGCAACTGTTACTATTTTATGATTAACGCAAACTCTTGAACTCACCAACCATTGTGTTGACTCTTTTAGTATGCTATTCTCAGGTTGAGGTTACCATTGCCTAGGAGCACGTGCACGGGTCAGCATCATTGAGTTGTCAGCATGATTGAAACTTTGTCTTGGTTTGGTTATTAAACATTTAAGTATTTGTTGGTATTACTTTGGGCGCGTGTGTTTGCGCATTTTACATTATATTGTTTTACTTTGGTTTTTCTGGTTTATTAAACGCTTCCGCATTGTTTTAAAGTTAAACTCTGATTTTGAATGTTTGTTCATATAGTGTCGTTTTGAGTAAATAATGACTGAGATTCTGGTATGTCACACGCCTCGCGGCAAAACCCCGCACATGGATTTTGAGGGTGTGACAATTCATTTTGAACTATTATTTTAATCTTTCACTTAATCCAGACCAATGTGCTATACCCCTAAATAATGCGCATAAAACCGGTACTGGGCCGAGGTCTACAAATAGACCCAGTACCGGGGCAGCAACAAAGGTCCCCTCAATCTCAAAGATTGACCCTGTGTGTAACAACGGGTTAGCTAAACCACACACAGTTGAGCTAACAACCGACTGGTTGTGGACCTCATGTGAATTTGCTTGCAAGACTTTCTTTCGTTCTTTATGTTTCACTTTTCATTATCATTGATCTTTCCACTTTCTTTGATGATAATACTTTACGGATACAGAATAAATCACACCACATAAAGTCACGTAATAGTATAATAATAAGGAACACAAGAACGGCCCAAAACATAAATAAAATAATCAAATAATAACACCAAGTCAAACCAGGGTCAAACACTAAAATTTCGATTTCCCAAAATTCCAGAAAATTTTCTAAGTGTTTAGGCGCATGGGCACTATGCAGGTGCATGAGCCCTGGTTAGGTGCATTAACACTATTCGGGCACACGAATCCTACACTTGGGCATTTTAGCTTACATTACTGGGCGCATGAACTGTTCAGGTGCATGACTAGCACTTAAGCGCCTGAACAAAAGGGTTGGGAGCATGGACACCATTGGGACGCATGAATCTATACTTAATGTCTTCAGGCAAACACCTGGGCGGTTGGGCACTATTAGGGCGCATGAGCCCTACTACAAATTTTTCTAAGGCAAATTCCAAGCGCATGGGCCCTGTTTGGGTGCATGACCTGTACTTGGCATTTCTAAGCCTAAACCTCAGGCGCATGGGCCCTGTTTGGGCGCATGACCAGCTGTTGTGCATTTTTCAAAATCAAAACTATCCTAGACCTGCATTTGCACCTGTTCTAAGCATAAACTTAACATTCTAAGCAACCACAACATATAAACAAGCATAAAACATAAGCATATACACATATAAACATACGGTTACAAGAAATCCATTGTGAAAACCTTTTTAAACGCATTTTCAGCCCCAAACTTGTTTAAAACACATATAAAACGGGGTCTAGAACTCACCTATTGCAGCAAACAAGTAATACTCCTCCAAACTTATGTGCAAAAGAGTTCAAACACCTAGAACAAGCAAAAAAAACACCCAAACACAAAGAGCACTTAAAAATCGGTTATAAGGTTGGAAAACTTATCAAAACCGAACTAATTAATACAAAACACTCACCTTTGAGAAAACGCAGCCTCTTCTTCTTCACAAACCGAGAGAAACAAGGTTCAGCTCCTTTTCTCCTTGTTTCAGCCGAACAACAGCAACAGCAGGGAAGGATATGGGCGGCCATGCCCATATAAAGTTCTCCTTTTTTTAACTTTTTGTACTATTTACACAAAGCACCCCTCAACTTTGGCTTTTTTTAGTTTTCCTCAAAATACTTTCTTTTCTTTCTTTTATATGGCAAAATTTCGGGTGTTACAAGTCTACCCCCCTTAAAGAGGTTTCGTCCCTGAAACCCGTCACTCTTCGAATAACTGTGGGTAATGCCGTCTCATTTCTTCTTCCATCTCCCACGTAGACTCAGAACCCTTCTGGTGTTTCCACTTCACCCGCACAAGCGGAACCACTTTATTTCTCAATCTCTTCTCCTTCCGATCTATGATTTCCATTGTTTGCTCCACATAGTTGAGCCGTTCATCCACTTCGATATCATCCAGTGGTACAATCATGTCTTCATCGACAAGGCATTTCCTCAGATGAGATACATGGAATGTCGAATGAATTCCACTTAGCTCATCAGGCAGTTCTAATCGATAAGCCACCTCCCCTACTCGTGCAACGATTCGAAAAGGCCCTATGTACCTCAGGCTCAGCTTGCCACTCTTTCGGAACCGGATGATCCCCTTCCAAGGTGAGACCTTCAACATGACTCTATCACCTACGTTGAGTTCAATCGGTCTACGCCTTTTGTCGGCATACGACTTCTGTCTATCCTTCGCCACCTTTATAAAGGCTTTGATCTTTTCCAATTTCTCTGTCGTAGCCTCGATCACCTCGATACTTCCTATCTCCTTTTGTCCAATATCTCCCCAACATACTGGTGTCCTACACCTTCTACCATATAGCATCTCATAAGGTGGCATACCAATGCTGGCATGATAGCTATTATTGTATGAGAACTCCGCTAACGATAGGTGTTCATCCCAACTTCCTCCAAAGTCGATCATCTGTTTGAGGATATCCTCGAGCATCTGAATCGTCCTCTCAGACTGACCATCTGTTTGAGGATGGTAAGCCATGCTAATGTGTAGCCTCGTCCCCATCGCATCATGGAATCTTTTCCAAAACTTTAATGTGAACCGTTGTCACGGTCTGACACGATAGACACTGGCACACCATGACGAGCTACAATCTCCTTAATGAAGAGATCCGCCAGTCTCTCGGAGGAATACATCTCACTGATTGGTAGGAAGTGAGCACTCTTTGTCAGACGATCAACTATCACCCATATGGTATCGTACCCCTTCACTGTACGAGGTAGCTTCGAAATAAAGTCCATGGTGATGTGTTCCACTTCCACTCGGGTATATCCAACGGTTGGATCTTCTCGTGTGGCTTCTGATGTTCTGCCTTTACTAGTAGACAAGTAAGGCATTTACTCACATACTCCACTACATCACGCTTCATTCCTGGCCACCAGTAATCTTTCTTCATGTCTTGAAACATTTTGGTAACACCAGGATGAATGGAGTATCGAGTCTTATGAGCTTCGTCCATAATTCGCCCTCGTAGATCTCCATATCGGGGAATCCACATCCGCCCGAAGCGGGTTCTAACTCCGTGGGTATTTTCTCCCAACTCCTCGACTAAACCTCTCATCCTTTTAGAGTTAAGGCGATCTTCTCTCAATGCCTCATCCTGAAATTCTTTGACATGTGTCGTCTAGTTAGAGGTCATCACCAATTGATAAGCATTCATCCGGATTGGCTCGGGTCTCTCCTTTTGGCTTAGGGCATCAGCCACTACATTGGCTTTGCCCGGGTGGTAATGGATTTCACAATCATAATCCTTGATCAGCTCTAACCACCTCCTCTGCCTCATGTTGAGATCTTTCTTCTCAAAGAAATACTTAAGCTCTTGTGATCCGTGAAGATTGTGTACTTTGTCCCGTATAAGTAATGCCTCCAAATCTTCAATGCAAAAACCACCGCTGCTAGCTTTAAGTCATGAGTGGGGTAATTGGTCTCATGGGTCTATTGCTGGGATGCGTAAGCTATCACTCTCCCATGTTGCATTAGCACGCAACCCAGTCCCGAATAGGAAGCATTTGAATAGACCACTAAATCCTCGTTCCCCTTGGGCAATGTCAAGACAGGAGCTTGAGTTAATCTCACCTTTAACTCCTCAAAAGCATCCTCTTGTTCCTGTCCCCACACATACTTCACATCCTTACGAGTCAACTTGGTCAAAGGTGAGGCTATCTTGGAAAAGTCTTGAATGAACCTTCGGTAGTAGCCCGCTAAACCCAAGAAACTACAACTCTCGGATGGCGTCTTTGGAGACTTCCATTGCATCACCGCCTCAACCTTCGCCGAGTCCACCATGATTCCTTCAGAATTCACCACATGACCCAAAAATTGAACTTCACGCAACAAAAAACCACACTTAGAGAATTTTGCATATAGCTTCTCCTTTCTAAGTGTCTCCAACACTTCACGTATGTGGTCGGCATGCTCTTCTTCGCTCCTTGAATAGATCAGGATATCATCAATAAAAACAATCACTGATTTATCCAACATTGGCCGACACACTCGGTTCACCAGATCCATAAAGTAGCTGGCACGTTAGTGAAACCGAAGGACATGACAAGAAACTCGTAGTGTCCATAACGCGTGCGAAAAGCTGTCTTAGGAATATCTTGCTCCTTCACCTTCAATTGATGGTAGCCAGATCGGAGATCTATTCGTGAGAACCAACTGGCACCTTGGAGCTGGTCAAACAAGTCATCTATTCTGGCAGGGGATATCGGTTCTTCACCGTTAACTTGTTTAGCTCCTGGTAGTCTATGCATATCCTCATACTACTGTCTTTCTTCTTAACAAACAAGACCGGAGCACCCCAGGGAGAGATGCTCGGTCGGATGAGTCCCTTGTCCATCAACTCTTGTAGTTGGACCATCAGTTCTTTCATCTCCGTCGGAGCCAATTGATACGGTGCTTTGGCAACGGGTTGAGCACCGGGTATCAGATCAATCTGAAACTCAATCTCGCGATCTGGTGGCACACCTGGTAAATCTTTCAGGAACACGTCTGGGAAGTCACACACCACGAGTACTTCAGACAACTGTAGTATTGATGCATCCACATCCTTCACATAAGCCAGGTAGGCACTACATCCCCGCTTCATGCACTTCTCTGCCACCGCCATCGAAATCACCTTCGGAACCGTAGTGACGCGATCACTGTAAACCGTCACCGAACTTCCATCGGGCGCAATTATTCGAATCATCTTCATACGACACACGATATTTGCCTTATAGGGTGCTAACCAATCCATCCCTAGTACTACATCAAATCCACCTATGGGCATCACATATAGTTTAGCAGAGAACCTATGGCCTTCTAGTTCTATGTCGCAGTCTTCTAACATATCAGAAATTCTGGTAGACTTACCAATAGCAGTTTTTACCTCAAATGGCTCATCAATACTTCTACTACTAACAGGCAACTTAGCATAGAAAGCAGTAGAAATGAAACTCCTACTAGCACCAGAATCAAATAATACAGAGGCACAAGTTTGGTTTACTAGAAACATACCTGACACGACATCGGGGTCTAACCGGGCCTCTTCTCGGCTCATCGTGAAGGCTCTAGCACTTGCCCTCTATCCTCCTACTTCAGCCCCCTTCTTGGCCCCAGAGCTCTCAGCTCTAGGCTTCCTGCACTCATGACTCCTGTGGCCAGTCCCGCCACAGTTGAAGCACTTCGGCATTCCACAATCTTTTGCTATATGACCGGGCTTCCCACACTTGAAGCACACAGTCACGCCCCTCGTGCATTCACCAGTGTGCTCCTTCCCACATCATCCACACTTCTTCATCCCTAAGCTTGATGACCCCACTCCTCGGTCATCCATTCTCATCCTCTTAATATTCGGGGTGAAACCGCCACGAGCGAATCGTTTCCCTCTCCAGTTCTTATCACCACCACCAGTCTTCTTCACCTCAACCACCGCCACCTCTCTCTCATCGTACAACCTCCCAGCCAAATCCACCGTTGACCTAAAGGTGCTTGGTCGGGCAATAATCAAGTGCTTGCGGATATCAGCTGGCAATCCCTGCACATACCTTTTAATCTTCCTCGACATCGGCGTCACCTGATCCGGCACCAGCCTCGCCATCTCATTAAACTTGGAAGTGTATTGCTGGTGGGTCATGGTTCCTGCCTCAAGCTGTAGGAACTCTCTCTCTATCTTCTCTAGTTCCCTGTGAGGACAGAATTCCTCAATCACCATCTTCTTCAACTCTTCCCATCTTATCCTCCCAATGGCCTTACCCAGCGGTGAGCAGTTGCAGCATTGCCATTACCATCAAAAGTAGGGGGTTTACATCTTTGGAATGCCCCGTAGCTGCATCCCCTCATGGTTTCCCGCACCTCTACATCTTCTTCATCACTGGAGGCTCCCTTTGTAGCATTCAACTCCTCCTTATCATCAAGATCTCCCTCATTCTCCCTTCTCCCAATCTTCTTCCTTCTTTCCTCCTCCTTCTCCTTCCTTTCATCATTCCTTACAGCCCGGATGACTTCAGTCACTACAGACGGTAGGATCGTCTGTATGACTTGATGAACCTCCTCAACCACTGCCTCTTTCACTGAGGCTCTCAGGTTGGCACTCTCATCACCGCCCTCCGGGTGATGAATCCCAGGCTCACCAGGAGCCGTCTCTGCAGTCTTCGTCTTGTTCTTTGCTGCCCGTGGTCTACCAGCACGTCCACCCTGTGATCCACCTCTAGAAGCCTTAGATGATCTCCCTCCGGCCATCCTCTAAACACTATAAGATTCAAACACCAACACGGTCATTCAAGGTAATAGCTCAGTTTATGTCAAGTATAGTAAGTCCCTAATTACAGTGGCCAGTTGTGATTAGCCACTTACTTTACTCTTCATCCCCCGAGCATTTCCTATCCTGACTACATTAGTATTCAAATCTACTAAAGGAATATAAATCAAATAGCACACGCACATAATACCGGTTACATTAAGAAAAGAAATACCTTATGGCACGTAGCTACTCGGGCTGGCATCCCTCCATCCGTCCCATTCTCAGTTTAAGTTTAGGTTTTGAAAATATTTACCTATTTCTATTAAACTTTGGCTCTGATACCAACTTGTAAGGCCCCGTTCCCGAAGACCTCACAGTTTGTCAATCATAGCAAAATATATATAAAAACATTATATAGTTCATAAATCAATGCAGCGGAATCAATATCAAAAGCCACCCATTCATTAATAAATATTGTTGCTAAGCAATACATCGTTGGTTGTTATCAGTTACAAAAGCCTACATTAATTGCATTACAAAACAACAATGATATTAAGGGTGAACGGATGCCAGTCTAGCCCTGACGAGTAGCCTCCCCATGTGCCATCCTCAGCAAAACTACCTGCCAACTAAAATGCATAAAAGTCAGCGTTGCCAAGTGAGCTCTAGTTTTAAAAAAAAAATATTAAAATACCTTTTAAGATTTGTATATGAAAATACCCTTTTAAAATAATATTCATTTCTTTCATACGTGATCACACATCATACATACAGTTAGATAACATCCATTATCTCCTTTTACCATTTCCATCATCATTCATTTTGAACTTTTATTTTAATCTTTCACTTCATCCAGACCAATGTGCTATACCCCCAAATAATGCGTATAAAACTGGTACTAGGCCGAGGTCTACAAATAGACCCCAAACTGGTGCACGAAGCTGACTCCAGTACCGGGGCAGCAACAAAGGTCCCCTAAATCTCAAAGATTGACCCTGTGTGCAACCAACGGGTTACCTAAACCGCACACAGTTGAGCTAACAACCTACTAGTTGTGGACCTCATGTGAATTTGCTTGCAAGACTTTCTTTCGTTCTTTATGTTTCACACTTCATTATCATTCATCTTTTCACTTTCTTTAATGATAATACTTTACGGATATGGAATAAATCACACCACGTAAAGTCACGTAATAGTATAATAATAAGGAACACAAGAACGGCCCAAAACATAAATATAATAATCAAATAGTAACACCAAGTCAAACTAGGGTCAAACACTAAAATTCTGATTTCCCAAAATTCCAGAAAATTTTCTAAGTGTTTAGGCGCATGGGCACTATGCAGGCGCATGAGCCCTGCTTAGGCGCATTAACACTATTCGGGCGCATGAATCCTACACTTGGGCATTTTAGCTTACATTTCTGGGCGCATGAACTATTCAGGCACATGACTAGCACTTAAGCACCTGAACAAAAGGGTTGGGAGCATGGACACTATTGGGACGCATGAGTCTATACTTAATGTTTTCAGGCAAACACCTTTGGCGCATGGGCACTATTGGGGCGCATGAGCCCTACTAAAAATTTTTCTAAGGCAAATTCCAGGCTCATGGGCCCTGTTTGGGCGCATGACCTGTACTTGGCATTTCTAAGCATAAACCTCAAGCGCATGGGCCGTGTTTAGGCGCATGACCACCTGTTGTGCATTTTTCAGAGTCAAAACTATCCCAGACTTGCATTTGTACCTGTTCTAAGCATAAACTTAACATTCTAAGCAACCACAACACATAAACAAGCATAAAACATAAGCATATACACATATAAACATACGGTTACAAGAAATCCATTGTGAAAACCTTTTTAAATGCATTTTCAGCCCCAAAGTTGTTTAAAACACATATAAAACGGGGTCTAGAACACACCTATTGTAGCAAACAAGTAATACTCCTCCAAACTTGTGTGCCCAAGAGTTAAAACACCTAGAACAAGAAAAAACAAACACCCAAACACAAAGAGCACTTAAAAATCGGTTATAAGGTTGGAAACCTTATCAAAACCAAACCAATTAACACAAAACACTCACCTTCGAGAAAACGCAGCCTCTTCTTCTTCACAAACTGAGAGAAACAAGGTTCAGCTCCTTTTCTCCTTGTTTCAGTCGAACAAAAGCAGCAGCAGGGAAGGATATGGGCGGCCATGCCCATATAAAGCTCTCCTTTTTTTAACTTTTTGTACTATTTACACAAAGCACCCCTCAACTTTGGCTTCTTTTAGTTTTCCTCAAAATACTTTCTTTTCTTTCTTTTATGTGGCAAAATTTCGGGTGTTACGGTGTGAATGCATCATAAGTGTATGTTAGGATAGGTGTCAAACTTAGGTGATGATTACTGTAATGGTTGGCTAGGTGTCACTATTTGGTGTTAGTTAATTTCTTAGTAATTAAATTTAGGTTAGCTAGTTAATTAGCTACTAATCTAGGTCAGTTATGGTCCTAATAACCCGATTACTATGGTTAAGTGTGTTTTAGTTTAGTGTTTAAACATCTAAGATTAGTTTGGTTTAGGTTTTTCATGTAAATTTTCCAAAAGTTAGCTCATTTGGTTATTGTTTGATTAAGTTGTAATCTTAGTTTAATATACATTAAATGGAAGCATAATAAGAGATCTAATAACTAATCACATAATCTTATAATTTGGTATCCTTAATATTTCACACAAAAATCACAAAAATATACATACATGCACACGTAAAAGGTTACACATGCATGCAAGCTATGAAACATACACATATATTTATACATGCTAAATCACATATAGATACAAAATTTATCACATAAGATCACCTTAGAGTTTTTAATTTAATATGTATTTATATATATATATATATATATATATATATATATATATAGAATTAACCTATATTAATCTTTAATATTAAGTTTATCTAACCTTAATTTTCGGGTCGTCACAATATTTGAAATTATAAAAGTTTAAGGACCAAATCCTAAATTTTGACCAAACTACAAAAATCATCCATGTAATTTACTCTTTAAAATAAATAGAAAGATAAACTATCAGGTACTATTAATAAGTCTATAATATATACGCATGTGAAGATCGATTAAATAATGTGCATACGTGTAAATTAAATGAAAGAATTAAACATATAGAAAAATAATATATATGTTTGCAGGACAAAATTATTTTTTAAATCTAAGTGTACGTAATGTTGTAATTGAATGCAAAACGAAATGAGTCAAAGATAATGATTGTGTGAATAATGGAGAAGTAGGAAGTTAATCATGTAGAAAACCTGGACTCATTGATCATAGGAGAAGCTATTTCGTATATTTCAATATATTTGATAGTGAAAGAACACGACACACAAAAAATTGTTGTATATATATAATAAATAATGATATTATGTTATATAATGCAGATAAATATTATACAATATTATTATAATAAAAGATCTTCAAAATTTAAAATTATTAACTCAAAATACTCAGATTGATTGTTACCATTAGAATTTAAGATTTGTGAACTACATATGCTTCATTTTAATATTCAAATTGTTAGTTTTAAATTTCTAATCTTAACTAATTTAGTTAGTTATTTTAAGATAAAATCTCAAATTGAATTGCAGATTAAATTTGAAATATAAAGTTTTTAAATTTCTGTTTCAACCATTAAATTTTGAAATGTTATTTAATTAGACATTAAATACTCTTTAAATATTTTCTTTCAAAATCATATTGCTAATAAAATATCACGTAACAATTGTATACTATGAAAATATCATGTGACATTTAAATTTAAATTTAAATTTCATATGTAGTTATTATTAAATAGAAATAATCAATACTAAATTTAGGTTTTTTCCAAAACTAATCAATAATAAATTTGGAAAAACTAAAATAAGATTGATACTAAATTTAGAAAAAATAACTATATATCAATTTTAAATTAGTTTCTTAATTAATTATCATCATTATTATCTGACAAAAAATAATCAATACTAAATTTAGAAAAATTAAAATAAGATTGATACTAAATTTAAAAAAAATAATTACATATCAATTTTAAATTATTACCTTATTATTGCCTTAGCTGTCATTTAAACATGAAGTTGACACGTGGCTGTTGTGTTTTAAAAATTATGCCATATGGTAATTCAGTAGCTAAAATCAAGCCATGTAATAAAACCTCATTTCATCTACCTATCTACCTATCTACATATTCTAATAAAATATTAACTAGGGATACCACATGGCAACACCACATTTATTTTTAACAAAAAAATTTCGCTTCTCTCTCCTATTAAATAACTTCATTAATTAATAATCATATTATTTGATTCTTACTTTGATTAAAAATTATTTTTAAAAAATTAAGAAATAGATATTTTTTAATGTTTATTTCTAGCGAAACAAATTTTTATAAAAAGAAATTTTTCTAAACCATCATACCTTTTCTTAAACACAAAATATTTTAAAAATAACATTTTTTAACATGTTTTGTTTTGAAACGAAATGTTAAATTGATTTTTTTGGAAAACCAAAAAAAGTTTAAAAACAAAATTTAAAAAGTTGATATCATTATTTAATTACTTATAGTCTTTACTCATACATAATTTAAATCATATATTATTTTATAATTAATAAAAAAAATTCTATTTTATATTTTATTTATTCAAACCATGTAATACACATATTTACTAAAACTAGTCTTCATATATAATAAAAGAAAATGTTTCAACCATGTGTCATGATTTTAGGGTAAGTGTTTCCACTTGGCATGATTTCAGGCACCCATTGCCATGTGTCCATTTCTCTACATTACAACCAAGTTGGTTAAAAAAACGCGGATCCTTATTGACCCGATTTTCTATTCAGGTTTCATATAACCTAATCAACACATAGGCTACAAACCCTAATTCACCTTCTCCCCCTCTCCTTGCAAGTGATGACAGCCACAATCATTGCACTACCCATCCACCGTTGTTGTCATCGAAATCCTCTTCTGGAACTACAGCGACCCATTGCGATTTTACATATACTTAACGGTACTACCCCTAAATCCTCTTCTGCAACTACTCTGACCTACTGTAACATCTTTTGTCTGGATTCGGACGCCTCTTCTGTGTGTATTCGGACTTCGATTTTGGTCATCTCACGCCTATTGTTCTTAAGGTAATCTTCTATTACTCTTCATCTTCTCTAAATCATATATCTGATGCGATATAAGTGTTCTGTGATTTATTAGTTCTTCAAAGTTTGGTCTTTGATTCATTCAACTATATAACTCTTGTATTTCTTATTCTTATTTATCTATTTAATATAATGTCATCTGATAGGTTTGTTTTTTATTTTTGAGACGCGCCACTAATCGATCGAAACAGGCTATATTTGAGAAAATGAATTGGGATTTAATTTAATAATGAAGATTTATGAATTATTGATTGATTAGTGGATTTGTGACAACTCACTCAATTTCTTATGCCAATGCAATAGACCAGTGATGTAAACAACCATGTAACGCAATTTTCGGGATGAAAATTCTTTCAACATGAGGATAATGTGACATTCGGTGATTTTCCTTTACCAAACTCCGTTAGTTTCGTTGGGTCTTGCATACACGTGTCGTGAGCACATACTAGTTGTCGTTGAATGTTGGTGACTTAATAATAATAAATTTGGATAACAAATAATAACTTGAATAACAATTCTGATTATTATTATGTGATCATGTGAATCAAGGTGTTAAGTGTTGTTCTTTTTAAAATTACATGTGACTAGGTGGATTGTGAAATGTTTATGGATGGTGATTATTATTTGACTTGCATGTTATTAGTTGGTTTATTAAGTTTTAATATTATGAAATGAATAATGATTTAAAAATGTTAAGAAGTTAGTTTTATAAAAGTTGAAAGGAGTTAAAAGGGAAATTACTTACCACATATAAGTTAAAAAAGCCCAACCCTGGCCCCCAAACCCATTTTCGGTCGTAACCTCTTCCAAACACCCTCCCATTTGTAAAAATACTAGCCTTGAACATCAAGAACAAGTCGATTGTGGCATCAATTGAACATTACATGGTTGTAGCAAGCATAATTCTTGGTTTCTACGCCATTAAAGGTTAGCTTTTGATTGATTGTTCATAGTTTTTGTTTCATGAAGAACCCTAGTTCAATTATCTTGTTGAATGTCAAAATTTATGTTGTTTGATGATAGTATGATGTTAGTTTTATTGCATTGATGTTAGTTTACGTGGATTATGCAAGAAATTATTGATTTGATGCGTTGTTCATACCTTGCTACAAGTAGAAACTTTTGTCACATCCCGGCGGAAGTGTGAAATGCTTGGGTGTGACTTTGGCTCACAACACATTGATAACAAAAACATACATTAACAACCAATAACTAATGATAACTTTCATTAGATAATTATAAATATATCAGGTTACATATTCAATTTCATACAAAATTTGTTTCTATAGGACTTTTACATATGAACTTGTAACCCTACATCAAAAGATTGGTCTTAACCACTTCTTATAATCTCCCAGCTAGTAATGGACTTGAACGTCAAAGTAAATGCTGAGATCCATCAAGTCCACGGTTATCCATACACATAGCCTCCCTACATATCATACCATCCATTGAACAGGGTGAAAGTATACACGAGATTATAAAACATTCTGATTACCTGAAAAAGCATACTCAAACAGTCAACATAAAGTTGGTGAGAACATAGGTTTAGTAACTTAACAATAATTTTCTTAACTGATGCAACATAAACAAGTCCACAACCAACCTACTTATATGTCAATTGATTCATAACTGTCACACATATAAATCATAAAATCAAATAATATAACATCATGACTCTTATTCCAGTCGATGCAGGAAACATGTTCCTAAGTAGCGCTACCTATATTATCTAACGGTTCCTTATACGAATTAATGGTTGTGACTTATGGCAGTCAAGGACAGTAACTTATCAAAATCCTTATTTACATTGGTATCGGACAATAGCCTAAACAGTATACCTTTTCCCCAAAAATTATAAATAAAAAGGGGCTATGTTACTCACCTTTGTTTATGCAAACTGATCAGATATTTCCTATAAAACAATTATTTGTTAGAATAAATACTTATTCTTTTAATTTATATTCACCTATTTTTAAAGATATTATTAATTAAGCTCTAATTCTTAAAACTATAGTTATCAGTGTCCAAAAATTATAAAATTTTACCACCAGCAGTATCCTTATACCAAGATTATTATATAAAATTTTCAGTTCATATATCCTTACCAGTATTTTTCTATAATTTTTACAATATTTTGAGTTAATGGCAGATATAGCTATTTATCCCTAAAAATTTTGAAAATCACATAAACTGTTTACTTTAATTTCCAATAATTTATGTAAAATTCTCATGATTTTACCTATTGTTTTGCTATCACTTTCGATTTTCCTTCTTATTAATTGTTCTAAAATATGAAACTTTTGTTTTTATAAAACCTTCAAAACTTCCTATTTCATAAACCTTTTTACTGATTTTTATTGAAAGTCAAAGAATTTTGTAGAATTTGTAATTAGATTTTTGATAGGGAATCATCACAAGGGTTTATGTTAAACACATACAAATTTTTGTAAGCTTTTAATCACAAAAGTTTATGAATCTTACCTTGATTGTATAGAAGATAAGAGTGTAAAGAGTGGATAAGGAAATCTTCAAGCCTCCGAGCTGGTGGTGGATGTTCTTGAGCTGGAATGATACCATAAAGATGTCTAGTAGATGATGGTTTTAAGGTGGTATTATGGTGATGTTGATAGTGGTTTCAGGTGACATAAGAACCGAGAGAAAGAGATTGTGGAAGTTTTTGGGTTTTGGTCGAGGTTCAAAAGAAAAGAAGAGAAAAATCTTAACCTTCATCATTACCTCTAAGCTTAGTGTAGTGTAGGGTGTGTAGGTGTCGAATTGTAGTGTATGTGTGTCAAATTATGGGGTGTGTGTCAAAATACCGAGAGTGTTTAGTGCCAAAGGGGATAGGTTTCAACTCCCCATGCTAATGTGTTTATGAGTTTGTTAATTGTATTTGGTTAGTGATTAGGTTAGATAAGTATTCTAGTAATCCATTGATTCGAATTAGTTTGTGTAAATATCTTAATAATCAAGTGACTAACTCTAGTTTAGGTTTTTAGGTTTATTGTTGATGTTGCACTTAACAAGTGCATTAAAAGGATAATGCTTGCCATTAACTAACATATTAGTATCATTAACATTCGTAACATACACTAATATAGCTTAAATTTCTTTTTCAGGATTGTAGATAAAGAGGAATTTTTTCTAAGTGTCTGCAGCGGATGAAGACTTTCCACAGCGGATGAACAAGAGTCTGAAGCTGATGAAGACTTTCCACAGCGGATGAACAAGAGTCTGCAGCGGATGAAGACTTTCCACAGCGGATGAACAAGAGTCTACAATGGATGAAGAAAAGTTTCCAAGTGTCTACAGCGATGAACAAGCATCCACAGCGGATGACTAGTTCACAGCGGATGAACTGTCCACAGCGGATGTTAATCCACAGCGGACATCTTATAGACTTAGGATTATTCGGTTGAAATTAGTTTTTAAGTTTTGATCTTGTTTTATTACTTAATAGTAGTATGTTTGTGTATCAAATATCCTATGATGCACTTACCTAATTTGGTAACTTACATGCATATCCTTAATAACTTATAAAGATCATATTCTCAAATATTTACATACATGCTCACTTAAATAATTATGCATACATGCATATTTAAGAAACATATAGACATACTTACACATGCTAAAACATATATAAAACTCTTATAACTATAATCAAATAAAGTCATCTTAGAAATTCTCAATTTAATATGTATATATATAATACTAACTTATAATAGTTCCTAGAATTTTAATTTGCCTAACCTTAGTTTCAGGGTCGTCACAACTTTTATGTATGAGATTTGGAAATTATGATGAATTGATGATGTTTATCATGTTTAAATGATTGTTATGAACTTTATTAGGTATAAAGTTGATGAATTTATGAATGAGTTAAGTGTTAGATGGATTTTGGGTGTTACTTTCCCGAAAGAGAAACTTTATTCATATAGATCATTGGATATTATGAATTGGGCATGTTCATGATGCTAGGATCATGTTGGAATGCTTGTTGATGATTTCTAATATGGTAGATTGTGTTGATTGAGTTGTATGGATGATTGATGCACTACTTGGGAAATTTAGGTTCTTATGGAATACTACATGATGATGGAATATGTTAGGAGATTATTAAATCATGATTGGGATTATAATAGATCATTGTTGTGTATGTTAGTTGGTATGAATCTTGATGGGAAGTTTGATCATGATCGTCATACACGAGTGCGAATCTGAGGCCCCTACTTAGTAGGATTGGCAGGATTTAGGATGTGAAGTCGTGAGTGGCTTCACATGGCATGTAGTGCATGATTAGACTCCATGTATGATTTATTACTTGTGATGTAATTATAGTTGTGTTGAGCATGATTGATTGGTTGAGATTCGTATGTGTTGTATGATAAGCTATGTTAGAATGATGATGGTGATAGAACTTATGATTATGGTGTACGTGAATAACTTGTATGATAATCATGTGTATGAGTTGCTATACTTGATCAAATAAGATTTCAATAAACATGTCACCAATGGGTCAAATGGGTCAACTAGGTTAGATGGGTCTTGTTTTTCCAAAACCTTGGGTCAATGTGTTTCTAGGTAACCTGTGAAGGGTTGTCTTTCCACCCATCGTTAGCTCTTTATTATTGGTCATTGCGCACCAGGTGAGTTCCTGCCCCACTTTTTATACACTCCCTTTTGGGGGAGATAGCATACTCGTTTACAAACACTTTATTATTGTAAGTTGTTTATAGTGTAACATAGTGTGATATACCTTGAAAGTCCTCACACTTTCGGATCGTTAATATTGGTAACTAGCGGGAAATTTTGGGTAGTACTGCTGGGTCTGACAAGCCCCACCTGTGCGATTCGCGGTCAAACAGGTGCAATATTGTCCTAACACAAACATTGTCACGACCAGGTATGTCTTGAAGGGAGGCAAACAAACGAAACACAATTAGCTTCGATTGCGAAATCACTATGGTTATTACTTATGAATATAGACTAGCTATCTATTTCAATGCACTTCTTATGTTTTACAACTGTCACTGATTATGTTAAACACAAACTCTTGAACTCACCAACCATTGTGTTGACTCTTTTACTATGCTATTCTCAGGTCAAGGTTAGCAGCAGTGCCTAGTAGCACTCATGGGTCAGCATGCTTTGGAATAAACATTGTTTTGCATTTGGGATTTAATATATATTTTGTTTTAAATAATGGTTTGGCGCGTGTTTGCGCATTTTACATTTCATTACTTTGGGTTTGACTTATTTACAAATGCTTACGCTTAGTTTTAAAGTTTTAAACTCTGGTTTGTTTTTAAATGTTCATATAGGGTCGTTCTGAGTAACTAATGACTTAGATCCTGGTATGTTCACACGCCTCACGGTAAAACCCCGTACATGGAATTTGAGGGTGTGACAGATTGGTATCAGAGCCATTGGTTATAAGAAACTAGATTGCATACACACTAGTCTATAACCGCACAGTTTGTTAATTACTCGTTACTTATTCCCCCACTGTTACTCATTGGCATACACATGCATACACTGCAGTATGGCATCATCATCATCTTCACCCCCTGTTTGACTCGCACTAGGAAAGGAACCCGAGTTTCCTACTGTTCCTTCGTCGTCTAAGAAATATGGTTCTAGACCCCCTACGTTCATAGATGATATGTACTTTCCGGACGAGCCAAAGATTGAGCGAGACATCACTGACCCTAACAATCTAGACTGGTATCGTACTGCACTAAACAGGATGCTGGAAATGGAGTGTGTTCCATTTTCGATTACTACCGTGACTAGAGATTCCATATTATACCTCCTACCCTGTATTCCTTATAGGGCTATCGCCCTTGTGGTGGCCTCACATGACCGACTGCGACGAAATGTCAAGGAGAAATTTAAAAGGTTGGAAGAGTGATAGGAGATGATAGCCAAGTGTACGAAGAGATGGAAGACTCGTGGCTCGATATGCAAGGATGCCGAGATGGTCAGACAGGAGAGATCCAGACTCTGCGTGGATAGGTTGCTGAGTTGACGGCTACTCTGAACGTGACGCGCGATCAGCTTCACATGGCTATAGTTCGTATCCATGAGCTGGAAAACTAGCTCGAGCCTTATAAGGTCCCGATGGAGGAGCCTAAGGAGGTACCAGAGGAGGTACCCAAGGAGAAGCCAGAGGAAGAATGGGATGAAGTCCAGCAGTTGGAGGCTAAGTTCTGGCAGTTAAAGATGGAGGGATCCGAGATCGAGGCCTACACTGCGAGGTCTCACGAGTTGGCAACTCTCTGTCCTAGAATGATAAACCCGCCAATCAAGAGGATCGAACTCTATCTGCGTGGGTTGGTGCCAGAAATACAAAGTATGGTGACTGCTTCAAACCTCACCACTATCCAGCAGGCTATCCGACTAGCTCATAAGTTGACAGACCAAGCGGTGGAGCAAGGCAAGCTACCCAAACAGGGCGTTATGGCAAGCATGTCCAACAACAAGCGTAAGTGGGATAACTCTGGGAACAATAGCTCGTCATTTAACAACCACCACCAGTAGCAACAACAACAAAGGAGGTTCGACAATAACCGTAGCTTTAGCCATTCATCTTCCTCAAATCAAGGACAAGGTGGATATGTGGGGAAGCATCCAAAGTGCAACCGATGCAACTATCATCAAACCGACAGTTGTGACAACTTTAAGTTTCAGCGTTGTGGGAAACTAGGGCATGCAGCAAAAGACTGTCGTGGCAAATTGATGAAAAAGCCACAACAAATGCAGGAAACACCAAAAGGCTACTTTGAGTGTGGAAAGGAAGAGCATAACAAGAGGAACTACCCTCAATTATAGAAGAATAAAAATGGTAATGGCAACGGTAGAAACAACTACAACCACGGCAATGGTGACAACAATGGTGGCAACAATGGAGGAGCTAAAGGGAGAGCCTTTGTCATGGGTTCAGGTGAGGCTCTAAATGACCCTACTACTATTACTGATAAATTTCATGTTAATGGTCGTTATGCTGCTGTGCTGTTTGATACTAGAGCTGATAGAAGTTTTATCTCTACTAAGTTCAGTAGTCTTTTAAATGACATGCCTTCTACGTTGGAATCTAAATATACCATAGAATTAGCTGATGGTAAGCAAATCTACATTACACACATCCTTAAGGGTTGCAAAATAGAACTTGCTGGTCATACCTTTGATATCAACCTCATGCCTGTTATACTTTGGAGTTTTGATATGGTCGTGGGCATGAATTGGCTGTCTGAGAAGCAGGCGGAAGTCATTTGTCACGAGAAGGTTATTCACATTCCTCTCCTGGATGGGGAAATTCTCTCAGTTAAAGGCGAGAAAAGTGGTGCTGTGATAGGCATCATATCCTTTATGAAAGCGCAGAAGTGGCTACGCAAGGGCCGCTTAGCCATATTAGCCCTTGTGTCTGACAAACAACAGGAGGAAAAGAAGATAGAGAATATTCTCGTAGTTCGTGCCTTTCCAGAAGGGTTTCCAGAGGATCTACCTGGACAACCACCTCATCATCAAGTTGAGTTTCAAATTGATTTGACTCCCAGGGCAGTTCCGATTGCGAGGGCACCTTACCTGTTAGCCCTGAATGAACTGCAGGAACTATCTGCACAACTTCAAGAGCTGTTGGATAAAGGGTTAATTCTACTGAGCACCTCACCATGGGGAGCACCTGTTCTCTTTGTTAAGATGAAGGATGGCACATTTCGAATGTGTATCGATTATAAAGAGTTGAACAAAGTTACAGTCAAGTATCGATACCTTTTACCTTGTATTGATGACCAGTTTGATTAACTTCAGGGATCCAGCTATTACTCCAAGATTGATTTGAGGTCTGGTTACCATTAATTAAGAGTTCGAGAGGTAGACATCTCAAAGACAGTATTCAGATTTCGCTATGGTCATTATGAGTTCTTGGTCATGCCACTTAGGTTGACTAATGCACTAGCAGTATTCATGGACCTCATGAACCTTGTGTGCAAACCCTATCTCGATCAGTTTGTTATCGTGTTTATCGATGACATATTGATCTATTCTAGGACCAAGGAGGAACATGAGGAGCACCTACATCTAATCATGGAATTACTTAGAAAGGAACAATTGTACGCCAAGTTTTCCAAATATGATTTCTGGATTCGCGAAGTGCAATTTTTGGGTCATATTGTTAACGAAAAAGAAATACATGTGGATCCTAAAAATATTGAAGAATTAAAGAATTGATTAGTTCCTAAAACACCTAGTGAGATACAGTACTTTATTGGACTGACAGGATACTATCGATGCTTCATTGAGGGATTTTCAAAAATCGCTCAACCTCTCACTGCTTTGACACATAAAGGTACCACGTTTAAATGGGGAGAGAGTCAAGAAGCAGCCTTCTAGTTGTTGAAATAGAAGCTTTGTAGCGTATCGATATTAGCATTACCAGAAGGAAGTGATGATTTTGTGGTTTACTGTGATGCTTCCATCCAAGGGCTCGGTTGTGTCTTGATGCAACATGACAAGGTGATAGCCTACACCTCGAGACAACTGAAGGGGCATGAGAAGAACTACACCACCCATGATTTGGAACAGGGTGTAGTGGTTATTGCCTTGAAGATCTGGAGACATTACTTGTACGGTACCAAATGCACTATTTACACCGACCATAAGAGTCTTCAGCATATCTTTGAGCAGAAGGAGCTGAACATGAGGCAGCGACGCTGGGTGGAATTGTTGAACGATTACGATTACGCTATTAAGTACCACCTGGGAAAGGCAAATGTGGTTGCAGATGCCTTAAGCAGGAAGGAAACTGCTAAACCTAGACAAGTGCGAGCTTTACAGCTTATGATTAGCACACAATTGCCTGAACAAATCAAGGAAGCTTAGATAGAAGCTTTGAAAGCGTAAAATGTTGAATCCAAATCTTTACGTGGGATGGACATACAATTTGAAGTGAAAGCCGATGGAACTCGTTACTTCATGGATAGACTATGGGTGCCTTTGTATAGAAACCTAAGAGACTTGGTTATGAGTGGAGCACGTAAGTCTAAGTATTCTATACACCCTGCTTCTGACAAGATGTATCATGACCTGAAGGCGCACTATTGGTGGCCTAATATGAAGGCAGATGTAGCTACGTATGTGAGCAAGTGCTTAACCTGTTCCAAGGTTAAAGTTGAATATCAAAAGCCAGCTGGATTACTACAACAACCTAAGATTCCCTTGTGGAAGTGGGAACAGATTACTATGGATTTCATTACTAAATTACCCCGGACCCCTACTGGTTATGACACGATATGGGTGATCGTAGACCGATTGACTAAGTCTGCTCACTTCTTAGCAATCAAGGAAACTGATAAATGGATAAGTTAACTCGAATTTATCTGAAGGAGGTAGTTTCGAGACATGGTGTACCGATCTCGATTATTTCTGATCGTGATGCTCGTTTTACATCCCATTTCTGGCAATCATTGCAGAAATCCTTGGGTACACACTTAGACATGAGTACCGCTTACCACCCGCAGACCGACGGACAGAACGAGAGCACTATTCAAACTTTAGAGGACATGTTGCGAGCCTGTCTGATAGATTTTGGGAACAATTGGGAAGTCCATCTACCTTTGGTGGAATTTTCTTACAACAATAGTTATCACACTAGCATTAAGACAGCACCATTTGAGGTATTATATGGGTGAAAGTATAAATCACTAGTTTGTTGGGCAGAAGTTAGTGATAGTCAAATAACTGGCCCCGAATTGGTGCACGAGACTATTGAGAAGATCGTGCAGATACGAGACCGTATGGCTGCAGCACGGGACCGACATAATAACTATGCAGACAAGCTACGGAAACCTTTGGAGTTTTAGTTCGGCAACAAAGTTTTGCTGAAAGTCTCACCATGGAAAGGTGTGATTCGATTCGACAAAAGAGGCAAGCTTAATCTGAGATACGTTGAGCCATTTGAGATTCTGGAAAGAATAGGTCCGGTGGCGTATCGATTGGACCTGCCTGATTCGTTGAGTGGAGTTCACAATGAATTTCATGTCTCTACTCTGAAAAAGTGTTTGTCCGACAAGACTTTAGTCGTACTGGTCGAGGAAGTACAAGTAGATGAACAATTACGATTCATCGAAGACCTAGTTGAGGTGATGGACCCTGAGGTCAAGACCCTTAAGCAAAGCAAGATACCCATAGTCAAAGTTCGTTGGAACTCAAGATGTGGATCGGAATTCATGTGGGAACATGAGGATTAGATGAAGCTTAAGTATCCTCATCTGATCGAAACGACGACAACAGCTGGCGAAGGTATTGATTAATTTCGGGATGAAATTTCTTTCAATATGGGGATGATGTGACAACTCACTTGATTTCTTGTGCCAATGCAGTAGACCAGTGATGTAACACAACCATGTAACGCAATTTTTGGTACGAAAATTCTTTCAACATGGGGATAATGTGACATCCAGTGATTTTCCGTTACCAAACTCCGTTAGTTTTGTTAGGTGTTGCATACACGTGTCGTGAGCACATACTAGTTGTCGTTGAACGTTGGTGACTTAATAATAATAAATTTGGATAAGAAATAATAACTTGAATAATAATTCTGATTATTATTATGTGATCATATGAATCAAGGTGTTAAGTGTTGTTCTTTTTAAAATTACAAATTACGCCTTAGCATGTGACTAGGTGGATTATGAAATGTTTATGGATGGTGATTATTATTTGACTTGCATGTTATTAGTTGGTTTATTAAGTTTTAATATTATGAAATGAAAATGATTTAAAAAAGTTAAAAACTTAGTTTTGCAATTTATAAAAGTTGAAAGGAGTTAAAAGGGAAATTACTTACCATATATAAGTTAAAAAAAAACCCAACCCTAGCCCCCAAACCCATTTTCAACACTAACCACTTCCAAACACCCTCCCCTTTGCAAAAATCCTAGCCTTGAACATCAAGAACAAGTTGATTGTTGCATCAATTGAACATTACAAGGTTGTAGCAAGCATAATTCTTGGTTTCTACGTGATTAAAGGTTAGGTTTTGATTGATTGTTCATAGTTTTTGATTCATGAAGAACCCTAGTTCAATTATCTTGTTGAATGTCAAAATTGATGTTGTTTGATGATAGTATGATGTTAGTTGTATTGCATTGATGTTAGTTTATGTGGATTATGCAAGAAATTCATGGATTTAATGCGTTGTTCATACCTTGCTATAAGTAGAAACTTTTATGCATGAGATTTGGGAATTATGATGAATTGATGATGTTTATCATATTTAAATGATTGTTATGAACTTGATTACGTATAAAGTTGGTGAATTTATGAATGAATTGAGTGTTAGATGGATTTTGGGTGTTACTTTCCCGAAAGGGAAACTTTATTCATGTAGATCATTGGATATTGTGAATTGGGCATGTTCATGATGTTAGGATCATGTTAGAATGCTTGTTGATGATGGCTAATATGGTAGATTGCGTTGATTGAGTTGTATGGATGCTTAATGCACTACCTGGGAAATTTAGGTTCTTATGGAATACTACATGATGATGGAATATGTTAGGAGATTATGGAATCATGATAGGGATTATAATAGATCATTGTTGTGTATGTTAGTTGGTATGAATCTTGTTAGGAAGTGTGATCATGATCGTCATACACGCGTGCAAATTTGAGCCCCTACTTAGTAGGATTGGCAGGATTTAGGATGTGAAGTCATGAGTGGCTTCACATGGCATGTAGTGCATGATTAGACTCCATGTATGATTTATTACTTTTGATGTAATTATAATTATATTGGGCATGATTGATTGGTTGAGATTCGTATGTGTTGTATGATAAGCTATGTTAGAATGATGATGGTGATAGAACTTATGATTGTGGTGTACGTGAATAACTTGTATGATAATCATGTGTATGAGTTGCTATACTTGATCAAACAAGATTTCAATTAACATGTCACCAACGGGTCAAATAGGTCAACTAGGTCAGATGGGTCTTGTTTTTCCAATACCTTGGGTCAATGTGTTTGTTGGGCACCTAGGGTTGTTAAACTTTTTATGTACACGTACTTATGTACTTGCGTGTTCTAGTTAACCTGTAACGTTAGGTTATTGTTCGTTCAGGTGAGTTTGCCCCACTTTTTATACACTCTCTTTTGGGGGAGATAGCATACTCATCTACAAATGCTTTATTATTGTAAGTTGTGTATAGTGTAACATAGTGTGATATACTTGAAAGTCCTCATACTTTGGATCATTAATATTAGTAACTAGCGGGAGATTTTGGGTAGTACTACTAGGTCTGCTAAGCCCCACCTGTGCGACCAAGGTCAAACGGGTGCAATATAGTCCTAACACAAACATTATCATGACCTGGTATGTCGTGGCAGGAGGCAAACAAACAAAACACAGTCAGCTTCGATCGTGAAATCACTATGGTTATTACTTATGAATATAACTAGCTATCTATTTCAATGCACTTCTTATGTTTTACAACTGTTACTGATTAAGTTAAACGTAAACTCTTGAACTCACCAATCGTTGTGTTGACTCTTTTAGTATGCTATTCTTAGGTCGAGGTTGGCAGCAGCGCCTAGTAGCACTCACGGGTTGGCATGCATTGGAAAAACATTGTTTTGCATTTGGGATTTAACATACATTTTTTTTAAATAATGGTTTGGCACGTGTTTGCGCATTTTACATTTCATTACTTTGGGTTTGACTTATTTAAAAACGCTTCCGCATAGTTTTAAAGTTTTAAACTCTGGTTTGTTTTAAAAGTTCATACAGTGTCATTCTGAGTAACTAATGACTTAGATCCTGGTATGTTCACACGCCTCGCGGTAAAACCCCGCACATGGAATTTGAGGGTGTGACAGGATTGAAATTTGGCATGATATATTTTGGTTTCATAGATTTTAAGATCACAGGAGGTGTACTGTTTTCTTCATAACCTTATTGGATGATGCCATGATATTTTTCAATTGTAATACCTTAATATAGTATCTGAATTTGGTTGTTTCATAAGCAGACTGACACATCTCTTGCTATAGAGGCTAAATACATGAAAAGATGTGAATTTGATACCAAGAAAGCAAGCAGCCAAAGGCATTAATAGATGCTTTCCAGGGACATCGCATGAACGATATATATTGGAAGAGCATCTCGACTCCATGCTAGGTATGCACTTGGTTTTTTTAACTGCTAATTTAAATTGCTTATTCTATTTTGATACAATACTTAGTTCTTTTCATGTTGTTTGGGACTGCTTATTCAAAATGCTTCTCTGATTATTTGTGACTGTATTAAGCTATTTTGAATAAGGAGTTTGAAGCTTAATTAAAAAGGAATAAGCTGATATAGATGCAATAAGCAACCCCGGTTTCTATATAGTTGAACAGGCAAGTTGCATTCATCAGAATTCCAAGTTATATTCTTGAGGAATTTTAGCCAGGATAAAGTTTTGAGGTAATTTGCTAGTATAATTTTAGAGGATTTCTCACCTGGATCAAATTAAGGCTTAAATACCGTAAGAAAACGAATTGCTGCTTATTAGGGACATAAGCTTGAGGTGACTTCATAGAGATAGAAATTTGAGAATTTGTATTATGATTATAAAACATGAGTTTGACGTTCTAAGAAATTCAAAAGGTCTGAGTATTATTTGGAGAGTTTTCTAAAGCTTAGAGCATGGCCGGTGGGATGAATGAGAGGTCCGACATATGACCTTTTTTGGTGCTTCAACCTTCTTATAACTTTGTGTATTTGTTATGAAACACTACCAATAATTTTACCATTAAGAATAGTTTCAAAATTTTAGTTATTATTTTTTAATTGTTTTTGCGTACTGTTTTTTAAACTATGAAACAGTACCGGTAATTATACCATTAAAAACAGAAATAGAAATAATGTCAATCAAGTATTTATAACTGTTAATGACGGTAATTGTTTAAAAAAGAAACAGATTCAATAATGTCAATCAAGTAATAAAATCCCACTAGTTATGCTTACTTTATTTTAAAAACTAAATTCAAATTTAATTATGTGACATCCGGTAATTTTCCGTTACCAAACTCCGTTAGTTCCGTTAAATCTTGCATACACGTGTCGTGAGCACACAATAGTTGTCGTTAAACGTTGGTGACTTAATAATAATTAATAATATTAAACAATAATTTCTATGTTGATTATTAGTTGTGATTATGTGATTTAAATGTTTATTGTAATTTTATCGCGTAACGTGAAAACGTGTATATTTAATTCGTGTATTGTGTGACTAGTAAAGATAATGCATATAATTATTATTGTTAGTTTATATGCTTATTATTTTAGTTAAAAACCTTTTTAAAAAGAGTTTAAAAGCTTAATTTTTATAAAATGTAAATTACAAGGGCTAAATGGTAATTACAAGAAATTAAATAAAACAAAAATCAAAATCCTAACCCTAATACCCCCTACGGCCGCGATCGACTTCTACACACACACATACTTCGAATTCAGCCCTAGAACAAGCAAATATCATCGGTTTTGGTCGATTACAAGTATTACAGCACGTTGGAAACATCAAATCTTGTTCATTACACGTTTAAAGGTTAGATTTTTACATGTTTTTCAAGGTTTTTGATGTTGGCCGAGTGTTGGTGTTCGAAACCTGCAATTGAATGTCGATTCTTTGTTGTTTGATGATGTTATGATGTTAGTTAGGTTATATTGATGCTAGTTTACATTGATTATGCAAGAAAGCCTCGATTTTGATGTGTTGTTCATAGGTTACTAATAATAGTAACTTTATTTGTATGAATATGATGATTTGATGATGGATCAATGTTGTTAAAGTGTTTGTGATGGTATATGGATGTTAGATTGATGATATGAATGCTAGAAACCTAAGAATGAATGTTGTAGTTCATAGGTTACCAAAAGTAGAAACTTTTGAAGTTGAATGTTGATGAATTATGATGAATTGGTGATGTAATATGGTTGATGATGATACATTGGATTATGATTTTGGTGCAAGAAATCTATGAATTAGGTAGTCTAGTTCATACCTTGCCAAAAGTGGAAACTTTTGTGTATGAAGATCTGTGTTTGGATGGTTTGCAAGTGTTTGATGAATGTCTATGATTTATATGAGCTAGATTGGGCATGTTATTGATGATTATATGGGTAATTCATGAAAGAATAGATTTGGGATGTACTTTCCCAAAAGGGAAACTTT
Source organism: Flaveria sonorensis (assembly GCA_025506505.1). Lineage (NCBI taxonomy): Eukaryota > Viridiplantae > Streptophyta > Magnoliopsida > Asterales > Asteraceae > Flaveria > Flaveria sonorensis. Next base: position 52,859,393 of record CM046438.1, on the reverse strand, counting down.
ATTTGTACAAAATCTTGAATATGATGATTTGGACATGTTTGTGACGTTAGGATCATGCTAGTATGTTCATGAATAAATTCTAAGGTGGTAGAATGTATTGTTTGGGTTGTATGAATGCTTAGTTGGTCAATTGAAAGATTTGGTCTTTTTGTGGGTATACATGATGATGAGTCATATGGGTTGTGATAGGACTATTGTTTAGTTTGTAGTTGATCATGGTGGAATATCTTGGTTGGTATGAATTCTATTGATTAGTGTGATGATGATTGTTATACACGCGTGCGAATCTGAGGCCCTTACTTAGTAGGATTGGCAGGGTTTAGGGTGTGAAGTGGTGAGTGGCTTCACATGGCATGTTGTGCATGATTCGATTCTATGTGTGATGCATTAGTTATGGCATAGCTATGTTGAGCATGATGATTATTTGAGATTCGCATGACTTGTATGATAATCTAGTTGTATGATGATCTAGGTAGTACATGTGGTTAATGAAGCGGCATACGTGAACAACTTGTATGATAAACATGTGTGATAAACTGATAGGCCTGTTTGAATGGAATTTCACCTATAATGTCACCAACGGGTCAAACGGGTCAACTGGGTCAATGTGTCTTATTTTTATAAAACCTTGAGTTCTTTGGGTTATAGAGCACATAGGGTTTCAGTATGATTTCTGTGTACATGTACTTATGTGCTTGCGTGTTCTAGGTGACCTCTGAAGGTTGTCTTTCCTTCCTTGTCAAGTTAAGCCTTAAGTTATTTCTTACGCACATAAGGTGAGTTCATGCCCCACTCTTTTACGTACTCTCTTTTGGGGGAGATAGCATACTGGTTTTACAAACGCTTACTTTATATGAGTTGTGTATAGTATGATATAGTGCTGAATACCATGAAAGTCCTCACACTTTCGGATTGTTAATAATGATGATTAGCGGGAAATCTTAGGTAGTACTACTGGGTCTGACGAGCCCCACCTGTGCGGCTCGAGGTCAAACGGGTGCAATTTTGTCCTAACACAAACATCGTCACGACCTGGTAAGTCATGACGGGAGGCAACAAACGAAACATAGTCAGCTTCAATCATGAAATCACTATGATTATTACTGATGAACATAGACTAGCTATCTATTTCAATACACCTCTTATATTTTGCAACTGTTACTGTTTTATGATTAACACAAACTCTTGAACTCACCAACCATTGTGTTGACTCTTTTAGTATGCTATTCGCAGGTTGATGTTACATTGCCTAGGAGCACGTGCACGGGTCAGCATCATTGAGTTGTCAGCATGATTGAAACTTTGTCTTGGTTTGGTTATTAAACATTTAACTATTTGTTGGTATTACTTTGGGCGCGTGTGTTTGCGCAATTTACATTATATTCTTTTACTTTGGTCTTTCTGGTTTATTTAGTGCTTCCGCATATTTTAAAGTTAAACTCTGATTTTGAATGTTTGTTCATATAGAGTCATTCTGAGTAACTAATGACTGAGATCCTGGTATGTCACACGCCTCGCGGTAAAACCCCGCACGTGGATTTTGAGGGTGTGACAGATTGGTATCAGAGCCATTGGTTATAGGGAACTAGGTTGCATACACACTAGACTATAACCGCACAGTTTGTTGGTTACTCGTCACTTATTTCCTTACTGTATACTCATTGGCATACGCATCACATACTTCGCAACATGGCATCATCATCCAGATATTTAGGCAAGAGACCTACATGGTCTAAGTCACCGCCTCCTTTTCCTATACCTGATAGGGGATGAGACTGGCCTCGACATCCTTACCCCTCTGAAGAGATGGATTGGGATCAGCCATTCGCATTACCCGAGCGCGATCCTCCGTGGAACTAGAACTTCTATCCTACCTATATACACCACATGGTTTACAGGGAGCGTGTACCAGCTGTAGCTCCTACTCGACCCAGGACTAGATCGTCGACAGCTTCCCCAGCATACACACTTCCTTCCCTAGACATCCTACACGAGCAGGTGTTTGCAGCATTAGTGGCTACACTAGACACCGAGCTGTAGCGTATTAGAGGACTCACTAATGAGAACTCTGCTCTATGATACGAGATGCGACAGTTACGGTTACAGGTAGAGACGCTCTAGGAGAGACTTTCGATGGCCATTAGTGGGCATCATACTCTCGCAGGCAATGTGCTAACGCTTACCGAGCGCATGAACACGCAGGATCATCAGAACATAGTGGTAGATGATAGATTTGCTGACCTAGAGGCACAGCTAGCAGCGCTTCAGATTGCTAAAGCCCCTGCACCTGGGGAAGACCCTAATGAGGAAGAACCAGAAGAAGATCCGGAGGAAGAAATGGATGAAGTCTAGAAGTTGGAGGCTTTCTGGAAATTAAAGATGGAAGGAATCTAAGATCGAGGTTTACACCACGAGGTCTCACGAGTTGGCAACGCTTTGCCCAGGCATGATCGACACGCCGGTTAAGCGGATTGAGCTCTATCTACGTGGTTTGGTTCCAGAGATACAGAGCATGGTGACTGTTGCAAACCTTCCTACTATTCAACAGGTGATCCGACTAGCCCACAAACTTACTGATCAAGCGGTAGAGCAAGGCAAACTACCCAAGCGGGGCCCTGTGGTAAGTGTGCCCAACAATAAACGCAAGTGGGACGGCTCAAGCAACAAGGGATCGTCATCAAGCAGTCACAACAATAGTAAAAACAGGTACAACAGCAGCAGCAACCTCCCCAGCATCAAAGGAGGTTTGATAACAACCAAAATTTCAATCAGTAATCCTCGGCATCACAGGGACAAGGAGGCTATGTTGGGAAAAGTCCCAAGTGCAATCGATGCAACTACCATCACACCGGTAGGTGTGACAACTTCTGATGCCAACGCTGTGGTAAAGTTGGGCATGCTATGAAAGACTGCCGGGGGGAACTGATGAAGAAGCCTCAACAATCTCAAGAAACTCCGAAAGGTTGTTTCGAGAGTGGAAAAGAAGGCCATTACAGACGCAATTGTCCACAACTTAGGAGAAATGGAAATGGCGGGAACAACACTGGCAATAACAACAACGGCAACAACAATAACAGCAATGGCAATGGTAATAACAACGGTGGCAACAACAATGGAGCCAAAGGTAGAGCTTTCGTTATTGGCTCAGGTGAGGCTCTAAACAATCCTACAACAGTAACTGGTAAATTCTCGGTTAATGGTCGTTTTGATACCGTATTATTTGATACTGGAGCTGATAGAAGCTTTATTTCCACTAAGTTTAGTAATCTTTTAAGTGATATACCTTCAACATTAGAATCTAAGTACACTGTAGAGTTAGCTGATGGTAAACAGATTCACGTGACACACATCCTTAGAGGCTGTAAGATAGAACTTGCTGGTCATACCTTCGACATAGATCACATGCCTATCACACTTGGGAGCTTCGATGTAGTAGTCGGCATGGATTGGCTTTCTGACAAGCAAGCGGAAGTCATATGTCACGAGAGGGTTATACGGATTCCTAACGGTGAAGAAATTCTCTTGGTTAAAGGTGATAGGAGTGGTGCAGTGATGGGCATCATCTCGTTCATGAAGGCACAGAAGTTGTTACGGAAAGGTCGTCTAGCCATATTGGCACTTGTCACTGACAAACAGCCAGAGGAAAAGAAGATAGAGGATATCCCCGTTGTTTGTGAGTTTCCCGAGGTGTTTCCGGAGGACCTGCCCGGACTACCACCTCATCGTCAAGTCGAATTCCAAGCTATTATTCTAAGATTGACCTGAGGTCTGGGTATCATCAGCTGAGAGCTCGAGAGGAGGACATCTCAAAGACTGCCTTTCGTACACGTTACGGTCACTACGAGTTCTTAGTCATGCCATTTGGGTTGACAAATGCACCAGCAGTATTCATGGACCTCATGAATCGCGTGTGTAAACCCTATCTTGATCAGTTTTTTATTGTCTTTATCGATGACATATTGATCTACTCCAAGACCGAGGAAGAACATGGGGAGCATTTGCGGTTAATCCTGGAATTGCTTAGAAAAGAACAACTGTATGCCAAGTTTTCTAAGTGTGATTTCTGGATACGCGAAATGCAATTCTTGGGTCATATTGTTAATGAGAAAGGAATACATATTGATCCAGAAAAGATTGAGGCAATAAAGAATTGGTCGGTTCCCAAGACACCCAGTGAGATTCGACAGTTTCTTGGACTGGCGAGATACTATCGGCGATTCATTGAAGGATTTTGTAAGATCACTCAACCTCTCACAGCCTTGACTTAAAAGGGAACGATGTACAAATAGGGCGAGAGTCAGGAATCTGCTTTCCAGTTGCTGAAACAGAAACTGTGTAGCGCACCGATATTAGCGTTACCGGATGGAAGTGACGATTTTATGGTCTATTGTGATGCTTCCATTCAAGGACTTGGGTGTGTATTGATGCAGCGGGATAAGGTAATAGCTTACGCCTCTAGACAACTAAAGGTTCATGAGAAGAACTATACCACCCATGACTTGGAGCTGGGTGCGGTAGTTTTTGCCTTAAAGATCTGGAGACACTACTTATATGGTACCAAATGCACTATTTACACCAATCACAAGAGTCTTCAACACATCTTTGAGCAAAAGGAATTGAACATGAGGCAAAGACGTTGGGTAGAACTACTGAACGACTATGATTGTGCCATCAGATATCATCCGGGGAAAGCAAATGTAGTCGCTGACGCGCTGAGTAGGAAAGAAACTGCTAAGCCTCGACGTGTGCGAGCTTTGCAGCTTACCATTAGCACACAGTTACCTGAACAAATCCGAGAGGCTCAGATAGAAGCTTTGATAGTAGAAAACATTGGGTCTGAATCGTTAAGGGGAATGGAAAAACAATTGGAAGTACAAGCAGATGGAATTCGTTACTTCATGGATAGACTTTGGGTACCTCTACACGGAAATCTGAGAGACTTGGTCATGAGTGAGGCACACAAGTCTAAGTACTCTATACATCCTGGATCTGACAAGATGTATCATGATCTGAAGGCGCACTATTGGTGGCCTAATATGAAAGCGGATGTAGCTACCTATGTGAGCAAGTGTCTGACCTGCTCAAAGGTAAAAGTGGAGTATCAGAAACCATCTGGGTTGTTGCAACAGCCTGAGATCCCTATGTGGAAGTGGGAACAGATCTCAATGGATTTCATTACCAAGCTACCTCGGACTCCTACTGGTTTTGACACGATATGGGTTATTGTGGATCGATTAATGAAGTCTGCTCATTTCTTGGCAATATGGGAAACGGACAAAATAGAGAAATTAACCCGACTTTATTTGAAGGAGAAAGTGTCAAGACATGGTGTACCGGTTTCAATCATTTTCGACCGCGGTGCTCGTTTCACATCGCATTTCTGGCAGTCGTTGCAGAAATCTTTAGGTACGCGATTGGATATGAGTACTGCTGATCACCCGCAGACCGATGGTCAAAGTGAGCGTACGATACAGACGTTGGAGGACATGCTACGTGCTTGTGTGATTGACTTCGAGAATAAATGGGAAGTTCACCTACCATTGGTGGAATTTTCTTACAACAACAGTTATCACACTAGCATAAAGGTAGCACCTTTTGAAGCGTTGTATGGGTGAAAATGTAGATCACCAGTTTGTTGGGCTGAAATTGGTGATAGCCAGCTAACGGGTCCTGAGTTGGTACACGAGACCACTGAGAAGATTGTACAAATAAGGAACCGTATGGCTGCAGCGCGCGACAGACAGAAAAGCTATGCAGATAAGCGACGGAAACCTCTAGAGTTCCAGATTGGTGACAAAGTCTTATTGAAAGTCTCACCGTGGAAAGGCGTGATTCGGTTTGGTAAAAGAGGAAAACTAAATCCGAGATACGTTGGACCGTTTGAGATATTGGAAAGAATAGGTCCAGTGGCCTAGCGACTAGCCTTTCCTGATTCATTAAGTGGAATCCATGATGTATTCCATGTTTCAAATCTGAAGAAGTGCCTAACGGATGAAACGATGATCGTACCGCTTGAGGAAGTTCAAGTAGATGAACAATTACGCTTCATTGAGGAACCAGTTGAGGTGATGGATCGTGAGGTAAAGACACTTAAGCAAAGCAAGATACCCATAGTCAAGGTTCGTTGGAACTCGAGATGTGGACCGGAATTCACGTGGGAACGTGAGGACCAGATGAAGCTTAAGTATCCTCAACTGTTCGAAAAGACGATGCCAGCCGGCGAAGGTATTGATTTAAATTTCGGGACGAAATTTCTTTCAACATGGGGATGATGTGACAACTCACCCGAAACTCACTCGATTACTTTGTACCAATGCAGTAGACCAGTGATGGAACACATACCATGTAACGCAATTTTTGGGACGAAAATTCTTTCAACATGGGGATAATGTGACATCTGGTAATTTTCCATTACCAAACTTCGTTAGTTCCGTTAAGTCTTACATACACGTGTCGTGAGCACACACTAGTTGTCGTTGAACGTTGGTGACTTAATAATAATTAATAATGTTAAACAATAATTTCTATGTTGATTATTAGTTGTGATTATGTGATTTAAATGTTTATTGTAAATTTTATCGCGTAACGTGAAAACGTGTGTATTTAATTCGTGTATTGTGTGACTAGTAAAGATAATGCATATGATTATTATTGTTAGTTTATATGCTTATTATTTTAGTTAAAAACCTTTTTAAAAAGAGTTTAAAAGCTTAATTTTTATAAAATGTAAATTACAAAGGTTAAATGGTAATTACAAGAAATTAAATAAAACAAAAATCAAAATCCTAACCCTAATACCCCCTACGGCCACGATCGACTTCTACACACACACATACTTCGAATTCAGCCCTAGAACAAGCAAATATCATCGGTTTTGGTCGATTACAAGTATTACAACACGTTGGAAACATCAAATCTTGTTCATTACACGTTTAAAGGTTAGATTTTTACATGTTTTTCAAGGTTTTTGATGTTGGCCGAGTGTTGGTGTTCGAAACCTGCAATTGAATGTCGATTCTTTGTTGTTTGATGATGTTAGTTAGGTTATATTGATGCTAGTTTACATTGATTATGCAAGAAAGGTTCGATTTTGATGCGTTGTTCATAGGTTACTAATAATAGTAACTTTATTTGTATGAATATGATGATTTGATGATGGATCAATGTTGTTAAAGTGTTTGTGATGGTATATGGATGTTAGATTGATGATATGAATGCTAGAAACCTAAGAATGAATGTTGTAGTTCATAGGTTACCATAAGTAGAAACTTTTGATGTTGAATGTTGATGAATTATGATGAATTGGTGATGTAATATGGTTGATGATGATACATTGGATTATGATTTTGGTGCAAGAAATCTATGAATTAGGTAGTCTAGTTCATACCTTGCCAAAAGTGGAAACTTTTGTGTATGAAGATTTGTGTTTGGATGGTTTGCAAGTGTTTGATGAATGTCTATGATTTATATGAACTAGATTGGGCATGTTATTGATGATTATATGGGTAATTCATGAAAGAATAGATTTGGGATGTACTTTCCCAAAAGGGAAACTTTATTTGTACAAAATCTTGAATATGATGATTTGGACATGTTTGTGACGTTAGGATCATGCTAGTATGTTCATGAATAAATTCTAAGGTGGTAGAATGTATTGTTTGGGTTGTATGAATGCTTAGTTGGTCAATTGAAAGATTTGGTCTTTTGTGGGTATACATGATGATGAGTCATATGGGTTATGATAGGACTATTGTTTAGTTTGTAGTTGATCATGGTCGAATATCTTGGTTGGTATGAATTCTATTGATTAGTGTGATGATGAATGTTATACACGCGTGCGAATCTGAGGCCCCTACTTAGTAGGATTAGCATGGTTTAGGGTGTGAAGTGGTGAATGGCTTCACATGGCATGTTGTGCATGATTCGATTCTATGTGTGATGCATTAGTTATGGCATAGCTATTTTGAGCATGATGATTATTTGAGATTCGCATGACTTGTATGATAATCTAGTTGTATGATGATCTAGGTAGTACATGTGGTTAATGAAGTGGCATACGTGAACAACTTGTATGATAAACATGTGTGATAAACTGATACGCTTGTTTGAATGGAATTTCACCTATAATGTCACCAACGGGTCAAACAGGTCAACTGGGTCAATGTGTCTTATTTTTATAAAACCTTGAGTTCTTTGGGTTATAGAGCACTTAGGGTTTCAGTATGATTTCTATGTACACGTACTTATGTGCTTGCGTGTTCTAGGTGACCTCTAAAGGTTGTCTTTCCTTCCTTGTCAAGTTAAGCCTTAAGTTATTTCTTGCGCACAACAGGTGAGTTCATGCCCCACTCTTTTACGTACTCTCTTTTGGGGGAGATAGCATACTGGTTTTACAAACGCTTACTTTATATGAGTTGTGTATAGTATGATATAGTGCTGAATACCATGAAAGTCCTCACACTTTCGGATTGTTAATAATGATGATTAGCGGGAAATCTTGGGTAGTACTACTGGGTCTGACGAGCCCCACCTGTGCGGCTCGAGGTCAAACGGGTGAAATTTTGTCCTAACACAAACATCGTCACGACCTGGTAAGTCGTGGCGGGAGGCAACAAACGAAACACAGACAGCTTCAATCGCGAGATCACTATAATTATTACTGATGAACATAGACTAGCTATCTATTTCAATATACCTCTTATATTTTGCAACTATTACTGTTTTATGATTAATACAAACTTTTGAACTCACCAACCAATGTGTTGACTCTTTTAGTATGCTATTCTCAGGTTGAGGTTACATTGCCTAGGAGCACGTGCACGGGTCAGCATCATTGAGTTGTCAGCATGATTGAAACTTTGTCTTGGTTTGGTTATTAAACATTTAAGTATTTGTTGGTATTACTTTGGGCGCGTGTGTTTGCGCAATTTACGTTATATTGTTTTACTTTGGTCTTTCTGGTTTATTAAGCGCTTCCGCATATTTTAAAGTTAAACTCTGATTTTGAATGTTTGTTTATATAGAGTCTTCTGATTAACTAATGACTGAGATCCTGGTATGTCACATGCCTCGCGGTAAAAACCCGCACGTGGATTTTGAGGGTGTGATAAATTACCATTAATTCATACTATAATTTTACATTACTATGATTTATCAATATTAATTTTTACCAAAACTAATAACATTTTAATCATTAACTGTCCCGTGCATTTATACAGTCATATACTAAAGAATTAGAATGCATGTACATATTTTAAACAAATTTAAATTTCACAATTTAAATTATAATTTAAAATGCTTATAAATTACCTCTCTCCTTAGATAGATTACTAAACAATAACTTAAATAAAAAATTTATGACCCACAATTTAATATATCTTGTGAACTTTTCAAATCTCCTCCCATATTATATGGAGAATCATATTTATGTAATAGAAGTGTTGTACATATATTATTTTGAAATTCGAAAATCAATTTCCAAAATATTCATGCCAAACGTATATCTCATGCATTTATACATATTTTTTAAAAATTCAAATATTTGACATTTAATCTATAACTTAAAATGTTTATAAATATGAGCTTTTTAAAATAGATTACTAAACAATAACTTCAATAAAAAGTTTAAATCCCACAATATAATATATTCTTTAACTTTGTAAATACGGTATCTTCCAAAATCTCCTCCCAAATTATATGAAGAATCATATTTATAAAAATAGAAATGTTGTACACATATTATTTGAAATTCAAAATTTAGTTTCCAAAATTAATAGCCGAAGTATCATCCTAAAATTAACTTAGAATGTTAACATAAATAAATCTTAAAATTTCTATTATATATACTTCACAATTCAACATCACAATTCACAATCACAATAGAACTGTCCTTATTTTCATTCGCATACCACTAATAACAAACATTTTTCATTTTCATCAATATGGCCATCACTTTCATCAAAGACTCTAGGTATTTTTCTACAACTCTTCTAATACTATTTTTCATTATACACAACCTAATAATACCTCATCTTTTCTATTACACTTCCCCATTGATAGACTAATCGTGTATCTTCATTTATATAATATTACTAATGTATCTGATTACATTACTCCACATGTTATCATCTGAGGTTACCTACTTAAAATATGTCAACATATCACGTCATGATTATACGCTCAAAGTTTGCGTACTTCGTATGTGGACGTGACCACGTTATACAAATCCGGGTGACGTTTATTCTATGGAATTTATTATGGTTGATGAGCAGGTTTGTTAACATTAATTTATTTACCTATTTAGTGAATAATAATTTCTCAAATATACAATGCATACTTCATTAATTTTGTTTTATTTTTCTTATAGGGAACTACAATGCAAGGCAACTTTCTTAAAAAATGGTTCCCTAAGTTTGAGAAGTTGGTCACTGATTCAGGTTTTAATTTAACCTTTTCACTTCCATCTTATCTTATATTACTCTCACATAAACATGTATTTGCCTCATTTAATTTTTTTAATGGGATATTTGTTTAATCAGGTTGTTATTGGATTGTCAAACCTACTATTGGGTTGAACGAATACAAGTATAGGTACGTGGATAACAAAAACAAGATTGGCCTTTACCGTGACACTCAAGTTTTTCTATGAACTGATTTTTCTGGGCCGAGTTATGGTTTCCCATTTACAAGTTACCTCCTGATTGTTGAAAAAGAGATTCCAAATGAACACCCACTAGGTAAAAGATCATTTTTATTTGATTATAATACTTATGGGCTTTTGGACTATGTTTTCCACACATATACTAACATATATTTCTGTTTAATGTAGATGTGATTGGTTTTGTTGTTGAAGTTTCTGACCTGAAAAAATTCACAACTAAAAAGGGAAAAGAAACAAAAAGAATTAACATCCTCCTTCAAGACCTTGAGTTTGCTACCTCTTATAATGATATTTATATTTATTCTATAAAAAAATTATGTTTATTATTTTACATTATCATTTATACCTTTTTGTGACAGGATGCACAAGATATACCTTTCATTATGGGACTCTTATGCAGACCAGATGTTAGAGCATGTTCAAAACAAAGGAGTTAATTCTCTCACCGTTGTGATCCTGCAGTTCGGTACATTGAAGTATTATGGTCGCTTTGGTTATGTGAACAATTCCTTTAATGTTTCGAGGCTCTTCATCGATGATGAAATACTTTCCTTTAAAAGTAGGTTCAATTACATTACTATCAAATAATAAATTTACTTCTAGTTATCAATTTATTAAATAGAATAAATACTTATACATATTGTACATATGTATTCCAATTTTCAGGCTCATTCAAAACTCTGGTATATCTACATTGACAGTTGAGTCATCGATGATGTTAGGGATGTTTTTATCTCTTTACGATGAGTATGTTGTTAAATCTGAGTTTAACAACATTGCTGAGATAAATTTGAATGAGGTATTATTTAAAACCTATTTTATTTATTGAATCTATTAATATGATTTGAAATTAACATTTAAATCCATTCATTCAAGTTAAGTCTGTTGTGATTGTTGGTACAATTAAGTTAATACCTGTAGAGTTACGTTGGTTTTATGACGCGTGTAAAGCTTGTAACAAGAAGCTTATCAAAAAGGTGACAAAGATGGTTCAATGCTCGACCAAGAATCAGATTACCTGCAATACGGATGACTGCAAAGGAATTGTTATCCAAACTTTACAAAGGTTTAAACTTAATCATCATTTTTCTTCTTTATTAATGATAGTTTATACTAACTTTGCTCCGTGTGAATTTTTTTTTAATAATATTTTAAGGATTAAGATACCGCTTACCGTACAAGATTCTACTGGTAGCGTTTTCTTGACGCTCTTTGATCGTGAGGCCTGCAAAATCCTGAAATGCACTGCATCAGCTTTGATTGAGAAGCATTTCGCTGTAACTAATCTCTACTAGAGTGCATTAAATAATCTAACATTTGATATTTAAATAAAAAACTTTTAATATTGTTCTTATCCTATAATCTGTGCCACAGGGTGGTAATATAGGATTGTATCCGGATGAGTTTTGTCAACTATTAGATAAGAAATATGTCTTTAAGGTTGATATCACTAAATTCAATATCGACAACAATCATTGGTTTTTGGGTATTAACAAGTTGACGGATGATGCTGGTATCATCTCTGAGCTTGAAAAGAAAGCTAATAATTTAGAGGTAATCAGCATGATTGTATTTATTATATGCTAAGAAATATGTTACTATTAATTTATATCCTTAACTTTAATTTTTTTAATGTCATGTAGGTTGAAAAATCTTATTCAATTACCAATACGTGCAACAAGATTATGTCTCAAGAAACTATTAATATAAGGGTAAGGTGTATTTTAAAGCTGAAAAAAAATTCAGCTTTATGCGGTATAAATGTAAATAAAAAAGTCAAATGATATGCATTTTATGCTATCAATAGAGGTTTGTTACAGACATTTTAATGTTGAATAAAATGCAGTTTAAATCTTTGTCAAACTGTGCAGTTTTCTGCATTTTTAACCGACAATAAACCAATGTTTTTTATAATGAATGACATAATTTTATGGTAATTTTTATATTAATTTATCTTTTAATTATTATTAACACTTTCTATATAAATATTGTGTTTACGATGTCATTGAAATTACTGATGATAATGTGACTCCATTGTCCGAGAATAAAAAAACAAATTATGTTGGTGCAGAGGAAAACTCTAAACGCAAATCTGTGAATCATGACTTAAAGCGTAAATTGGTTCAAACATTTGACGTTGACGAGACCGGAGAGCTATCAGCTACTAAACCACGCTCCGTTGGCAAGCCACCACTATTGACTCCAAAGATTGAAAAATGATTTAGTGTTTTATTACGTTGACACTTTTGCAATTTCCATTTTCATCGGCCTTTTGTTTCAGACAATCTACTTTATTTACCTGCATTGTTTTTTTGGGTTTATTTTGTAACTAAATTTGTTCCGGATGATTCTTCAATGCACCATTGCATTATTTTTTTTGTTTTTTTAGTAACTAAATTTTATTTTTAATGATTCTTGAATGAACCTTACGCACGTATTAACACTTATTTCTTATATTAGATGTAAAAGTATTAAAATGACTAATCATAATAATATGCATACTCGAACAACACTTCCATACGATTGTTTTTTAGTTACTTTTTTGTTTTCCAGACATGTACTTTAGACATACAAATGCTAAATTAATACGACAAAAAAGAAAACTATATTTGGATTCCAGAAGAATCAACTTACACGCTAGCCGGTCAAGTATTCAAGATCATACATTCTTTATATTAAAATTACACGCTTATAGCAAGATATGCATATACTTCATCCATGCTATTTCGTACTTTTTATTTATTAGGTATCTCCAACAAAAACCTCACTTTAAACCATTCATCGGCTTCATCATCAAATGCTTATGCATCATTTCACTATCAACATAACATTTTTGCTTATTCAGACATCCAGAGTAAAAGTCCATTGTCTGACGTTACAAATGGTAAGCTAATTTTTATAATATATATCTTTGGGTGTTAATTTCCGTCCTTACGTTATCCAATTATACAGCTTCAAGAGAAAGAAGACTCATTAGAAAACAAATCATAGACAAAAGAAAAACAAATAACAATTACACAGGTAACATAGTTTTAATAAAATGTTTTATTGTAATGTACAAACTTTCTAAAAAATAAAATTTATATCTTTCTACATGATGTTTAAAATATATTATTAATAATTTAGCTTTGGATACTTTAAAGAAGCAAAAAATATCATCAAATACTTAGACAACAGATGGTGTAGATAAAGAGAATGTTGATCCAACATTACCAACAATCAACCATCATTTGTTTACATCCTACAATAAATTTGACAAGTCCTATCTATGATATCACAAAAGGTATATTTTTTTGTCTAATTCATGTTTATACCTTTATAGTAAGTCCATCAATACTTCAATAAAATAAATAAATTTAACGTAATTATATTTTGTAGCTTCAATTCACAGTGTGGGAAATAACAACCCAAATATAAGACGAGAAATTGAAGACATCACTTGCAAACAATAAAATCAAACGTCAATTCCACTCCGAGAGATGATCACCCTTCAGCAACTTTAAAGTACAAAAATAAATGTGAAAATGTCCATGGTAGTACATATTATTTTTATTTGTTTACAAATAATATTATGCATTTTTTTTCATCAAACAACAGTTGTAATGTATCTTCATTTATAAATGTCTTATTTCATATAATTTGAATTTTATAGGTATACGTATGCACGATAATAATAGTCGACCTTCTTCATCCACGAATTCAAATGTTTATGACATAATGAATCCAGCAACACAGGTTATTCAAATCATAATCTATAAGAAGATCCATTAACTTAATGATTATTCCAACCATACGATTAACAGATGAAGATGAACGTAGTACAACTTATTCAAGATGGCTACTCTGGTCGATCACAAGGTATTATCAAACTTCATAAATTAAGATGAATACCTAATATTTAATCAATTAATATAAAAAATTAATTTAATTATTTTCTATTATAAATTGACAGATTATTTGGATCATGGTGATCAAAATCATGTTTGTCCTAAATGCCATGCAAAACTGTGAAAAGATGAAACATTAAAAAGTTGACAAAGCAAGGCTATAGGAAGCTACTCTCTTTGTTGTTATTACGGAAAAATCATACTTCCAGATTTAATTGATGCTCCTGCTAATTATAAAGTTCTTTATAGTGGATTGGATTCTAAAGGGAAGCATTTTGTGAAAAACATAAGACGTTTCAACTCAATGTTCTCTTTCACATCCATGGGTGGAAAGGTTGATTCATCAATTAATGTATTCAGGCTTAGCGGTGAAAACTATCACAGTATTGGGAGTCTTTTACCATAAGATGGAACAATGCCAAAATTCTCTCAATTATATATATATGACAATGACAATGAAGTTTCAAACAGACAAGGTGCTTTAGGGTATGTCCGACAACCGGTTATAATTATATATTTTTCATTACATTAAATTTTTGTAATTTATATAGTTATTTAACTCTAATCTTACGTTATGTGTTTAGGCAATCCAACGTTTTGTCGACGTCGACTTCAGATATGCTTGATCGTCAAATCATTGAAGAGTTAACGTCTATGTTAGATTCGCATAATCAATTGGTTAAATCTTACAGAATGGTTCGAGACTGTTTTCAAAAGAATCTCCATGCGAATCTACGCTTGCGCCTTATTGCCAAAAGAAACCATGATGGTAGAACTTATAATATGCCAACTGCTTCTGAAGTGGCTGCTTTAATAGTTGGTGACTTTGACAATTCATTTGAAAGTAGAGACATTATTGTCAAGACCCGATCAGGTACTTTACAACGTATTAGCGAACTCCATCCTTCATATCTCGCACTTCAGTATCCTTTGCTTTTTCGATATGGTGAGGATGGTTACAGGCTAGGCATTCCTCACACGAATGTCTTAGAGTCAAGCAATTCAAAAAGAGATACGTTAACAATGAGGGAGTTTTTTAGTTACCGGATCCAAGATAGAATGACTGGATTCTCATTAATTTTAAATGGTAGAAGACTTTTTCAACAATTTTTGGTTGATGCGTATACAATGATCGAAAGTGAAAGACTATTATATATACGCAATCAACAAAAGACATTAAGATGTGAGTCTTATGAGAAAATACTTTCAGCAAAAATTCAAGGAACTGTAGATGTCTCAACACTCGGTTCAACGTGTTATACTACCTTCATCTTTTACCGGTGGTGCGCGTTACATGTTGCAAAATTATCTAGATGCCATGTCGCTATGTAGGTGGTATGGATATCCTGATTTTTTTATAACAATAACATGCAACCCTAAATGGTCAGAGGTTAAAAGATTTCTTAAAGACACCACCCTTAAACTAGAAGACAGGCCTGATATTTTGTGTAGAATATTTAAAATCAAATTTGATTCCATGATAAAAGACTTAAAGGAAAAGTCAATACTCGACAAGGTTCAAGCAGGTATGTTATTCCTATATTTTGTGCTTCACATATTGTTACATTCATATTGCTATGATTTATTAATATTTGAATGTTTTATAAAATTTAACCAATTTACTTTTACTATACACTTTACTTATTACCTTTTTTTTCAAATTTTTAGTTGTATACACAATAGAATTCTAGAAATGTGGTTTGCCTCATGCACGTATGCCTTTTTATGCATGCCGATCACAAACTTCCAACGGTTGAACATATCGATCCATTTATTTCTGCCGAAATACCAGGCAAGAATAATGATCGGGAACTATATTCTTTGGTTAGCGAGTTCGTGATTCATGGCCCTTGTGGGTTAGAAAATATGAATTGTCCATGCATGATCGACAGAAAATACTCTAAAAACTTCCCCAAAACTTTTCTTGCCCAAACATGCATCGACTCTGATGGTTTTCCGCTTTATAGAAGACAGAATTCTGGTATTTTTGTAGAAAAATCTGGTGTCAAATTGGATAATCGAAGTGTTGTTCCATAGAACAAAATTCTATTAAAACGATATCAAGCACACATCAATATGGAGTGGTGTAATCAAGATGGCTCAATCAAATATTTGTTTAAATATATTAACAAGGGTCATGATAGAGCTACTGTTTGTTTTGTTTAGTCTAATGAAGAAAGTGTGAAAGATCGTTCAATTGATGAAATAAATGAGTACTACAAGTGTCGGTACATATCTGCATGTGAAGCATGCTGACGTATTTTTGGTTATCATATTCGTTATAGGTATCCTTCAGTTATTAGGCTTCCGTTTCATCTTCCAGGTCAACAACAGGTTATATATGATGAAGATGATCATATTGACAATGTGTTAGAAAAAACTTCTATTGCTGCAACGATGTTCACCGAGTGGATGAAGTGCAATAGATATTACTCCCAAGCCCGTAATCTAAATTATGTTGAATTCCCTACAAAGTTTGTGTGGAAGGCAGACACACACACTTGGGTACCAAGAAAGAAAGGGTTTTCAATCGGTAGAATACACTCAGTCTCACCTTCACTTGGAGAAGCCTATTATCTGAGAATTTTGTTAAACAAGATCAAAGGTCCAAAATCATTTGAGGAAATTAGAATAGTTAATCGTTGTTCATATCCTATATTTAGAGATGCATGTTTTGCACGTGGCCTTTTGGATGATGATAGTGAATACATTGAAGCAATCGAGGAAGCCAGTATTTCAGGGAGTGGTTATTTTTTATGAAGCTTATTTGCAATAATGTTAATGTCAGAAAGCCTTTCTAGGCTTGATTTTGTTTGGGAAAAAACATGGAATTACTTGTCCAAATGGCATATTGTACAACCAACGGATTATTTTAAAGCATCCAGGTTAACATACTACATAATTTTTATAAAAAAAATTTCTTATAGAAATAATAATTAATCTCTATTTATTTTTTTACATTTTGGTGGAAATATACAGGTTTGCTTCTTACGAAAGAACAAATTAAGAACCTTACATTGTATGAGATTGAGAAATTTCTACTTCGTAATAATTCCACATTAAGAAGGTTCTCAAGTATGCCTTATCCTAATGATAATTGTATATCTTCCGCAAATAATATTTTGCTTAATGAAGAACTAGGATACAACAGAGACATCTTAGCGGATGAGTTCGTAATCTTTTCACTTCCTTAACACATGAACAATGCCTTATTTATGAGCAATCATGACAGCGGTTGGTACAAATAAAGGTGGCGTATTTTTTAGTTTATGGTTATGGTGGAACCGGAAAAACATATCTTTGGAAGACGTTATCTGCATCCATACGCTCTCATGGAAAGATTGTATTAAATGTTGCTTCAAGTGGAATCGCATCTCTTTTACTATCAGGAGGTAGGACTGCACATTCTAAATTCCATATTCCTGTGAACATATTGGAGGATTCTTTTTGTCACATCAAGCCAGATAGCGATCTTGCACGTCTGCTGAAACAAACATCACTTATTATATGGGATGAAGCTCCAATGGTACATAAGCACGCATTTGAAGCTCTGGATAGATCGTTAAAAGATGTATTTGGTTCATTATCTGGAACCTCATGTAATTTACCATTTGGTGAGAAGGTAATTGTTTTTGGAGGAGATTTCAGGCAAATACTACCGGTTGTCCCGAATGGTAGTAGACAACAAATTGTTGACACTTCTCTGAGTTCCTCTTACATTTGGAGAAACTGCAAGGTACTTCGATTGACAAAAAACTTGAGGTTGACTTCTAGTAATGATTTATCTGATATAGAACAAACTCAGTTATTTGCATAATGGCTTTTGGACATAGGTGAAGGTACTGTTGGTGGAATGAATGATGGTGAAGCCATTATAGACATACCCGATGATCTTCTCATTAAAGATTCGATAGATCCAATTTCTGAGCTAATCAATTTTGTATATCCTTCTATTTTGGAGAATTATAAGCAAACCAATTATTTTCATGAAAGGGCAATTCTCGCACCAAAGAATGATGTTGTTCATGAAATAAATGATCGGCTGCTTTCACTTTTTCCTAGAGAGGAGAGGGAATATTTAAGTTCTGGTACTATATGTCAAACAGAAATGGTGAATTCAAATATAGAAGAAAGCTTATACTCTCCAGATGTTCTTAATGGAATCAAGCTTGGTGGTTTGCTGAATCATAGCTTAGTGTTAAAGGTTGGTGTTCCAGTCATGTTGCTCAGAAACATTGACCAGAAAAGTGGGTTATGTAATGGAACCAGACTACAAGTGGTATCACTAGGTAATCGTGTTATAGAAGCAACGATTATATCTGGCAATAATATTAGAGAATGTACTTTTATCCCTAGAATATATTTGATACCTACTGACAAAAGACTACCATTTAAGTTTCAAAGGAGGCAGTTTCCCCTTGCTGTGTGTTTTGCGATGACCATAAACAAGAGTCAAGATCAATCATTATCAAGAGTTGATTTGTTTTTTAAACAACCTGTTTTCACACATGGACAATTATATGTCGCATTGTCAAGAGTTACAAGACGAGATGGACTAAAGATAGTTATACTGGATAGCAATGGTAATCTTTCACGTACAACTTCAAATGTTGTATACAAAGAGATTTTTAGAGATTTGTAAACATATATTGTTTTTTTTTCGTATTTAACTATGTGATGTAATTTATTTCTACACGTATATATTTAATCTTTATTTTTTTATAATACAAGCTTAATAATCCTTCCTGTTAATTCACATGATATGTGTTGAACCAATAGTTACTTAACTTCTTAAAGGGTTACTAAATTTTCTTAAAAGTTCTTTAATTTTCACTAGTTGTTCCAACTTTGTTATATTTTATAAATATTTAAACATTTTTAAATTAACGTTATGAAAATAAAAATATATATGAACCTTAATTATTATATATTTTTTCAGGTTAACTTGAAGTAGAAGGTAATAGTGAATAAAAGAATTAACTAAATTATAATCATGTTTCATAACTGTTAAATTAATTAAAGTCAATCGAATAAATATTATTATTTGACACTAAACAAAATTTTATATATTTTATTTATCACATTTAATTTTAAAAAATTAAATATTTACAAGAATATTATATATGATTGAAACATATGGTGAGAGTTTCGCGACTTTAAAGAGAGAAAAAAACTTGAGTAGCTTGGTGAATTTTTCTCTTTAAAGTCATCTGCTCTCACCGTGTGTTACACGTTTAAAAACTTTGAGTAACCTTAACAAATTAATAAAAGTTAAAAACCATATAGATAAATATTATGGGCAATGTTATTATATAAAGTGAAAAAAAATGTGTCAAGCGTACAAAGTCAGTAGAACGTGACACGTGTCTTTTGAGAGAGAGTAATTTAGTCTGTGCAATAATTACATATATAAGATGCATAATTACGCAATTTATATCAATAATTACGCTGGTTATATTCATTATTACACAAGTTAAAAATATTCAACAATTAATAATAATTACACAAGTTATATTTATAATTATACAAGTTATTTTTACAATTACACTGTTTATAATCAAACAAATTATACGCATAGTACATAGACAATTCTAAAAAATATTATTTTAAAAAAAATATAACAATACTATACTCAAATTAAATATAATAAAATGCTAGATTTTATGGTGTAATTTTTTTTTAAAAAAATAATGTCGCATAAAAAAGTTATATGTATTTAAAAAATTGGCGAATTTGAAAAAAATTTGTGAACTATAAAATTTCGAATACATCGTTGCTAACTATTTATTTTTATCTATGTTTTAATGTCAGTTTCATATATAACGGAGCTGTACGTCATATAAAATCCACATTTATAAGAGCTTATTTTTATCAACATTAATATTTTTAATTGTTAGCCTTTTTTTCCTTTGCGAAGTGCAATTTTTATTAACTTTATGACGTGGCTTTTTATTAACAATTTCTTTAATCATAAAAAGTTCTGATTAATATCTTCAACAGCCTTGTCACAACCACAGGTCTAATGGTTTCATTTTTTGTAAAGTTTGGGATGTTAACAACGATGTCCATAAGTTTATGGGCTCGGTGTACCATTTCAAAGCTATTTTTTTCACAGTTTTACGCTTCCCTCAAAATATTGGGTCTAGATGCTAGTTAATTACAAAATGAGATTTAAATATTAACTAACCATGTTTTATTGATAATCAAATCTAAGTGGTTCTTTTTATTAGTTACTGTTTAGTGACTTTCATGTTAACACACACACACTTGGTTACGATGGTGTAATATATAATTGAAAATATTACAAGAACCGCGAATTATTATGGATAGTTCATGTGTTTGAAATATTTAAATTACTAGGTTAATACCCGTGTGTTACACGGTTGATTAAAACAATAATACATCATGGGAGATTGATGAAACAATTTAATTATCATAAGTAAACAAAAAATCATTTCTAATAGAAATATATGACAATGAGATAGAAAAAATACTTGTTATAAATCTTTAAGAATATCTTTATATACAACATTTGTAGTCCGACTACCGATAAGCAGCAAAATTAAATTTCCTTGATGTCACATTTAATACAATTTGACCATTTGATCTTTATTGATATAGGGTGTAGACAATGTCTTTCATAGAAAAGTTTTACCGGTTGCTTAATAAACGTAAACGAAAAACACACCGCCTTTTGTTATCTTAAACACGATGTTATTAAACACATAATAAACTAATATATTAATAACATAGGTTAGTACCATTGTACTACACTTTTGATAAAAAGAAAAACACGTCGTTAAAAAATTTGTAAAACAATTTAATTATAAAAAATAATGTAACAATTTTAAGCGGCCGAAAGGGATCGTTTTCTTAACTGTTGTAATAGTTACGATGTTAAACACATAATAAATTAATGTATTAATAACATA
The DNA here is from genome assembly GCA_025506505.1 of Flaveria sonorensis. Taxonomy (NCBI): domain Eukaryota; kingdom Viridiplantae; phylum Streptophyta; class Magnoliopsida; order Asterales; family Asteraceae; genus Flaveria; species Flaveria sonorensis. The sequence continues at coordinate 52,837,914 of CM046438.1, read as the reverse complement.
GGTTAGTACCCGTATACTACACGGTTGATAAAAACAAAGAAACATCGTTAGAAAATTCGTAAAACAATTTAATTATCATAAATAATGTAACTTTTATGAAGCCGAAAGAGATCCGTTTTCTTATAACTGTTGTATGACATAGATCTGCAGGTTTGCGGGGTTTAATCATTGGAAAAACTCATATACATCTGCATATGTATCCTATTACAAATGCAAAGGAAAGAACATGAATATTAACAATGTGTCGACAATGTAATCATATCGTTTAATGCGTATTGATCTTATAAAAATGCAATGTAATTAGTTCACATATACTTCTTTTAGTCATCAATAAGCTAGCATGATAATGAAATTCAAACACCATAGATTAATACCAGTTAAAAATTAGTTGAATATACAACTTATATGACAAAATTAAGCAATATGGTTGCTAAAAATTATAAAGTATACAATTTCAATGAGAGAAATTTTATGATTAAGAGATCTAGTAGTTTGTCCAATAACCCTACTCAAGCAAATACAGACTACTACCAGATCTCTATATTCAATCTAAACCAAAATGTTAATGCAAGAAATAAGTTTACCATATATAGAGAGTAAAGATTAACAATCTTTGTTCACAAATTTAAGCAATCCTCGTACAAAAAGATAAGCATCTCATGAGTTAAATGAACCCATCTTGGTGGTGGAGAATCCAAATAAAGTAAATATGTCTAATAAAAAATTCCCTCGCATAAAATAGAAATAAGTGTAAAATGCAGCAAATTTAAGTAAACGTAGAACACATATCCAAGCCCAATTACTACGCCATAAGATGTTACAAACTCAAGTAATTAACTTCACCATCAATGAAAGTTTACAATTTAGGGACAAACTGAAAAGTAACAATAGGATCAATAATTTAGTAGGACAAAAAGTCATACCACCTAGTAATATACAACAGATTGATCACAACAAATGATACCATGTATACTTCCCTAGTAATATACAACAGATTAAACACACACAAACATTACACTAAAAGTTTTCAATCAAAGTTCTTCAAACTAAACAAAATGTAATTAAAATACCATACAATAGTAACCCACTATCAATTAGTAAACATCTGAATGTAGTAAAAGCACCATTTGAATTTTTGTTTCCAACTGATAAACGTCAGAGCTAAACATATGTTCAAAAGTAACATTATAATATCAATCCACCAGCTAATCATCCAAGTTACAAACAAAGTATTCTAGATTGCCCTAAAGCAACTATCATATTCAAGTAACAAAATCACAGTCATGAACTTAAAGATAAACAAACCCTAAAGTAACTATTGTATCTTCTAAATCTAGGTATGTATAATAACATTAAGAATCGTATATCCCACAAAAAAATATAAAAAATCAAGAAATTACCATCTCCGTTGAGGGTTTTTGAAGTGCACAGCAGCATTAAGAACACAAATGATTTCAATAACTACAAATGCATATGGGTCAAATCAATAGATACAATGTACTTACATATGGACATGTTAAAGGTTTTAATCAAATAGAACGGTGGCATTTAATCTTACCAAAGCTCTAGAGCTAGACCAAGGTTGTTGTAAAAATAGAATTCTTAAGTTCTTTTGCTAATAAATTTATTCAGAGTTGATAATCAGACATCAATAGGATGGTTCTGTTCCACATTATTGTTTAGGATGCTTGTTAATGGGTCTGTATTGATAGATGAACCAGATGTTAACACGACCTCTGAGTTTATATTACGCTATATTTGATAGAGGAAAAAAACAAATTTTTAGAAATGAAAAGAAAAACAGATGAATTCAGAAACTTAAGAATTTAAAAGCTCTTCGGAAAATAGAAGTAAAAACTTATTACTAAAGCTCTCAAGTCAAATGCATCACAAATAACAGAGGTCACATACATATTAAAACCAAAGCAGGTGCTAAAGGTAAAGCTATTCACCCAAAAGCACCACCTTGTTTATCAAGTTTACATTTACACTCTTGCTTCTTGTTGACTAACTTGCAATAGGGAGTAAATCCAAGCTTCTACCAGCATTCAAACACCAACATAGCATCCAGTTATGTAATCAAAAATAGAAACATTTTAATTTCATCACTTTACTACACTTTGGCATTTTATCAAACAACTTATAAGCACAAAAGGATAATCACAGTAAATTTATGGATCTCATTTAACCCAAATCACAGAAACTTTCCATCTAATATATAGTCAATCTATTAAGCTATGAAGAGCTAAAGAGGAAATTCATCAGGAACCCACACAACCATTTTAGCAAACATTTGGTGTGCATTATGATGGTCTATTGTAAATTATACACTACTTTTGTTCAAATAATTGCATCTCTTGTATTGCAAATTTGCAATTAATAAACTATTGTTCTTCAAGTCTCAACCTAAATCATTCTTTATTATTTACATCACAAGTAGCGATATCAAAGTTAATAACCTGATTAGTAATACTCCTCTATTTGATTAGTAATCTAGCATAAGCTAGGATTGAAATCTTCAGGAATTTTTGAAGCAACAAAAAAAGGATAATTAAAATCCATTTAGAAAAACAAAAGTTCAGCACTTTAATTTTGAAACAGCAGCACACACTAAAGTCTAGGGTTTGAGGTTCAAAAAGAAACAACAAATCGAAGGCCTAAACAACAGTTAGATATGAAGATCAACATAGAAGAACAATAAAATCGTATTAAAACTTACAATAACATTAACATGATTCGCCATTAACAAATCAGCCATGAAGGTTTGTACATTCGTGGTCAAAATTCGACAAAAGTTGAACACAGAAGAAGAGATACAAATACACTTGAGCATAAACACTTTTATGTTGCAACAGGCGATTAGCAACCAAGGAAAAATCACACAATCGATTAAAACAGAATTAAAGTTCAGCCACATCGACGAAGATAATGAAGGGGAAATTAGTAGATGTCGATTCAGTTAGAATTATAGTTTAGGAAGAAGATTGAACGATTAGGGAAAGAAGCATACCTGGTTAGATCGATTTGGTAAAGCATAATGGAAGATGGTGTTTGGATCTAGGTTTTTTTTAAAGAAAGAAGAAAAGGAGACGAGAGAACCGGGTTAAGAATTTAGGCGGGATAAAGAAATAGAGGAGTGCTGCGTGATGGTTTAAAAGAATGTTATTTGGTTTTAAAAATCTTGTTTTATTAAAAGTTTTATAGATTATAGATATATACTATTAAAAAAAGATATTATTGTAGATTACATATAATAAAATAAGACGCGGATAGCACATAAGTGTAGTTACATTACTATTTCCCGGAAAAATCATCGAATTTAGTCAAAGAGTACAAGTATACCCTATTTACTCTCAATTTTCAAACTAATCATACAGGGGACAAGCCACCGACCACAAAGATTAATAAAGTCCACATGGAACAAGACAAATTAAATATGAAAACGGTTAAGCTTGGTTTTCTTATCATATATATAAATTAATACAAGCCCATTAATAACTTACTATATGCATGTAATCGATCTACTTCATCTTCATTTCATTCTTGAAATAAAAACATTCAGGTCCACATATTCTTAATTACCTACTCCAATGGCATATCTAATGTCTTCTTCATCTTCGGTACCAACAACAACAGGGAGCTCGAAATATGATGTCTTTTTGAGCTTTCGAGGCGATGATACTCGGTACACTTTCGTAGATCATCTTTACGCCGCTCTGGTGCAGAGAGGAATCCGTGTATTCAAAGACGACGAGGAGCTCAAGCAAGGGAAAGCGATTTCTCCCAAACTCCTGAAAGCCATTGAAGAATCAAGCTTCTCAGTGGTGGTTCTCTCCAAAAACTATGCCGGCTCTTCATGGTGTTTGGTTGAGCTTGCCAAAATCATGGAGTGTCATAAGTACCGCACGGGACAAAAGGTGATACCGGTGTTCTATCATGTCGATCCATCTGATATTCGCGTGCAGAAGAACGACGTCGCTGTGTTCTTTCAGCAGCACGAGGAAAGGTTTAGAGAAGAGATGGATAAAGTGAACGAGTGGAGGGAAGCGCTTACTCCATAGCCAATTTATCTGGCTTGCATATATCTGAAACATTCAAACAGTAAGTAAATACAACTTCCTTCATCTATATATATATGTATACACACACACACATGTATACTTAAGTACAATATATTTATATGTTTAGGTTGCTAAAAGATGCCTTAAATTGTTTCACAGGGGTGAATCTACATATGTCAACAAGATTGTCCACGAGATCTTAGGTGATATGCACCCTAGCTGTGAAATGGAGAAGAGTTTAGTTGGCATCAACTCTCATATGGATAAATTGAATTCGTATTTGAGAATAGAAGAAACCGAAGAGGTGCGCATGGTAGGGATACATGGAATGGGAGGAATAGGGAAGACAACTATTGCCAAAGCTTTGTTTAGAAGGATCAAGTATATGTTTGAGGGTAGTAGCTTTGTGCATGATGTTAGAGAAAATAGTGTTAGTAAAAGAGATCTATGTGCCTTAGAAGAGAAGGTTTTAAGGGAGGTTCTACAGCTGACCAATTACAACTTTGATGTTCAGGATCCCGAGGATGGGGCAAGTATGATACGAGCAAGATTTGTGAACAAAAAGGTTATTATAGTTCTCGATGATGTGGATGATTGGAAGCAGTTAGAGTTCCTAGCTGCTACACATGACTCCTTCGGTCCAGGAAGTAGAATCATTATCACCACGAGAAATGAGCAATTGTTATCTGATGCAAATGATAAGTACAAAGTGGGTTGTTTTCTAGAGGATGAAGCTCTTGAGCTGTTTAGCAGGCATGCTTTTAAAACAAATCACCCACCGAAAGGGTATGAGGAGTTGTCATGCCGTGCGATTCGTTGGGCTGGCAATCTGCCTTTAGCACTGAGAGTTTTAGGCTCGTACTTCCATGGGAGGAAAGCTTTTATGTGGGAAAGTGCTTTCCATAGACTAGCAAAAGCACCAAATGTTGAAATATTTGAGACATTGAAGTTAAGTTTTGAGGGGTTAGAGATTTCTGAGAGGGAAATGTTCCTAGACATTGCTTGCTTCTTCAAGGGAAAAAAGATAGGATATGTAAATCATGTACTTGAGAGTTGTGGTTTTGACCCACTAATAGGGATTAGTGTTCTTATTGAGAGGTCTCTGATCACTGTTTCTAATGATCTAATAGGTATGCATGATCTAATACAAGAAATGGGATGGCAAATAGTTCGCGAGAGTTTCCCCAATAGCAGGCTAAGGCAGCTTCAAGATATTCGATATTCCATCAACAAAAATAAAGTAACAAAATCTATATATCTATCTATCTATCCATCTCTTCACGTTAAAATGTATGTTGTACTTGGAGTGAGTAAAGTTTCATATGTGTTTAAATCTTTGTTTCAGAAAGTAGAAGCAATTGAAGCAATCGTGGTGTCCGATATGCAATATGATTTTGACGAATATGAGAAGGAAGTGGGTTTTAGCGCCAACGTTTTTGAAGACATGAAGAATCTTTGCCTGCTTGATATTAGAGGCAAATTTAATTGTAGTGAGCCTACGTTTTTCCCTGAGAACTTACGATGGCTTCGTTTGAGTGAGTACCCATTTCCCTCTCTATCAACGTCATATATGAGTAAGCTCATTGGTCTTGAAGTGGTTGGTGGCGCTATTAAACAGTTTTGGAACGGACAAAAGGTAATTAGCAAATTCTTAGCAATAGATTGGAGCCGCATAAAACATATTAGCTAAAACACTTTTAGATGTGAGGGACAATTTTACGTTCTCTGAAATTCAAAGTTATGAACTTATTATTTTATATAAATGTGTAAAGTTTGGTATTGTAATATGATATATCACCACATTTATAAAGGCAAACAAGTTTTACATGTTTAACAAAATGTTTGAACGTTTGTAAAGCGTAAACTTTTATATAAGTATGTTATTTAATTTCATCTCGATTTGCAGATTATGCCAAACTTGAAGTTACTTCGACTTCACAAGTTGGATAGCCTAACGACATTTCCAGATGTTTTTGTGTCTCCAAACATTGAGAAATTGATTTTGTCATGTTGTACGAACTTGGTTGAGGTTCATGAGACTCTTGGTTGTCTCAAAAGGATTTTCCAGTTGGACATTACTAGGTGTGAGCGGCTCAAGCGTCTACCATCCAAGTTTGAGATGGAATCCTTGAGGTATCTAAAGCTCACTAAATGCTCATGTCTTAAGAGATTTCCGGAGGTGTCCCCCTGTATGGTAAATCTATCATTTATAAATCTTGATTTCTGTTCTAGTTTAAAGATATTGCCCTCTTCCTTTGGATATCTGTCTAGCCTAGGCTACTTCAGTTTTAGAAGATATACAACAAGTCTACCATATTCCATCAGGTTACATACTTTGACAAATTTGCGTTCCTTTACAACATTTAATCTTAGTTGGAGACCAACGGAATGTGAAGTCTTCCTAAGAAATCTACATGTGTTTTCCTCCTTGGAAGCTTTAGACCTAAGTGGAGACATTAATCTAATCCAATTACCTGCAGCCATCTCATGTCTTTCTCGTCTTAGAAAGTTATATTTGAATGAGTGTCACCGACTTCAAGCTTTGCATGCCCTCCCATCAAGAATACAAGTATTAGATGCAAATAGTTGCTACTCTCTTGAAAACATTAACGGCCTACTAAAAGAGTGTGACTGGTGGTATCGTATTTCCTTCGCGAATTGCCACAAACTTCTCAAGGATGAAGATAATATAAGATACCTTGATAACATGTTGCACAAATCAGTCCTTCAGGTGGTTCTGTTTCCGTTTCAATTTCCATTTTTAGTGATCATTTTGAGTATTATCTGATGTTTTTTTTTTTTTTTTTTTGAATACAGAGAATTGCTGTTGCAGATCGTGAGCTAAGGATTGGTATTCCCGGAAACAAAATTCCAAGATGGTTCAAAGAAGAACAACCTAGGCACAAAATAACATTGATGATACCTCCCAAATGCGATACCCGAATCATTGGGATTCTGGTATGTGGTCTCTTTCCTGGAGAGTGGCAGGGGTCACACTATGGTTCTCATATCTCAGTCCAATTTAAAAAGGATGGACAGTACATTAGTCGAAAAGATATTGATTGTATTGATGTAGGTGACGCTGAGAGTGGGAATATGTGGATTTCCTATAAGCCATTTAGTTCCTTTCTTGATTTTCAATGTGATGATTGGTCTGGTCTAGTCATTTCGATACATGGACCATGTGGTGAAAGAGCGGTAAGATGTGCCACAAGACTTGTGTACAAAGAAGATATGAAATGGATACAACAAATTACCACTTATATAAATTTGGAGAATGGGGACGAAAGACCACACCTAAATGGTACTCTTGGGTATCGGTCTTAGATGTATTCGGTTCTTTGGTTGCCATCAGAAACCCGAGAAGAATGGAATGTGAGTTGCTAGATTCAGTTTAAGCTATTCTATTCAATCTTTTATGCTACATTTAACTCCCAATTAAGCTACAAAAGTTTGCAAACCATTGATTTCAACTTTTAAGGTAACTTTACAAACACTTCGGCAATTTATAACATATATAGATATGTTTTGCTGTAGAATAAACTTATGCTAGAAAAATATTATTGGTAGAAGTTGCAAGCATATTGATGCAGTATTTGACTTAAGTTATAGAAGTTATCATATGGTTAGGTTATAGGTTTGTATGAACTACAAATCTAGATCTATTAGGAATGTTGTACGGGGAGCATGTCCGGCCCTGAGGGTCTTTCTGGTGAGTGTCCGCACAGAGCTCAAATTTTCAAGGGCCTAGAAAAAAATATTGACGTTTAGGAACCAAGTGTCGATTAATTTATTTTAAAGAAATTTATAAACTTGATATTAACTCTATGTTCTAGAGGTGTTAAATAAACTAATAAACATTCTTAAATCCAATAACATATTCAATAGAGGGGTGTTGATCAACTCAATTAACCAAATTAAGTCTAAAAAATTAGAAATCAAAATTTATTTAGGTTTGTATGTAACGACTTTAATTCAATTGACTGTCGATTATTCTGCATCATTTGCATGCCATTAATTTGTACCTAATCATTTACTACCCTGCCCATACATTTTTACCCTGCCACATAAGTTTTAAATTTAAGAGAACTTTTTGGTTGTGTCACACGACACGAAGCTGACTAGTCCTAACAAGATGATATGTTGATTGTAAAGTAACGTGCTCATTTCATATGCACTCTTTATGTGAGATTCCAAAATATATGGGAATGCAAATAGAGATGTTGAAAAAAACTATGTATATTCTTCTATATATGAAAAAAATTGTGTGAGAAATAGTGGGTTTTTGGTGGTCTGCAATTTGACCACATGAGTTTCTTCTTTTTGCACTTTGCCCCTCAACGATATTTAAAAAAATAAACAAATGCCATTTTACATTTCTGATTTGGGAACTGATTGGCTTCTTTGGTGGTGCTAGAGGCGGTGGAGACGGTGGCAGGCTTGGCTACTGTTTCCCGCCTCCTGAGCGCTGTCTTGCATCTGCTTTTGGAGGCCGACGTGATGGTGGTTGTGGCCACACCTTCCCGTCGTTGACTCCGTCGGCATCGATTGGGGTTCTTTATGCTAGACGCCGGAAATCGGCCCTTCTTAGGGGTTATAGGCCTCTGCCGCCACCGGAACTTTCCTTGCATGTGTTGCCTAGGCGGTGGTGCCACCAATTTATCTTCCTTTGGTCGTTTCGTGTTTCACGGCCTGAGATCTTTTCGATGATGGCGCTTGATAACGATTGTTCTCCTTATGTTTTCATCTTTCGCTCGGTGATGATATGCAGGTCACATCTGAGAGCTATTTTGACTGTAACACGCTGACCCTTATTCCATTTGAACAGTCTGATGGGTCTTTGGTGTGCACTCTGTGTTGGGTTCTTTAGTTGTTTGGTTGCTCACGCTGATTTGGTGTTCGTCGGTGTAAACCCAAATATTTTTTTGTCAAACTAAGTTGTGTTTTGCCTTTTGGATTTCTGATTTTTGAGGTCTTTTTAGATGTTTGTCTGTGGTTTTATTTTGGTAATTTGAAGAGTACTTAGGCTAGCCTTATCTGATGTCTTGAGATATTATTTGATGTTCATCGGATGTGTTCTTGCCCTTTGGATTAGTGTTGTTTCAACGGTAGGTGGTTTGTTATTGCCCTCGGCGCGTGTGGGTTAGGCCATTCACAGATCGAGGTTATGAACATTTAGCGTCGTCATTGATGATGAAAAACATCTCATCTGAGACTTGCTGTCGTTTTCGTGTTAACCGACAGTTTCATGGTTAGTGTCGTTATTTTTGCGGTCACCTATGAGGATGGGTTATTTCTCGTCTAAAACAACCATTTATCACAATGGTTGGCCGTATGAATCTGTTTGGTGTGTTGTTTCTATGATAGGACCGTGATGTCATGATTGTGGTGGTATCCGTTGCTTTTGGCGTGGTTACCATCTATGATTAGCAGTCATAACCAAACACCTGTTCTGAGCCCGATTATAATGTAATATATTTGCGTTATAATTTATGCATAGACAAAATAGTCACAATTGACTAGAATCAAAACATACTTAATTGTTACTGATGTATATAGATTCACGTTATTGAGTTTCTTGGCAATTCCACACTCTCTAATATGATTGTCAAACTCTTACGGGCGTTTGGTATGTAAGAATTCAATGTAATTTGATGAATTGGAATTTGAATTCTATAGGTCATTGTGTTTAGTTAGTAGGAATTCGTTGGAATTGGAATTTGAATTCCATTATTAACGTGTTTGGTTTGCGAAAGGAATTGAAATTGAAATGGAATTGGAATTAATTCTCTCAAATTCCTTCAAATGAATGATTTCAAAATCCTTCCGAATTTAAAGGATTTCAAATTCCACCGACCCCCGCCTCCGCCACCATCCTCGCTCACCGCCAACCGACACTACCAACGACCCTTGCCGACCTCGTCGACTGCCGCCAGTGCCTCCGCCTGACCCCAACGCTGACGCCCACGACCGCTGCCCGCTGGTCGCCGCTACCGACCCTGATCGCCGCCGCAGCCCGCCGCGGCCCAACTGCCGCCACGGCCCACCGCCGACCCCGACCGCCGCTGCCGCCCGCCGCCACCCCCCGCCGCCACCCCCGACCCTCGATGCCTGCCACCTCCGACCGCTACGGCCGCCGAACACCATCTCCGACTACGGTCGCGCGTTGCCCTTGACATCCGATTTCCGTTAATCACCCAAAACCGTTCATTTGACACCCCAATCATCACTACTCGCTTGTCGTCCTGCTCCGGACAACCAAACACGTCGACAACTGATCATGCCATAACCGTTGTCGACAATCGACAGTCGCCGGTAACCGCACCCGCCACCTACAAATGCCCGTTTCCACCGGCCGATTGTTGCGGTCAATTGTCGGCGGTGACGACGACGGCGGTCTGTGATATGTAGAGGCGATGGTCGGTGGTCATTAAGGTGGTGGCAGTTTGCAATGTGTGATAAATTTCAATTTCTTTATAAGTGTTTTGTCAATAAAAATGCATTTGAATTTTAAATTCCCTTTATAAATTCCAATTCACTTGAATTCCAAATCCTTTGGAAAATATTGAATTCCAAATACAATCTTTCTAATTTCAATTCAAATTCCAATTCCAACAAATTCTGCGAACCAAACGCCCCCTTAGTTCAAGTGATCTTCACCATTTCAGTGTGATCAAATGATTTTAGTTTTCTTATCGAGCTAAAACACACTTAATTAATGCTATATTCTCCTAAACTTCAGTGTAAAAACCCCTTAGAAGAGTTTTTATACTTAAGGTTTAGAAGAGTATATAAGGTTCAAAATGAAAAGACATACCATAATAACCAGGTTTTGAATACTATAAGTTAATCATCTATAGCACTTTTTTGTATGCAGTAAGTTCAGGAAATGAACTATACATAAAATTAATAAATAAAAAGAAAAATATTTAACTGTCTTGATTCATCGTTTAGAAACAAAATCAACCTTTGACTAGTAGTGACTCGCGGATATCTACTCGCGCTTCCTCCACAACAGATGAGTTTCCGGGGCCACTGGCATCTATATCAACACCTTCAGATAATGCTTTATCAAGAGCCGACTTCGCAACTTTGGTAACAAACACCATTAGGATCACTGGAAACAATTATAAGTGCGCATCATTATGCATTATATCAAAAGAAAATGCTAATGTTTGAATATGGGATTGATACATGTAGCAACTCACCAGACACCACAAAGCTTAAAATAAGAAGCGCCTGTATATACCAAAAAGTAAAAATAGTAAACATCAATATCCAACATAAATGACTTCCTCAATTCAAACATCAAAAAAACCTCACATAGGCACTTGTGCATGGTAATATGCACATGTAGTGGGAGCGAGAAAGAGAGTAGGTTATGCAGTTACATAACTTCCTTATGTATCACATTTATAACAATAGGTAATGCAGTTACATAACCTCCTTATGTATCACATTAACAACAATAGGTACAAGTGTTTATGTGATTCTTGTAGTTCTCTACTTTAAATTTGATCAGCACTAAACAAATGGTCCTCACTCTCACTATATATATAGACACACACACATTACATACATATATATGTGTGTGTGTGTGGGAATCAAGATCTACATAGAATGACACAACGGTTACAACTGTAAAAACTGTAAACCATAAACTAAAAGGCTGATGTGCTACTTATAAATTATAAAGAAACTTAAACACAGCTAGATAGAAAGATTATGGGGCTTTGTCCATTGTTATACACACAAAAAAAAGGTTATCTATTGGTATTCGGTAATGCAATCTATTAAGTGTTAAGAGTGTTACATGACGTATTAAAAAATTATTTTCGAAAAGAAGAAACAATGAAGCACAAATTTCTAAATAGGAATAACACATAAAAGGAAATCCTTACCCAACGAGTTTTTGAGAATTGACCCCATCCATGGGTAACATCAGCTAGGTCCTTCAAAGTTGTTCCAACATATACAAGTGCAAAGGTAATTGGCTGTACCGACATTAATAAGTTTGAGTAAGCCATATACATGTGCAAATGTACAAATAGATGAACACTCAAATATCATAATTTCAGTAACCAGTGTATTCCTTTTGTAATTATAAACATCTTGGCATATTCTATTATCAACTATATATCTTAAAAGAGTTCTATTTTCCTCATTAATCTACACACACATCCACATCAGCAGAACCAAAAGAGCTACCAACACAAAAAAAATATTAAAAAAATAGTAGTTTAAAAGACAAGTATAGTGAAGTGATAATACCATCATTCCCAACCATGAAGCCATCATGTACTCCCATATGGAAATCGGAGTCACAGACAAAAGGTAATTCATCATGTTAAATGGAAGTAATGGAACAAGTCGAAGTAGCAGCACAATCTGTCAAAATATGAAAACCACTCAACATAATTGTGTAACTTAAAAATAACAATATATGGTAAAATAAAGTTCCTATAGAATAACAAAGGATCATGTGTATCATCTGAGTTGCAGACCAAAAAAAAATTCATATTCCAACATTTAAAGTGGTTGAAATTGGACATTCCATAAATACAAGAAAAAAGGATTTCTTTAGTTCAAGATTGTTATTGTCTATGATTAACCTACACAATAACAATGAAGTTTAGGCATACAGTAAAACAGGATCAAAGTAATTTTAGACAAACCTTAAATCCGGATTTCTGAATCGCAATTGCAATTGCTCGAAACTGTGGATAATCACCCAACTTAGAAATGACATATGATCTCCCAATCTGCAGAAAAAACACTTAGAAGAAAAGAGATAAACAACATATTACACAAGATTAATAACACATGTGCTAATAAAAAAGCCAACCAAATTTAGAAACTGGTTATACTGTATCCAAATTTTCTTTGTACAGAAGCTATCATAAAGATGCAGCTATAAAAATAAGATGATAGATTAACATAAAACTTACTGTTCTGCCAAGAATGAATGCTGCAGTTGCACCAATCACAGCACCAATAGAGTCAGCAAGAAAACCCATAGGCAAACCAAATAGATAACCACCACCCAGCTGGAAGAAACACCAGTAAATACATGCATGCATATATATTATTTTAGTTAAATAGAAAAGGAGAAAAAAGCATTACTCAGTGGTCATGATGGTGGAATTTCTTCTTGAATAATTTCATTTATGCAATAGTAATATTAAGTTACCATAATCATTCTGGTTAATGTGTAGAGTTTATATGTTTAAGTTACTAAGATGGGTGATATTTACTAATTGAAGGTTATTGATTTGGGTGTTCTATGGCAAGAAAGGTGATGTAGATGCAGATAGGTGTTATATGTGATACGATCAAGGGAACTAAGAAGTCGAAATACAGGAATCATGTAACTAAGACACTACATAAGCCAGCATTGAATCCAATCACCTGAACAATAATATAGCTAAATAGCTTGAAAATAGAATGAATATCATACACAATAGCTTGAAAATAGAAGCAGATATTTGTAATGGCAAATTGTCGAAACACATTAAAACTGGTATGATAAAGTCAATGATCACAAAAAGGGAAAAAAAAACTTATGGTAAATGCATGGGTGTGGTGTTGAGATCATACAGTAAGTATTGATGCAGGAACTGCAAGAATTGTTAAAGGAATATATGCAACAGCCCTGCAGAATGAATAACTGAGTTCAATTTTAATAAGTAAAGACAAAAAAAAAAACATAATCTGACAAAAAAATATACATCTTATTATAATCAACAAGATGGTGACATGAATTAAGAAGAACAAGATGTGTGTATGGTACTTAGGTCAAATTAAAGTTGCTTTTAACTTATTCAACCGGCAGTCTTGAAGCAATGTAAATGTAAGACTAAGAGATTGACAATACTTACAATGCAAGAGGACCCCAAGGACCAAGATCCTCCTCCACCCATAACAAGAAGTCCTTCAATGTCTGCATACACAAAATCAAAATTGGAATTCAATCACAAACCCTATGTATGTATGTATGAATGTTTTCAAACTACAGATGATTGATCACCAAATTATAACAGACGATGGGTCGGTCAACTTAATTAGGTTAAATATGACGAATCGAAATCAAGAAACAATGAAAATGAAAATAATTGATCTTGGAAAGAAAAAACCCAAATCCAAAATCGGAAATGGAAGAATAAAGAAAGACCTTTTCGACGGGGAGAGTGAAGCAGGCGACGGTGATGCCGGCGAGGAGGAGAAGGAGGAGAGTGATTCTAAGAAACGAAACCCAATTCCAATTGAAGGAAGACGCCATTGAAATGTATAAATCTGACGGTGGATTTGATGATGGTGATGATGATGATGATGATGATGATGATGATGATAATTTTGGTTGTGATTGTGATTGTGATTCTGCAATGGTGGTGGTGAAAGCCTGTGTTTGATGTTATGTGTGAAAGTTGAACATCCGGATTGCAAAAGGTTATTATTGTTAGCTCCAATATCAGCTCCTCTCTCCTTCCCAAGGTGAAGCGATATACATCATATTTGTTCTTTGTTTATTAATTTATTATTCTTTTGAGTAACTAATGTTTTGCTTGCTGAATATCTTTCAGAAAAACAGGAAGGATACATATGCTGTCACGGATATTATTTTGATCACCTCTTGTAGTCTTGTCACTTTCACACATTAACTTAATTTTATTATTGGAATAAAGAAATGGGATTTGGTTTAGTTGTGTTTCCGGTTTTGCCACACGAGTTAGATGAGTTGTGCATTTTGCCCCCCATATGAGTTTAAAGTGGAAAAATGGGGTGAAGCCTTCCTATTTTCTCATCCGGTTCTTTTGTAGAGAGATAAAGGCTCTCTGTGGGAAGAACCGCCACCGTCGCACCGGCATCGTCACCCATCACTGCAACGACCCCGCGACCGTCGCACCGCCGCCATCACCCATCACTGCTGCTACAATACACCGTCAATGCTCGCCAGCGCTATCGGCAAAACCCTAAAAGGTTAGCCATGGCAGCGGTGGTTTTGCACTCCAGTCACCTCTTTCTGTCCCGACCTATAACATGCAACAACCGTTTCCTGGTCATTGTTGGTCTTGATGGTGGTGGTCAGACCACCTCTCTTGCTCCTTCTCCATCTCTCTACGATACCCTTTTAGGTTTTTTGAGTGTTCGTGTTTCTCGGCATTGGTTTTTGTATAGTGGGACATCATTTCCTCTATACTCAAAATTGGAGCATGTCAGCTGATGTGATCCAAACTATACATACAAAACACAATTGCACATCAATTATTCCCGAAACTTTTATTAAAAGAGATAAATTAATACCTAAATCATTTAAATTGTGGTTTTTGGTTTGAAAAAGACTAAGGTGAACAAAAGTAGCTTAAAAAATAAATTGAAGAAATCAAGCTTTGAAGTCCAAGAATGGGGCAGTGTCTTATTAGGCATGCCCCCATGCCCAACCTAAACACACCCCGTGCGAAAATCAACACACTCCCGTGTTTGTCAGTCCGATATGACAAAAAGTACTGTCCCCCAACCCGAGGCACGGGGGCGTGCCCCGACAACTTTTGAGCATACGAGGCGACCAACTTTACATACATTAGACTAGCACGGGGCCGTGTCTTTCAGGCACTGGGTCTTGCTCTCCAGGCACGGGGCCATCCTCTCCAGGCATAAGGCCTTTGTAAGGTTATATTAGAAGGCTGATACAACCAAAGAAGCCAAAACAACCAAGGAGCTTCCTACATGCATGCACTGATGTACAAGGTAGAAGTTACTTCGAAAGTTTTACACTAATCACAGAAATTATTCTAAGTGTAAAATCTTCCGAAGCCAAAGACCAAATCTTCCGAAGCCATAGATGAAGTCTTTCGAAGCTTCAAAGACAAAATCTTCCGAAGCCAATGAAGTGAAAACTGATTTCTTCCTAAAACAGAGAGGACATGCTTTCTCTGATCTACTTTTCCATAAAGCTGACTTACTTTCCGCTGCAACTCTATAGACTCACCAACTTATACAAGTTGGTGAAAAGGTCCATGCTTTAGTAAACTGTAGATTATGGTCTTGAGTCTGTAACTTCCTACTTTCTACCTTTTATTCTTTTTATAATATATTAGGATGTAAGCTATAGCATATCATAGTCACTAGTCAAAAGGCAATCTGCCTTTTGACTTTACATTGATTTTGTTGTCCAGATTAATATTTTAAGCTGGCCTTCAAAGTATGGCCTGATGTAGGATGTAGTATAAAGTATCTCAGGTCTTTGTATTTCTTTTTATGCTTTGTAACACTTGTAAAAGAACTTGAGAGCAATATACAGCATCCTTGAAAACCATATTACTCTGTTCTTGTTCTTAGTTCTGTCTCATTGTTTACTTTTGTTCTTAGTATCATTTACATAAACTTGGTTCCCCATTTGATCTGATAAGTGTTCTAACACTCTCCTCATTTTGAGACTGATTGTATTAACCATCCCTTAACCGGTCCTGCAATTGGTATCAGAGCTTTTCCAGGCTCTTGATTGTAAGATCTCACCATCTTAAATCCCTTCAGTTTCACGAAACACTTAACAACTCAAATGGCAGCTATCACAAAGGCTGATATGAAAACCGGTACTATGACAAAGTCTCCACTGATCACTCCTGATGACTTTGATACTTGGTGCCAAAGAATGGAAAGCTTTATCAAGTCTCAAGACTCCAGTATGTGGGGATCTGTTGTCTCTGGACCTCATGTACCATCCTCCTCTTCAGTTGCTGCTGGTAGTTGTATGATACCAAAGGAAGTGGCTGACTATTCTGAAGAAGACTAGAAGAAGATAGACATAGATCAAAAGGCCATGCCCGCCCTCTAAAGTGCTCTTCCAAACTCTATCTACAGAGGTTTCAAGAAGTGCAAGACTGGCAAACAACTATGGGATGCACTGAAGCTGATGTATGAGGGGTCCACTGAGGCAAAAGAAAACGAAGGACCTCTTGAAGTAGTAGATTGAGAACTTCACCTTCAAAACAGATGAAACCATGACTCAATAATACTTCAGGTATGTTGAGATTGTAGACACTCTAATGGATGTTGGAGTAACTCTTGAGAACAAGGACATTATGAGAAAGTTCATGTCCTCTCTTCCCAAACAATGGACATACTATTGTGTGGTCATCAAGAGGACTGAGAACCTTAAGTTTCTTACTCTCACTGAGTTATATGGTATCCTTAGTGGCTACCAAATAAAGATGAACATGCAAAATTCATCTGGTAAATCCAATAATCAGCAGAGTTCAGCCCTACATGTGGTTGGAAGGGATTGTAGAGAACCACAGCATCATCTCATCTGTTACCCTGACAACTCACAAAAGGGTCTTTTCATCACCTTCCCAGAGACACCAAGAGAGAGCTACACCCAAGGAAGCCTATTCCAAGAGACAAGCTCTTCACAAGCCTTTGTGTCTACTGATGAAAACACATGCAACTTTCTCTTTACCCTTGAAGACCTGGACTGTATCCATCCAGATGATCTGGAGTACATGGAAATAGTCCAACAGATGGCTCTTCTCACTTATAGATCCAAGAAGTCTTATAAGAGGATAGGGAGGAAGTTTCCTAGTAATGCAACCAGTGGAAAGTTTGGGCTGGACAAAAGCAAAGTGAAGTGTTACAACTATAAGCAAATGGGACACTTTGTTAGAGAGTGCAAGGCACCAAGAACAAGTGGTGGCGAAGCACAAACCAGACCAAAATACACTGATGGAGCTCCCCAGAATGAGAAGCCCAAGCAGCAAGCTGCAATTGCTATTGATGAAGGATGTTTTGACTGGAGCTTTCAGGTTGAGGATGCATCTCCAAACCAAGAACTGATGGCAGATCATGAAAAAGCTAAGGTATTGGAACATCTTTGTACACCTGAATGTATTGCTAAAGTTAACAGATATAGGTCCTATAACTTAAAGATGAGAACTGATCTTGAGTCCTTAAACATTTTAAAAGCTGATTTCAAAAGAGATGAAAATGATTACAAACTTAAAATAGAAGATTTAGAGAAAACCATTTCAACTCTTAAGCATGAACACACCAATTACAGGACTCAGATAAAAGATCTCATCACTAAGTTAACTGAATGCCAGGCTGAGCTTGTGATTAGCAAAGCCAGGGCAGAAAAATGTGTTCTTAAAGAAGAGATCTTCAAGAACAGGATATCCTCATCCTTGCATACAAAAGTTTGTTATCAGAATAAGCAGGGACTGGGATCTACAGAGATAGCTCCTTCACACACTCTATTATCTGTAAGATCTTCAAGGTGTGGAACTTGTAAAGATGAGCTTCCCCTCATAGACCCCATAGATGAAGAGGATGAAGAGGAGATAGTAAAGGATGATTCTGAGAAGAGTGAAGAAAATCATCCTAAGAAGGGTCACTATTCTCCTGAGGAGAGAAAAGAATCTGGGATGACCAAGTCTAATAGGAAGAACTTGATTAGAAAAGCCAAGAGGAAATCAAAGAAGGCTCAAGGGATCAAGACAACTTACAACTCTAAGCAGAAACAAGTGTTCATCTCTACAGGATTTGAAGTGGTGAAGGCTGAAGACTCAACTATGAACTCTAGTACCAGGAGTTCTAGTTCATGTCCAACTCATTCCAGTAAAGAGAAGAAGGCTGATCAGCTGTGTACCACTGCTACATAGCCTGAACCATCCAATTCCAAAAGCAAGCCTCACCCTAAGAAGCCTGCTGCATCATCTATAAAGATGAAGATGGAAGTGGAAAGTGATCAAGTTTAGCCTTTCTCTTAAAAGAAGGCTCTCAGAAGGAAGCAAATGGATTGCATCATGTGTGATAGTACTTCCCATCTTGATAAGAATTGCATCTACAATCCTAAAAGTACTGTCCATATGATCAAAAAGAAAACTTCTGAGAAGAAGAAAGAAAAGCTAGCTTCGGAAGGAAAATCTTTTCCTTTCGGAAGCTCCAAGGTGAAGAAGAAGACAAGTGAAAACTTGCCTTCGAAAGAAAAGTTGGTCTCGAAAGAAAGGAATACTTCCGAAGTATTGAAGCCTGCTGCAGTGAAAGCAAGATCTTCCGAAGGTCCAGTCTCCAAAACTTCTGAAGTTGTCAAAACTTCCGAAGTATTGAAGGTCAAGTCAAATTTTCCAAAGATGGTGTGGAATATGAAGGAAGACCAAGTGGCTGAAAGTTCTTCATCAACAACAACTAATGATCCTCAAAGCTTGAACATAGGATCACTTACTATTCCCTAGATATGTCCAGCACATTCTCAACTGTGAACTGGGCTCACAGTTGAGGGGAACAGGTAATGTTCTAAAATTGAGACAGATGAAGCTCAGCATCTTCAAGACTATGAGAAAGCCAACTATTGGCTTCTCAGGGGTAGAAACAGCCCTTGTCCCAAAAATGTTATAGTTTATTGCTCAAGGTGACAACCTAGCAACACCAGCTAGTGTTGAACCCACACCTTCTACTTCTCAACCCCCTATACAGCCACAAATAACCATCACCTACCAAAGAAAATCCAAACAAACCCCTGCATATACTACTTAGTTTGTGCAGCCCCTAAATTACCACCCACATAGGAGGAAGTGGACACTAGAGCTTCCACTTCTCCTGAGGAGCAAATCACTCCCATCTCACCAATGATCAGTGCTGAGGTTTCTCATGCTCAGCCTGATGAGCTCACAACCCCCTAAGCCTTAAGCCTTCACTCAAAGTCTTAAAACTCTAGTGAACAACCTTCAGGGGATAGTTACCATCCCCAGCCTCTTAATCTAAACCAACTAATCCCAAACCTTGAATTCTATAATGATGAAGACATGGGCTTTAGTGAGTATCATGAGTCTCTCTTTTCCACCCCTGCTCAAGGAGAGATGAGTACTCATGTTTCTCCCATGTCTAGCCCATATCATCCACCTACTACTAAGGTGGATCTCCCTAAACCTGTTCAGGAGGTCCATATGGAAGAGGCTCTCACTTCAGCAAGTGACTACATCTTTAAGACCTCAACCATGGCAACCCAGCCCATTTACACTTCACTTGAAGCTGTCATGGTGCAGGGGAAATCCAGCAGCCAAGAACAAAGTGCTGGTGATGAGGAAGAAGACATTGGTCCTATTCTCTTATCCCCCTATTATTTTTCTGATGAAGATGAGGGGAGTCTGAAACTAAAGATGCAAAACCTGACAAAAACATGCACCTATTTAGTCTTAAAGATAAGTCACCTGGAATCTCAGGTGACTGTCTTACAAAGGAGGGTCAATGACCAGCAACTTGAGATCACCGATATCAAGGGCAAGTTAGCTGAGAGACCACTTAGGAGAACTCAACCAGGTCCACAAGAACCAGTGGATGTGACAGACCCAACCCCAAGCTCACCTATGCAAGAAGGTGATTCTACCAAAAAAGGGGAGAAAGTCCAAACAATCACAGAACCTGGGAGTTCTCCACAAAGACCTTTGAGGATTCACCACCCTCCCTAGCAATGGACAATACTCAGCAACCTCCTCAAGTCTACATGGATGTGGGCTCACTCATACAAAGTTTGTTTGAGAAGGGTATTCCCAGAGTTATGCCTACCCCATCTCCTCACTCTGAGAATCCAATCATGGGATAGAGGTATGACACTGATAGAAGAGCTCTAGTCATCTCTAGATCTTAGGTTCAACAGGCAATTTTCAACTTTTTCAACCTGAGCTTCTATGAGAGCATCCATCTGATTGATCTTCCACTTGTCAACCTAAGTCAAAACAGACAAGCTGCAAGATTAGCAGATAGGATTCAAGAAAGGGTGTTTGAAGAATACAAGCTGAGGTCAAGACTATATAGACAGAGGCTAGCAGGTAAGACTTTTGGTCAACTGGATGTTGTGGTGGATCCTAAGATTAGCTTCGAAGGGGAAGCCTTGACTAAAGGCCCAGAAGTTGAACCTGTGAACCTTGACACAAGAACTTCTTCAGCACCCATTACCCCAGTGAAACACCAGCTGGTGAAGGTGCTTCACAACCTCTATCTGGCTAGAGCTTGACTGCTTAATCAAGCAATAAAGGCCAAAGCTCTCTCCACCCTGAGTCACCAAGGCCTGTGAGTGATAAAGGGAAAAGGAAACTGACTTCTGAGGAGAGAGAGGAAGAGGAAGCTAGGGGAAAAAAGTTCAAGAGGGTCTCCAGGCTTCATGAAAGCTGCTTTCAGGGCTGTTCCCAGGCCAAATACTCAGGATGATGAGTTGAGGGCAGCCAGGATAAACTACTTGGGGACCAGAAACTACAATGTGGATGAACTACTCTCTCTCCCCTTAAATGAACCGAATGAACTGGCTGATAAGGAGTTGTCCAAGGAGAGAAAGAAGGTAGAGGATGCAGCATTACTCCTTAACAACATGGAAGAAAAGAGATGGAAAAGTCTCTACAAGCATGCCCCTACCCTCTCCCCAGTTCAAGAAAGTCCTGAGACAGCGGCTGTGGCAACTGCACAACCTCAGGTAGACAAGGAAGCTGATAGACTAAACATGATCAACTACCTGATTGCCTCAGGACTCTATCAGGCATCTGCACTTCTTCCCCTATCATATGAGTATGTTGAATTTGAGTATCTCAAGCAACTGGAGTAGCAAGTCTTCAAGGAACAAAAGGCTACTAAGAGAAAACTAAAAAAAGAAGCTGTAAAGTCAAGAGCCATCATCCAAAAGAGCCAAAAGAAGTTTGCAGACAGACAGATGATGAGCTTCTTGAAGTTGTATGGATTCTCAGGAAGGAGGCTTGGTCCAATGTCTCTATCCAGTATCCACTATGGATGAACACATCAGGGTGATCAGGCAGAAGATTAAGAAGGGAGAGCTTGTTGACTTGCATTCTCCACCAAGTCTAGCTCAACCTGAAGTTGAGGTCAAGGTTGAACCCCCTGGGACAACACAACCTGGACCTAGAGCTGAATCTCAGCCAACTTCATCTTTTGATCCACAGTAGGGTCCTCTTCACTCTCCTTTTGAACCTGTAAGAGAAGAGAACCTAACTAAGAGACACACAGTAGAACAACCTGGTGCTGAAGACCAGTCCTCTTAGTTAAAGACTTCAAAGAGGAGGAAAAGGATGGCCATGAAGAGTGTTTCCAAGAAGAAGACCAAGACATCCACCTCTACACCTCAGGATGAGTCAGAGCATCCTAAGGTAGTGCAAGAAGAGGTTGCTCAACAAACTCCAACTCAAGTAGAGCCTCTTACAACTAGAAGACCCATCTTGTCCTAGACTTTTGCTGTTAATCCAGACAGGTGGAATGTCATCAGAGATCAACGAGGTCAAGATGTCTATTTCTAGCAAGACATGCTTAATCTTCCTCTACATGATCTCCATAACATGAGAAGATATTATGAGAGTCTGAGGGATCCTGACCAGATGATGAAGAAAGGTATGGTCTTGATCCTAATAAGGACTGTCAACATATGAATAACTTCTCTGTTTTGGTTATATTAGAAGGCTGATGTATGCACTGATGTACAAGGTAGAAGTTACTTCGGAAGTTTTACACTCATCACAGAAATTATTCTAAGTGTAAAATCTTCCGAAGCCAAAGACCAAATCTTTCGAAGCCAAAGATGAAGTCTTCTGAAGCTTTAAAGATAAAGTCTTCCGAAGCCAATGAAGTGAAGACTGATTTCTTCCTAAGACAGAGAGGACATGCTTTCTCTGATCTATTTTTCCATAAAACTGACTTACTTTCCGCTGCAACTCTGAAGACAGTTGGTGAAAAGGTCCATGCTTTAGTAAATTGTAGATTATGGTCTTGAGTCTGTAACTTCCTACTTTGTACCTTTTATCCTTCTTATAATATATTGGGATGTGAGCTATGGCAAGTCATAGTCACTAGTCAAAAGGCAATATACCTTTTGACTTTACATTGATCTTGTTGTCTAGATTAATGTTTCAAGCTGGCCTTCAAAGTATGGCCGGCTGTAGGATGTAGTATAAAGTATCTCAGGTTCTTGTATTTCATTTTATGCTTTGTAACACTTGTAAAAGAACCTGAGAGCAATATACAGGATCCTTGAAAACCATATTACTCTGTTCTTACTTTAGTTCTGTCTCATTGTTTACTTGTGTTCTTAGTATCATTTACATAAACCCGGTTCCCCATTTGATCTGTTAAGTGTTCTAACACTCTCCTTATTGTGAGACTGATTGTATTGACCATCCCTTAACCGGTCCTGCAGCCTTGCTCAAACACTCTAGAAAGCTTATAAATAGGAGCTCATTTGTAACTTTAAGAGGAGCTTTTAAAGGGGAAGTGCTAGTGTTCCCTCTTGGGAACCCAGCCTTTGGAAGTCATTAGAAGGCTTTGGAGGCACATTCAACACTGGAAAAAGCTCGGGATCATTTAACATCATCCATAGTGTATCACCGGTTTGATTGTTCTAATTTTCCAATGATTTTGTTACTATCTTTCATTTTTCTTGTTATATTCAAGCTCATAATGAGCTAAGCTTCATTTATCATCCCAATTTATTGAAACTTTATATAACTTGTGATGAACTAATCATGTGGTTCATATTATGTTGATGTTATGGTAATTTTGAGTAAACTTTTGATGGGTAGCATCTACTAGAGGTGTTCAAAAAAACCGGTTTGAAAACCGGTTCTAGAAAAAAAACCAAAACCGGTTTGGGGCCCAAACCGGTTTGGCTCAAACCGATCCAACCCGTCGGTTTTGGTTTGGTTTGTAGGTGTCAATGTTCAAACAGATTTCTAACCCGGTCCGGTTTCAAACCGGTCTCAAACCGGTTCCCAAACCGGTTCCTAAACCAGTTCTCAAACCGGTATCCCAAACCTTTCCAAACCAGTTTTCAAACAGGTTTTAAAACTAGCCATTGTATAACGGCTTTATAGCCGTTTTTTGGCCATTTAAAGTGTTTTTGGACCCTTTTTTGTGGTTTTTTACCATTATACCCCCATTAGGTTAGTATATATATGTATTTGATGTTTGGTTGAATCACAACAACTTAAAACGCTCTCTACTCTCAAAAATCACAAAAAACGCTCAATAGTTTCGTTCACTTAGAAAAAACTCTCTCAAAACTCTCTCAAATGGCTTCATCAAGTGCTCAATCATCCGTTGGTTATGATGCATCTTCAAGCAACGTGGTGGTAGTAATCCTTTCTATGAATAGGAACCCCTAATTTGGTGCAATTACGATTTATGTCAAATGGCTAACGGTCCGAACAAGGCTTGTTGCAAGTTTTGCCATAACTTTTTCAAAAACATGCAAACACAACGTTGAAAAACCACATTGCGCATAAATATTGTAAGGTGTTGAAAGGTGAACTGTCTCAAGGTCAAGCTTCGATGACAAACGAAGGAAATGTTTGGGCTTATAACATTGATGCGGTTCGGGAGAAAATGGGGCATTTTGTAATTCAAGAAAGCTTGGCATTCAAACATCTCGACAACGAACGTTTGACTCGACTCATTCAACGAACTCTCCAACCACGTTACACCAATGTAAGTTGTGCTACTCTTTGAAGAGATTGTTTAAAAATGTGAAAAAAGCTAAAAATGAATTAATATCTTATTTTCAAAATTTACAAACCGGTGTTAACTTAACTAGTGATGTTTGATCAACTCCTCACAGTTCACCGGACTCGTAGATTTGTGTCACTGCCCATTGGGTTGAACCCGATTCGTGACAAATGATGAAACGTACGATTGCGTTTGAATTGTTTGATTATCCTCACACCGGCCAAAGCATTTTTTATCTTATTGATAAAGTTATTAAAACGTATAAATCAGAAAACAAAATATTTTCTATATCTTTTGAGAATGCGTCAAATAACACGCTTGCGACAGATCATTTAAAATTAAAATATAAACCAATGTGTGACGGTGTGTTTTTTATAGTCGATGTGTTACGCATATCATAAACTTAGCCATTCAAGATGGTTTAAGAACAATTGAAATAGTGAAAAACGGTTTTAAAAGAATGTTACGTGACATTTTTAGCAATAACCATAGATATAGTAGATATCGCAAATTTTGTAAAGACGTAAATTTCAAATGTTTAGGTCCGAATTGGGACGTACCTACATGATGGAATTTCACTTGTAACATGTTTGAAAAGGCTATTGAACAAAAAGAAAGTTTAATAGCCTTTCATAATAGTTTGGTAAGTCGTGGAAAGGCAAATACTTACCATACATCAGGTTGGTCCGTTATTGAAGAAATAAGCAAAATGCTTCAAATTTTTATAAAAGCAACTACTTGTCTTTTCTGGAGTTTATAATCTAACGAGTCCATTAGTACTTCACCAAATTTATTTAATGACTTCAAAATTAAATGAGATGTCGTTTAGGGGTAGACCTTATTCGAATATAATACCCCCAATGAAAGAAAAAACTTAAAAAGTATATTAAAGAAATGCCTCTGGTTATTACATGTGCCGCTATATTAAACTCTTGTTTAAATTTGTCGGGGGTTGAAACTTTACTTGATAAAATTACTTCTAATTTGGATTTAGAAGAAGAAAACCCATTTTATAGTCAAACTTTAAAAGCTACTTTTTACCAACAATTAGAAAAAATATTTGATGTTTATTTATTAAAATATGGTGAAACATCACACATCCATGAGTCATTAAGGCATGCGGCACATGCCGAAAGTTCAAATGATCCAATTTTTGCTTTATATAATACTTTAAAGAATGAATGTAATAAACGTCAACGTGGTAACACTTCGAGTAATGAACTCGGAAGGTATGGTGGAACAAACTTTTTATCCACAATGACTCCACAAGATTTTAAAATTTTTAACTTGTGGGCTTGGTGGAAAGGTAAGGAAAATCAATTTCCCATCCTATCCACCATGGCCAGAGATTTACTAACCGTCCAAGCTTCCACGGTAGCTTCAGAATCTGTTTTTTCTGTTAGTGGCGGGGCTATATCGATATGACGAACTCGACTCACTCCCTAAGCGGTTGAAATGTCAATTTGCTTGAAGGATTATTTGGATGCCGCTAAAAGAGTACAAGACAAATGCTCACTTGAAAGAGAATTGGAATACGAAGCAGAATTATACGAGGACGAGGTAAGAGCGGATTGACACCCGGAATGACAGATGATGAAGCGGCATATGATGAGTACCTTCGTAGCAGCTCCGGTGCTGGTGGCAAAGAATAAATGTACAAATATGCAACGAACGAACGGAGAACGACTAGTCGACTAGGCTAAATGTTTAGTTTTTGAAAAACTATTATTTAAACTTCTATGTTGTTTAAATTATTTATATGTTTTATATATTATATATTTCACTTTCATTATATATCTCACTTTGAGACGTTAAGTCATATTGATTAACAAGTAACGTATGATATAATAATTTAACATTAAATAAACTAATGATATTAATAACAATAATAATCATAACAAGTAACAACAACAATAATAAGAACAACCACCACCACCATGATATTAATAACAATATTAATAACAATAATTCTCACAACTTTTATTTTATTGCTTTTGATTTAATTAATATAAATATGATTATATATTTTTTATATGTTAACAAAAATTTTATTTTTCTTTAAATTAAGTATAAGTTTTTTTATTGCTTTTGATTTATTAATATTAATATGATTATATATCTTTCATATATTAACATTATTATATTACGAATAACAAAAAAAAAACCTCAAACCGGTTTGGGCCCGAGCCGGTTTCATAGGGTTGGGTTTTTTATCCTAGGAACCAGTTTATAACCCGAACTGGTTTGGGGCCAAACCGGTTTTGACTTGGGTTGACCAAACCGGTTTCGGTTTGAACCCCAAACCGGTTTTAAAAAAACCCGGTTTGTACACCACTAGCATCTACATTTGAATAGAAAGTTATGAAATTATAATTTGTAATTGTAAATATCATACAAGGTTGAAAAACGTATTAACTAACTTTTATTTGCGAAACCATTCTTCATAATAAACTCATGGCTAATGAACTAGAAATGGTTATTAGAAATCATATCACCTTAACTTACTGAGCATTTACATGTTCTCCTTTATTAGTATGAGAAATCTATAGTATTTGTTATTGTTTTCTAAAATTAATGGTATTATAGAAAGTAACACGAACAAATGAGAGAAAGAGGATGTGACCCCAATAGAGGCCATAGGCTTGGCGAAACTACTAAGTCTTTAAGCTAACAAAGCATAGGGTGACCACCAAGGGGGAGTCTTTCAATATGAAAGAAAACATCTATGATAAAATAATTAGAATAATAATAATTTCAATCTAAAAGCTCTAGGAGAGCTATCACAAATATATGAGACAAATTCAAAGTACAAAGTGACGCAAACTAACATAAAACATATATTTAATCAACTGTCTTAAGCACAGACATATCTATACTAATATATAATACATATTAATATGATAAGATGGTAATTTCATTCGAAGTGTAAGACACATATACAACATTGTAAGCATAGAGTACAAGTGCTTTATGCAATAGTACCACTTTTGCCCCCATTTAATTAAGTTCTTCTAATTATTATATTATTTAATACACATTATTAATACATTATTTAATAATATAATATTATTTAATTCACTTCATTAAATTTTATTTTATTTATAATAATATAATGACATTTAATTTTATAGTTACTAATCATATTTTTATAACTAAGTAATATTTAATTAAGTATTATTTTATTTAAATACTTATATCTATACTACTATATAATACATCTATTTGGATAGAGATGTAATTTTACCAATCATACAAGTTTTGAAGCAATATGTACAAAAAGTACAAGGCATTTAAGAGGGGTAGAATAGGAAATTGATTAAGATTTTAAGACACTTTAAGAGCAATATGGTAAATTTATCCATTTAAGTTTATAAATCTTGACATTTTTATATTTACTAATTATATTTTCATAACTAAATACTATTTATATTAAGTATTATTTATTTAAATATTTAAGTATATAACTTATATATATTGTAACGCCCGGAATGTTGAAGCGAGCAACTTAGTAATAATGGTTGAGTTCGGGTTATGTAAAAAAAAAAGAAAAAGAAAATGATTATGGGTCAAATTACCTTATGGGCTAAGGGTTGATGGGTTTAAGGGCCTAACCACCCATTAAACACCCATAATCTGCCATATTCTCTATTTCTTGCAACTCAAGCCACTAGCAACTTAAAGAGAGAAAGTAGTGAGAGAAAGTGAAAAAACTTAAAGATTTAGAGTTTTATTGATTGAAGGATTAAAGATCTGGTGTTTGAGCATCAAATCAACAAGAAAAGAGCAAGAAATCCGGGTAAGAATCACCATCTAAACATCTCTATAGATCTGGGTTTGATTCTTGAGTTTTGGGCTTTTAGGGTTTTGAGAAAGATTTCAAAAAAGATCATATTTTTACGCATGAAATGGTGTAAATAGCTTAGATCTAGCCTTAGAAATGATAAACTAAAGGTTTGGACGTAAAAAGTATAGATTTTGGTTGAAAAATGAAGATGTTTGAAAAAAAACGAGCTGAAAAACTTGTCCAGCGAAACTGCAGTTTCATCATGCGAACTACGTGAGAAACTCCATGCGAAACTGCGTGTGAAACTAGCTGCGAAACTATAGTTTCACTGGTAAACTCCAACGAAAGTTGGGCAGAGATCTCATGTGAAACTGCATGAGAAACTGCATGTGAAACTGCGTGAGAAACTACATGCGAAACTGCTAGAGAAACTACGTGCGAAACTGCGGGCGAAACTAGCTGTATTTCATAGAAATTGATAGATTTGTGTGGTAATTTCCATGCAGATTGTGCAACTTATTTGTTTACCTGAATTCCTCTTAGACTGATAGCAATCTACTCATTAGGTGAGTTCTAGATCCCCTATTTCATACATGTTTTAAATGTTTTGGGGCGATATGCATACTAAATGACCAGTTCTTTTAAAGCAAAGTTTTATGCACTATCTTATATAGGAAATGGGGTTTTCCAGTGAATTCATATCGTGCTTTTCCTATTGTGTTATGACCTTGGTAATGATGATATGTCTTGTACTATGTTGTGTTATATTATGTATAACCTAAAGATGAAAGTGAAACCTAAAGAAATGTTATTAGGCCCATAACGTGTACCTTTGTAAAGTAAAGCCTTGCAAACAAATAACAGAGGAGGGTTGCATTTGTTGCGCCCTCATGACAGTAAGGCCTGGATTGGCATGTTAGTAAAGTAAAGACCCGAACAGGCAGGACAGTAAGGCCTGGATTGGCATGACAATAATGGCCTGTATGGGTACGACAGTAAGGCCTGGATTGGCATGTCGGTAAACTCCTGTGTTCATCATAGGCACCAATAGTGACTGGGAATTGACGGATAATAAAAAGACATAGATATCAAATAAATGAAGGTATTGATGATAAAGCAATAGTCTGGTATAGTAATGTTCGGATATGTGATAACTACTTTCAAATGATAAGTTAATATATTTTACTAAAAAGTTATTTGATAAAGTAAACCTAGAATTCACTCAGCGAAGCTGACTTTTGTATGCATATTAGTTTGACAGGTGAGCTGTTGGACTTGAGTGAATGTGGGCATAGATTCTAGAAGCTATTTGGCATCTGAAGGCTGGCATCCCTGATTAAGAAGATTACTAAGAAGACTTTTAAAGACTATTTGATGTTTTAAAGGCAATGTTAATGTTTTATTTGAATTATGTCGTAATGGATTGAAACTTAATGTACTTTTCCGTTGCAATGTTTATCTAAATGAATGTTTTAAATCTATGTTTTTGTTGTGAATGACCAACTGTAGGTTTCCTATGATCAGGCCTTACAAGTTGGTATCAGAGCCAAAGTTTAAGCGAAATGGGTAAACTATTTTCAAAAGAAAAACCTAAACTTAAACTGAAAATGGGATTAAAGTGAGGATGCCAGTCCAAGTAGCTCCATGCCTCAAGGTAATGATATATGTTGTAAATATTAGTCGATTATGTAGTACCTTATTACTAAGGTTAGACTTGAGGATAGAGTAATATATCATTAATCTATTGTGCCTACCTGAATTTATGTGATCTATACATGCTTAGAATATGAATAGTAGGTTTGAGTGTTGGTATGGCTCAAGATAGAGAAGTTTAGAACATGAGAAGTTCTATAAGTATTTAATCACAACTGGCCACTGTCATTAAATATTTACAAAACTTGTCATAATCCAAACTTGCCTTGAAGGACCATATTGATACCCTGAATCTTATAGGAAGTTGAGAAATGGCACCAAAGAAAGCAGTTCCAGCTATGGCTACTCAGAGGAGTACTAGGGGAAGGCCCCCTACTAAGGAAAAGGAAGCAGCAAGCAAGGCTGCAAGACCAGCAGGAAAGTAAACAAGGAAACCAGTTGAGAAACCGGTGAGGAGAAAATTGAGTCAGAAACAGAAGTTGAGGAGCCTACTTCTAAGCAAGCAAAGCTGAAGGAAACAGTGAAAGAAGCTATTGCCTAAGAGGTGCACCAAATTTTGACTAATATGATATCCACTTTGTTTGCGGAGGTTGTGGAACAAGTCAAGGGTGATGATAAGAAAGATGCGGTTCAGAAGAAGGTCGATAAGAAGAAGGTGGTTAAGACTGAGGAAAGTGATGATAAGGATAAAGATGATGACTCCGAGGTTGAAGAAGTGGCAAAGGGGTGTAGTTATGGGGCTTTTCAAAGGTGTAAGCCAGAAAATTTAGATGGTATGCTGCTGCTCAGCGTTTGATTAGGGAAATAGAGGCAGTGTTGAGAATCAGTGAGTGCCGGGAAGACCAGAAAGTGAAGTTTGCTTCCCATTCACTTTTGGACCCAACATTGTGTTGGTGGGATAACATTGTTGACGCCCTTGGGGGGAAGGCTGTTAAAAGGATGAAGTGGCCTGAAATGAGGAGATTGGTGATAGAGGAGTACTGCTCGGAAAGGGAACTTGATAAGATTGAACAAGAATTCGTGAGCTTGCAAGCTGGCAACATGACACACCAGGAATACACCTCAAAATTCAATAAAATGGCATGTCTGGTGCCTGACTTGGTGACTCCTGAATCAAAAAGGATTAAAAGGTACATACAAGGGTTGCCTCTAAACATCCGTAGGGACATGGTTACTACCCGACCTGGTACTTTTAGGTTGGCAGTGAATCTCAGTGGAAGGTTATATGATCATCGGAGGTCGGTAACAGGGGTTGAACCAAGGAAGGTTTGGAACAGCAATGAGAAGAGGTATGGAAATGGTAATTATCAACCGGGGAACAAGAAAGCAAGGGTGGACGCGAAGCAAGCGATTGTGGAGGGGATTGATGAAATCAAGGACGATGGGAAGTGTGGAAGGAGGCATCTAGGAGAATGTCAAATGGGTAGCTATGGATGCTACAGGTGTGGGAAAACTGGTCACATAGCCAGAGAGTGCCCGGAATTAAAAAGGTGCTTCAACTGTAACGAGTCGGGGCACCATAGCAGGGATTGCAAGAAAGCTAAGCCGGGGAGCTCGGGAACAAGCGGGAAGGATGACAAAGGGGATGATGGAAAGCCCAAGGCCAAGGCAAGGGCTTTCACCATGAATAAGAAAGAGGCAAGGAAGGACCCGGATGTGGTGTTAGGTATGTTTCTCGTCAATGATGTTTGTGCTTCTGTATTATTTGATAGTGGTGCCAGTAGGAGCTTTGTGTCTGCATCTTTCTGTGCTACCCTAGGCATTCTAACTAAGGAAATAGATGATGCTTTTGAAGTAGAAACGGCTAATGGTAAATCCATTAGAATAGCTAGGGTGCTAGATGATTGCCGCATA
This sequence comes from Flaveria sonorensis, assembly GCA_025506505.1. Taxonomy (NCBI): domain Eukaryota; kingdom Viridiplantae; phylum Streptophyta; class Magnoliopsida; order Asterales; family Asteraceae; genus Flaveria; species Flaveria sonorensis. The sequence goes on along the minus strand of CM046438.1, from coordinate 52,806,075 downwards.
ATACTAGGAGGTCACTGTTTTCCTATGCGATTGTTTGCCATGACCTTAGGTGGTTTTAATGTCGTACTAGGAATGGACTGGTTAGCTGTTTATGATGCCAACATAATATTCCAGCAAAAGATAATTCGATTAACGGCTCCCGATGGTAGTCTAGTTACAATGTATGGCGATAACGTCTGCAAAGTACCAAGGATCATTTCTATGATTAAGGCGGAGAAATTTATAAGACGAGGGTGCAGGGCGTACCTAGCGTATGTCAAGGACATTAAAGATAAAGAAAAAGAGTTGTCAGATGTACCGGTGGTGTGTGATTTTCCTGATGTATTCCCGGAGGATCTGTCAGGAGTACCACCAGATAGAGAGATAGAATTTCAGATTGATCTAGTGCCAGGAGCCCAACCCAATGCCAAAGCACCATATCGTCTAGCCCCGTCCGAGATGAAAGAGCTCATGTCACAATTGCAAGAACTTCTTGATAAGGGATTCATTAGGCCCAGCATATCTCCGTGGGGGTGCTCCAGTGTTGTTTGTAAATAAGAAGGATGGTAGCATGAGGATGTGTATAGATTACAAAGAATTGAATAAGCTGACCGTGAAGAATCAATACCCTTTACCCAGAATAGATTATTTGTTTGATCAGTTGCAAGGTGCAAGTTGGTTTTCCAGAATAGATCTCTGATCCGGGTATCATCAGCTGAAAGTAAGGGAGCAAGATATTCCAAAGACATCTTTTCGAACGTGTTACAGACACTATGAGTTTCTAGTTATATCATTCGGGCTAACCAATGCTCCTGCAGCATTTATGGACTTAATGAATTGTGTGTGTCGACCGATGTTGGACAGATCAGTAATAGTTTTCATCGACGACATCTTAATCAACTCAAAGAATGAAGGAGACCACACTTGCCATATCAAGGAGGTGTTAGAAATATTACGAAAGGAGAAATTGTATGCAAAGTTCTCAAAATGTGCATTTGGCTACGTGCGGTGCAATTCTTAGGACACGTTATAAATTCGGAAGGGATTATGGTCGACCCAGCAAAAGTTCAAGCAGTCATGCAATGGAAATCTCTAAAGACACCATCCAAAATCCGTAGTTTCGTAGGATTGGCAGGTTATTATAGAAGGTTCATCAAGGACTTCTCAAAAATAGCCTCCCCATTAACAAGGTTAATAAGGAACAACGTGGTGTTAGATTGGGGAAAGGAGCAAGAGGATGCATTTCAAAAATTGAAGGATAGATTAACCAATGCGCCAGTACTAACCTTACAGGAAGAAGATGAAGACCTAACGGTATACTTCGATGCCTCTTACTGCGGGTTAGGCTGTGTATTGATGCAAAGAGGAAATGTTATATCTTACGCGTCCAGACAACTGAAGGACACGGAGGTCAATTACCCTGTTCACGATTTGGACTAGCAGTAGTGGTGTTCGCCTTGAAGATATGGAGACATTATTTGTATGGCACTAAGTGCACTATATTCACCAATCACAAAATTCTGAAATATATCTTCAAGCAAAAAGACCTAAGTATGAGACAGAGAAGATGGTTGGAGTTAATAAAGTATTATGATTATGAAATCCATTATCACCCGGGTAAGGCAAATGTGGTAGCCGATGCCCTGAGCCGAAAAAAAGGATATGAACCAATTCGAGTGAAGGCGTGTCAACTGGTAATGACCCCAGATATTATGAGATTAATAAGCGAAGCTCAGGTGGAAGCCTTGAAGGAGCCCCAAATTATGATAGAAAGGATGGTGGGAAAAGCTAATGATCTAGTTGATAACACGTTGGGTGTGAAGACCATTTATGGCAGGATATGGGTTTCGAGGTATGGGGATTTGCGAGAGAAAATTTTTGATGAAGCACATAAGACTCGCTACTCAATACACCCAGGAGGCAAATAAGATGTACCATGATTTGAAAAAAGATTATTGGTGGCTCGGGATGAAGAGAGAGGTAGTTACGTATGTAAATAAATGCCTAACATGCCTGTAAGTGAAGGCCGAGCATCAGAGGCCCTATGGGTATGTTCAACCGTTGGAGGTGCCAGAATGGAAGTGGGTACATATTACCATGGATTTTATTACTAAGTTACCACGTACAATCAAGGGAAATGATGCAATCTGGGTAATAGTAGATAGATTAACCAAGAGTGCTCATTTCTTACCTCTCAAGGAAGCAATCAGTTCAGAGAAGCTCGTGGAGTTATTCATCAGAGAAATAGTCGCACGGCATGGCATGCCTGTATCAATTGTGTCAGATAGAGACATACGATTTACATGTTACAAGCATATGTTATGGACTTTGGTGGTAATTGGGATAGTCATCTACCATTAGCAGAATTTTCTTACAACAATAGCTATCATGTTAGTATCAAGATGCCTCCATATGAAATGTTGTACGGGAGACGATGTAGAATGCCAGTCTGTTGGGGTGATGTCGGACAAAAAAAGTTGGGAAGCTTAGAGGTTGTAGAAGCCACGACGGAAAAGTTAGAGAAAATTAAGGCTTATATGAAAGTTGCCAAGGATAGACAAAAGTCATACGCTGATAAAAGGAGGAGACCAATATAATTTAAGGTGGGTGACAGAGTAATGTTAAAGGTGTCGCCATGGAAATGAATTATCTGGTTTAGGAAGAGGGGAAAGCTAAGTCCTAGGTTTATTGGTCCATTTAAGATATTGGCATGAGTTGGAGATGTAGCTTACATGCTAGACCTCCCAAAAAGTTTAGTTGCCTTCTTTTTAAACAAATACTAGAAGATCCATAATTGTGTTATGTTACATTACCTGCATCTACAATACTGCCTAAACTTGTTTTGATAGCTTGGTAAAGATAAACTCATACTTTTCATACCTTAGAGATATCAAAATATTTGAATTACCATACTTCCTTGCTACTTGTTCGATACGATATAAATAATATTTTTAATCTATATAACTAACAAGAAATAATAATTCATCGATTGCAATGAACTATGGTATTTCTAGATCAAAATTTTTTTAATTGTTTGATAAAAAGATTATGATTTGAAAAAACATTTTAAAAAACTTAAAATAAGAAATTTTATCCATATTAAATATTTAACATCCTCTTGATAAAATTAGATTAACTAATAAAACACAAATGTTACTTCAGCATGTCAAATCATAAATTTGTAACTTCATCTTTCATTTCAAATTATTCATTTTATAATTTAAACTCTTTTCAATCCGTTAGTAAACCTCATGTTGTTCTCTAAATAAAAGCACATGTACAAACTACATCAATTAATATTTATCTTTTTAAGAAATCATCGAGTCGATTATAACACACTCGTCTCGACTACTATTAGTCTGTATTCACTTATATAACACATTTCTTGAAGTTTTGATGTCAATGTTTTTAGCATTAATGATCATTCACAAACTTCATTATATTGTTCTAAAAACGCACTTATTAGCTTTAGTAAGTCATATTATACTATTTTATTTGCTTTAATGTTTTGTTATTTATTGTTCTACTGATACTCACTTTTCTAGTTATAGTGAGTTATAACTATCCTTTTTTTTATTTTCAATATAATTGCTTTATACTTCAAGTATTTATTTTTACGTAATTTTAATCATATCTTATCTTAAAAAAAGTCATTTTACATTTACAAAATCTTAACTATAACTATTTAACTGGTGTAACATATGAGTTTCTAACCTATTAATTTAAAATATAAATATGTTAAATTAGTATATAAAATAATTAAAAGATTTAATTATATGGGTAAGTATTTGTCATCTTGTAGTGTATTTATTGTATCAATAACATGTGATTGATTCATTAATAAAAAAACATGGCAAATTTAGATTATATGTAATGGTTTGATTAAAAAGTAAAAAAAGTGATTGTCAACTCACTATCACATAAAAAATAGGCTCTCAGCAGCTACATTATTGGAAAATGGATTGTTTGGCTCATTCAAGGAAAATTTTTGAAAAATGGTTTGTTAAGATCTTACGGATTTAGTCTGAAGCATTAGATGGATATTTAAATTGAGATTGAAATAAAGGTAAATAACTTTTGTTTGAGTGAAAATGATTAAGTTTTCGTCTAATTTATAGAAAAATAAATAAACTATTTTTACTATCAACAACTATAAAAGTTATTAGAAATCATCCCCTATTGACGCTCGTTAATCCACCAACGCCCTACCATATGTTAATATGCGTTTCAAAATACCAAAGGAAGAATGGAAAGGAAAGAGATAAGTGACGTGCTCCAAATTATACATATAAAACATATTATTTGCACATTAACTATTCCTAAAACTCTTACTAAAAGTGATGAATTGGTACCTAAATTTATTAAATTATATTTTCAGGCTTAAAAAAGACCAAGATAGACAAAAAGAGCTTAAACAAGAAGGAAATTGAAGAAAACCGAGCTTCGAATTCCAATCATGGACCATGCCTCATGAAGCACGCCCCCATGCTCATCCTGAAACACACCCCCGTGCTAAATTTAGCACACCCTCATGTTCGTCAATCTCATATGACAAAAGTAACTCCCCTAACAAGAGGAATGGGGGCTTGCCCCACCCCCAACATGGGTGCATGCTCGACAATCTCTACGCGTACGACCTGACCAACTTTTACGTATCTCGTACTACGGGGCCGTGCACTCCAAAATGCATATAAATAGGAGCTCATTTGCAACATTTGGGAGAGCTTTTAGAGGGGTGAAACTCTGATGTTTTCTTTCGAGAATCCAGTCTTGAAGGTCCTTGGAATGCTCGGGAGGTCCATTCAAGACTTGGAAGAAGCTTAGGATCGTTTAAACATCATCCATAGTGGATCACCGGTTTGACTGTTCCAACTAATTGATGATTTCATCACTATCTTCTAACCTTGTTAATATGTTAAAGCTCATTATGAGCTAAACTCTTATTATCATCCTAATTGGGTAAAACTTATATAATTTTTGATTAACTAATGGTGTGGTTTATATTATGTTAATTTATGTTAATTTTGGGTAAACTTTTGATGCCTAGCATCTACATTTTAACGGAAAGTTATAAACTTATTATTTGTAATTATGAATGTAACACAAAGTTGAAAAACGTATGAACTAAATTTTATTTGTGAAATCAGTCTTCATAATAAATTCATGCCTAATAAACTAGAAATGGCTATTAGAAATCATATAACCTTAATTTTCTGATAATTTACGGGTTCATTTTATTAGTATGAAAAATCTATAGTAATTGCTATGGTTTTCTAAAATTAATGGTATGTTAAAAAGGAACTTGATCAACTCTATTTCTAACATTAAATTATGTTTTCATAAATCATATGTTAAAAGGATGTGCAAACATTACCCACATCACTAGGGGCTCGATGGTTGTCTCATAACTTACTCATTACATATTTTTGTCACTACGAAGCTGGTTTATGATAATTACAAGCTAGCTCGCGTCTATAGACACTAACAGAACTACTTTAATCTATATCTTTAATCACACTATATAATTCATCACAATTATTAAAATGGAACCTAAATTAGGATGATAGCCTCATTTTACTTAATTATCTCCAAAAGTCTCAACCTTTATTTACCATTTATTTATTTAAATTATTGTTTTAAAATCAAAAAGAAAAAAAATTGGATCACCTTAAAGCAGACTAATCATCTTCTAAATCAAACCCAATCTAATAGTCAATCATTAAGGTTGTTGAGTAGGCTAAGTGTGTACACGGATTGATACTCGGTACCTTCCAACACTATATTACTACACGACAGGTATATTTGTCTTTTGTGTGTATAGAAGTACAAGTAAAACCATTTAAAACTAAATCTGTTCAAAAATCCACATCAAAATACATATAATCAAAACATGCATTAGTAAGCCTCAAACATCTAAAAGTATTTGCTTGTAGCGCTTATAATTTATTGGAAGATGGTGAGAATGATAAGTTGGATTCAAAGACCGAGAAGTCCACATTCATTGGTTATGGGTCACAAAAAATGGGTTATAGGCTTTAGGATTATGAACACAAAAAGTTAATTAGAAGCAAGAATGTCACGTTCTACGAGAATGAACTATACAAAGAAAGAAATACGAAATATCCAAAAGTTTTAAAAATATAGGTTGAGTTTAAAGATAAAAAATTTCAAGAATCCGAAGATCCGATAGACATTCTTGATAGTAAGTGCTCAGAGACTGAAGTTCAAGATGAATTAGTGATTAATAAAAGCTCAAAGGAATAGAAGAATAATAAGCCCAGAGATCCATCAATGTCATAATGCCTGCAACAAGATACTCTCCATCTGCTAATTTCTGTTGTTACCAGAGAATGGAAAACTTTGGTGTCATACTAAAGCTGTTACTGTGAAAGTTTCATTGTAGTTGGAGTTAGAAACGAAAGATGAGATGAATACCTTAGAGAAGAACAGAACTTGAGAGTTGACTAAGCTCATGACAAGCAAGAAAGCTTTACATAATAAGCGGGTGTTCAGTACCAAAGAAGAAAATGATGGTACTAAGCATTATAAGGAAACTTTAGTAGCTAAGTGTTCAGCAAAAACAGGGGATCGAATACAATGAGATTGAGATCTACTCTCATGTGGTGAAGATGACTACCATCAGGCTTGTTTTTAGTATTGTAACAGTAGAGAACTTACATCTAGAGCAGTTAGATGTCAAGATAACTTTTTTTCATGATGATGTTAATAAAGAAATCCACATGGTATAACAAAAGGATTTTCAATTGAAAAGTAAAGAACATGGTGTGTAAGCTAAAGAAAAGTCTTCAAAGTCTGAAACTAGCTCATAGACAATGGTATTTGAAGTTCTATAACTTGGATGGGAAGAAATGGGTCAAGAGATGTGAAATGGATCATTGGGGTTACATTAAGATATTTGGTAATTTTACTTATATCTCCCTACATCTATATGCAAATGATATATTGATTGCAGATTTAAATCTGAACAAGATAGTGAAACTAAAGATTTAAAGGAAGTTAAGATGACGAACTTAGGCTCTTCCAAATAGATACTTGGAACAAGTTTCACTAGGAACGGTAAAGATGGTAACTCTTTCCTAGGATAAATATATTGAAAGTGTTAGACAAATTCAATATGAAAGGTACCAAGCCCCGAAGCACTCCATTAGAAAGTCGGCTTAAACTCTTTAATCAGTAGTCTTTAAAGGCAAATGAAGACAAATGAAATGGCTAAGGTACCTAACGCGTAAGTTATTAGTAGTCTTCATGTATGTTGTGGTGTGCACAGACCAGATATAGCACACATCGTAGGATTGGTTAGCCGGTACATGTCTAATCCTTGGAAAGAACATTCTAAGGCGATCAAATGGTTACTTAAGTATTTGAAAGGGATATCAAAGATAACATTGTGTTTTAAGAGGGAAAACATTGCTTTGACGGGTTATACAGATGCGTATCTTAGGGGATGCAAGGAGTCATGTAACGCCCACCTCCCAGGGCACTCCCTAGGGAGCGTTACGCATCGGATATACGAAACACATAGTAATCAGAGAATACATAGCGGAAGTCAAACAATAATTATAAATTATAACGTATTATACATCTGTCTTCTAATACAATACTAATATTACATCAACTTAACTATAAAATAGATCCAAATCCTCGGCAGCACTTTAGTCCTTTATTTCCTCATGAGCTTAGTCCATAATCTCTTATTCTTGTAATCACCTGGCACCTAGGATGTGTGTCCATAAAATAAAACATTTGAGACTCAGCATAAAGCTTGTGAGTTCATGAACATAGTATTCTTCAAAATTCAAAACATATTAATATTGACTATTGCATCAAGCAGATATAACCATGGCAAACAGATAGGAACAGAGTAAGCACAGTATAAATTCACATAACCAGGCTATGTATACAAACTCCACTGGCTAAAGCAGAATCATACAAGCAGCCCTCAAGCATCCTATCAAGCATTATCACATATTACAGATGCTATTGATAGTCAATTCTTCAATTATTACCAGTTATCAGAACATCACATCCCGTTTTAGGAAAACAGTTCAGAGGAACTCACCCGTTTAGAAGTTGCCCAACAGTTGATAACCTTTCCTAATATAATCTGGTAATATCTTTAAGTCCTGATATAGCTCAAGTAATCCTAGGTTAGGTAATGATACAACTAACTAGTTATTGTAATAATTGGATATTGGTTTACGCTACCTTGTTTAAGCATGGGTGATCAGTCCATGCCTAACTAAGGCTAGGCTACCCAATAGCCACTCCTAACAATAACCCTAACACCTAAAAATAATAATACTAATAATACTAAAACCACTTCTAATACTAATAATAATCTAAAATAAATAATAATGAACTTGGCATAAACTTAAACGAGAACTTACCTTAAAACTATCTACGGCAATCTGGTGTAGAGTCTCCCTACTCGTGCTCCTACCAGAGCTCCAAAAACGACTAATAACAATACCCAATGGGGTATCGATTACCTGGAATTCTCTTTATAATAGAGCGTTTCCAAGAAAACTTATAATCTAAACTCAACCTTAAGGTTTCTATATATAATGGCTTCTGAATGCTCTCTTTTGTTCTTCTGGTCGATGTGGGATGGAGGTTGAGGCGTCTGCTTGCTTTAATTCTTTCAATTTGACATCTAAAGTGTCATATTATATTATTATAATATTATATTATTATAATTAATTCAGCTGCTTAACTTGTTTTTCTCTTATAACTTTTAAAATATAAGGATCTATAAAATTTTGAATATGCCGTTGAGACGAGCTTAGTTTTCTCTACGAGTCCACCTAAGTTTCGTTAAAAACAGAGCACGTTTAAATATAATATTATTATATTTATATATATTTAAACAGTCTCTTACGACACTAAAACTCGTCTAAAACTTTAAATTTAAAATATTCATTTCACTCATTAGTTACTCGTTTAACAATATACAAAATATAAAGTTCATATTTCTTTTATTTTAACTATCACATATGACCCAAACGCTCGGGATGTTACATTCTCCTCCTCTTAAAATAATTTCGTCCTCGAAATTCGAAGGCTACTCAAATAATTTGGGATATTTTGCTTTCATTTCTTCTGCTAATTCCCAAGTTTTTTCGGGTTCTTTCTGACCTTGCCATTGAACTAATACTAATGGAATTACCTTCTTTTTTAGTTTACGCTCTTGAAAATCGAGAATCTTTAACGGTCTTTCTGTGAAGTTTAGTTTCTTATCCACTTGCACGTCCTCCAATGACACTGCTTGTGTTGGATCTGCCAAACATTTCCTTAGGTTTGATATATGAAATGTATCATGAATACCTCTTAAGGTTTCTGGTAATTCTAGCCTGTATGCAACTGTACCGATTCTTGCGATGATTTTGAACAGTCCAATATACCTGGGACTTAACTTTCCCTGTTTACCAAATCTCATCACTCCTTTCCATGGTGAGACTTTTAACATTACATAGTCTCCTTCTTGAAATTCTAAAGGCCTCCTTCTGTTATCAGCATAACTCTTTTGTCTATCTTGAGCAGCCTTTAGTTGTTGTCTTATTTGTTGGATTTTCTCAGTTATCTCAAGAATAATTTCGGTTTTGGTCAACTGATCATCCCCTATTTCTGTCCAACAAATGGGAGTTTTACACTTTCTTTCATATAATGCTTCAAACGGTGCAGCTTTAATGCTGGAATGGTAGCTGTTGTTATAAGAAAATTCGATCAAAGACAAATGATCTTCCCAGCTACCTCCAAAATCAATCATGCAAGCACGCAACATGTCTTCCAAGGTTTGAATTATTCGCTCGCTCTGACCATCAGTTTGAGGATGATATGCAGTGCTTAAACTGATTTTGGTTCCTAGTTCCTTTTGGAAACTTGTCCAGAATCTGGATGTAAATCGGCTATCCCTATCAAAGATAATGGATAAAGGCACTCCATGTTTACTTACTATTTCATCAATATATATCTTGGCTAGTTTTTCTATTGGATAGCTCACTTATGGGTAGAAAATGTGCTGAATTGGTTAGCCTGTCAACCATGACCCATATAGCATTATATCCTTTTCGTGTTCTTGGAAGTTTCGTGACAAAATCCATCGTCACTCTATCACATTTCCATACTGGCAACTCCAATTATTGTAACTGGCCTGCTGGTTTTTGGTGTTCAATCTTAACTTGCAGACATGTTAAGCATTTCTCAACTAATTAGGCTACAGATCTTTTCATATTAGGCCACCAGTAGTGATTTCAAATATTTTTATACATTTTGCTTGATCCGGGATGCATTGTGTATTGGGACTTGTGGGCTTCATCCAATACTTTGCCCTGAATACCTCCAAATTTTGGGATCCAAATTCTCTGACCAAATTGTAGGATTCCATCCGTTCCTTGAGTCGGTAATTTTTGGTTACCCATCATTCTTTCAGCCTGAATATTCTCATCTTTCAACGCTTTAGTTTGAGCATTCTTGATTTGGTCTTTCCAATCAAGCTTGACATCTATCTTTAATGCTTTTACCCTAATTGGTTTAACTTTTTCTTTCCGACTGAGAGCATCAGCAACTACATTAGCCTTTCCTGGATGGTACTTGATTTCACAATCGTAATCATTGAGAAGTTCCATCCACCTTCTTTGCCTCATGTTTAACATCTTTTGATTAAAGATGTGTTGTAAGCTCTTATGGTCTGAGTAGATTACACACTTAGTACCATACAAGTAGTGTCGCCAAATCTTTAAGGCAAACACTATGGCACCCAATTCAAGGTCGTGCGTAGTATAGTTCTTTTCATGAACTTTTAGTTGTCGTGATGCATAGGCTATAACCTTATTTCGTTGCATCAACACACAACCTAAACCATTATATGAGGCATCACAGTATATTGCAAAGTCTTCATTACCATTTGGTAATGCAAGTATGGGAGCACTACTAAGCTTTTGTTTTAGAAGGTTGAAAGCTTCTTCCTGCTTTGGTCCCCAGTCAAACTTTACATTCTTTCGAGTCAAAGATGTTAAAGGGGTAGCAATCTTAGAAAAGTCTTGAATAAACCTTCGGTAGTATCCTGCTAATCCCAAAAAGCTCCTAATCTCACTAGGATTCTTTGGTGATTCCCATTTCATCACAGCTTCTATCTTGGTTGGATCTACTTGTATTCCCTTCTCATTTATCACGTGACCGAGGAATTGAACTTCTCTTTTCCAGAAGTCACATTTAGAGAATTTTGCATAAAGCGTTTCTTGTCAAAGGGTTTCTAGAACCATTTTCAAATGTCTGGCATGATCATCTTGGTTCTTAGAATAAATAAGTATGTCATCAATAAAGATAATGACAAACTTATCCAAGTATGGTTTGCAAACTCTATTCATCAGATCCATAAATGTTGCAGGGGCATTGGTTAGTCCAAAAGACATAACCAAAAATTTGTAATGTCCATAACGTGTCCTGAATGCGGTCTTGGGAATGTCTTCCTCGCGTACTTTCAACTGATGATAACCTGATCAAAGATCAATTTTTGAAAAGTAGTTGGCTTCTTGAAGTTGATCAAATAAATCATCTATTCTTGGTAAAGGATACTTGTTCTTGACAGTTAACTTATTTAATTCTCGATAATCAATGCACATACGCATTGAACCATCTTTCTTTTTGACGAACAATACTGGCGCTCCCCAAGGTGAGGAACTCTGTCTAATAAACCCTTTTTCTAAGAGTTCGTCAATTTGCTTCATAAGTTCTTTCATCTCTAAAGGGGCTAGACGATAAGGAGCCTTCGTGATTGGTTTAGCACCAGGTACTAAGTCAAACAATAATTATAAATTATAATATATTATACATCTGTCTTCTAATACAATACTAATATTACATTAACTTAACTATAGAATATATCCAAATCCTCGGCAACACTTTAGTCCTTTATTTCCTCATGAGCTTAGTCCATAATCTCTTATTCTTGTAATCACCTGGCACCTAGGATGTGTGTCCATAAAATAAAACATTTGAGACTCAGCATAAAGCTTGTGAGTTCATGAACATAGTATTCTTCAAAATTCAAAACATATTAATATTGACTATTGCATCAAGCAGATACAACCATGGCAAACAGATAGGAACAGAGTAAGCAAAGTATAAATTCACATAACCAGGCTATGTATACAAACTCCACTGGCTAAAGCAGAATCATACAAACAGCCCTCAAGCATCCTATCAAGCATTGCCACATATCACAGATGCTATTGATAGTCAATTCTTCAATTATTACCAGTTATCAGAACATCACATCCCGTTTTAGGAAAACAGTTCAGAGGAACTCACCCGTTTAGAAGTTGCCCAACAGTTGATAACCTTTCCTAATATAATCTGGTAATATCTCTAAGTCCTGATACAGTTCAAGTAATCCTAGGTTAGGTAATGATACAACTAACTAGTTATTGTAATGATTGGATATTGGTTTACGCTACCTTGTTTAAGCATGGGTGATCAGTCCATGCCCAACTAAGGCTAGGCTACCCAATAGCCACTACTAACAATAACCCTAACACCTAAAAATAATAATACTAATAATACTAAAACCACTTCTAATACTAATAATAATGAACTTGACATAAACTTAAACGAGAACATACCTTAAAACTATCTACGGCAATCTGGTGTAGAGTCTCCCTACTCGCGCTCCTACCCGAGCTCCAAAAACGACTAATAACAATACCCAATGGGATATCGATTACCTGGAATTCTCTTTATAATAGAGTGTTTTCAAGAAAACTTATAATCTAAACTCAACCTTAAGGTTTCTATTTATAATAGCTTCTGAATGCTCTCTTTTGTTCTTCTGGTCGATGTGGGATGGAGGTTGAGGCGTCTGCTTGTTTCAATTCTTTCAATTTGACATCTAAAGTGTCATATTATATTATTATAATATTATATTATTATAATTAATTCAGCTGCTTAACTTGTTTTTCTCTTATAACTTTTAAAGTATAAGGATCTATAAAATTTTGAATATGCCGTTGAGACGAGCTTAGTTTTCTCTACAAGTCCACCTAAGTTTCGTTAAAAACAGAGCACGTTTAAATATAATATATTATTATATTTATATATATTTAAACGGTCTCTTACGACACTAAAACTCGTTTAAAACTTTAAACTTAAAATAGTCATTTCACTCATTAGTTACTCGTTTAACAATATACAAAATATAAAGTTCATATTTCTTTTATTTTAACGATTACATATGACCCAAACGCTCGGAATGTTACATTCTCCTCCCCTTAAAATAATTTCGTCCTCGAAATTCGAAGGCTACTCAAATAATTTAAGATATTTGGCTTTCATTTCTTCTGCTAATTCCCAAGCTGAGTATATGGTTGTTGTTGTTGAAGACAGTAAAGAACTCATACGGTTGAAAATTTTTCTGAAAGAACTTGAGAAGAAATAGTTAGACAATCTATTATTCTGTGAAAATCAGAGTGAAATACATCTAAGAAAACATATTCAACTGAAATATCATTTTATCAAGGGTTTGATCAATGATGGTAAATTCATTTATTCACAGACATGACTAATCATGTTTTATTTTTATGAATTTAGGGAGAAATTCATTAGTCTTCATGAGTAAAGAGTTCATGAAAAACATTTGGTTCTCTTTGATGAGGCATGATAATCTGATTTTGTGGTATTGCTTCGCTGCCTGCAGCAGGTCCACCACCACCGTGACAGGTCCATTACTACCGTCCACGGCTTTACCACCTTGTTCAGCCACGCTTCAAACTCTTTCGATCTACCGTGGTTATGCGTACCTCGGTTTTTCGGTCATCCTGGATTTTAAAACACAGGCTCGGATATCAATTGTTGGAAAAACCACAATTGTATCACAACAGATTGCAAACAGTACGAACACAAAACACAAAATAACATAATCGCAAAACATCACAGATGAATTTTGTGAAGGGATTGCTCCACGACGACTTTTTAATTTATAATCTAACTCCAGAAAAACTTACAAAATAACTCAAAATACATCACTATGTATAGACTTCTACAATCTAGATAAATTCAAACAAACTTAACGATGAACATTAACTTCACTATTTTTTTAAAACTCATAACTCACATTATCTAAGGGCTACTCCTAAATCAACGCCACTATTCACTACGGGACTAGATATTACCGTTCGAAGGGAACACATTTACTATAATCATGATAACTCTAGGCTACAAACTCTTTAATTATAAAATTAAAAAATAAATAAATTTATGCAAGTAAAATTATACATATATCATTATATATTTTATGTGTGTCAGATTTGTGTTTTTATACCACCAACTAGTAACTAGTACTTTTTACTAGTTTTTTATGAACAAACACACTCTATTCTACTACAAAAATCACAAACACCTTCACTCTACGTGATTTGAACTCATAGTTTTTTATTAGTGAGTACATTAGTTTATCATATATCATCAAGATATCCATTTGAGGACTAATACTTCACATGGTTAATTTGATCTCCTATGTAAATGATATTAAACTTTCATAAATGAGTTCTCATGGCAGATTTGACTTCGCATCTCCTATGGCGCCCAAGGCTTAAGAGTACAAAAGACATCAGATTCCTTTTGTTTATTTATTTGTCGATTAATCTTACATGGTTAGAGAAATTAAGTATACGCTGGATCTATGTACACCAAGACTTAATAACCCTGCCAATAGACCACCTTGCTCGGTCAGATTACCCTTGTTATCCACTTCATCAACCCGTATAGAGCATGCATCAAATGTTGTATATACAATACTTCTTATGCTCGTTTCTCTTTCAGTTTCTTAAGTTAAATGCAAATGAAGCATCGTTGAGGTTTTTCTAAAAGAAAGTTTAAAAAGGTCGTATCAAACATGCTTCCGTTGTCAAAAGTTTTAAAAACATATAAACAAACCCCACGAGTATTAGGTGTGATGGGTGGATCGACAGATCTTCAATGATAAGGCTTGGACAAAGCCAAGCTCGTCCAAAACTTAAAAGAAATGAAAAGTATAGACCAAAATAATCAATGTCAATGCCTAGGCCGATAGTGCATCCCCTGCATTTTTAGCCATTCAAACAAGTCAAATGTCAATTTCTCAACTTAACAATGATCATACACATTCTTGGGCACACAACTATACAAGACACATCTATTCAAAGATAAATTAAGTATATCTAAATCATTACTGTTCATTTCATTCATAAGCCAATAAACACAGGTGTAATGACTCGTTTATGTTATGATAGTTAAAAATAGATACTTAAAAGGTAAAATATGCCTTTATTGTTTATTTCATAAACCATTAAATATTCAAAATTCTGCTTTATAGTAAAATTGCCTGCTTCATTACATAATATGTTTTTAACAAATCATATCATATGTTATGCACAACAAGGACCATATGTTGGAGGAAACATATTAGACCTTCAACATCCAGAAAGACGAGGAAAAACCATTCATTTCATATAATTACACGACAAATTTTGTTAAAAACTGAAGATCGCACCAACTGGTCTACGCGTGTCAAATATTAAGCTTTGACACTTCCATTTTCACATGATGCACAAAAATGGTGACATTATTAGAACCAAAAGCAAGAAACTGAACAGTCATCAAAGCTTGCTGCCTTAATATAGACGAGTGATGCAATCCATTAAAGCATCGGTTTGTTCTGGTTTACCAACGGAAACACGAACATAACCCTTCAGTTCTTTGTTGCTGTAGTGGCGTATCATCACCCCCATTTTTGCAAGGTCTTCCTGTAAGTATCCAAATAGATGTCAATAAAGGCATACCAAGATTCAAGAGTCATAGGAGTGACCCATTTTGACGCAACCAGAAGGTGGCAGCAGCAAACGTGGGAGTCACCCACTGGCTCATTTGAACCTGATCTAATTTTGCTAGTTATATAGGAGTGATCCATTCTAACCTGTTGTATAAGTTTGACTGACCCAAATCAACCATTCATCAAAGAATGGGTCATGATTGCCACATGATTTCATGACATAACCAGCACAATAACTAGATAAACTTTCTCAAGTTGATTCTGTTATCTGATTGATATGGGCTAAACTAAAAACCATTCCTCCCCAAAGTGCTAACTTGTGGGTCAAGTTCAATAGTATATGCAATGCACTGCCTGGCACATCTACCCATGTGTACAAGTGTGTGCAATTATAATGAATCTGATCTAAACATCTTGTTATGAAATTGTACATTTAAGTCAACTAATGATGTTTAAATGATATCACTAAATAAAAGATATTATGTTATATCAGTATCTTTATTTAAATACATTCATAAACTGGTCATTTTCATCATCTGATATGTACATTATTCATCAAATAAATCATTTCCCGAGTCATTTAGACTATAAAAACAAAAACAAACATCATTTTTTTTATTTTATACCACACTCTAGGTTAAAATGGTGACTGATAATTCAGAACAAAAACAAACTGCACCTACTGTATAGTGCATATGCAGCCTTTCATTATCCATAAAACCATCCATAACCACACAATACTTGATGTAAGAAAGCAAACAGACCATTACTTGTATATGCGAGTTTAATATGCAAGATCAATTTTATTTAGTGTGGTATTTATACCAATAGACAAAAGTTCATATGACTACCTGAAGTCTTATTTGACATTAATGTCCCAAAAAAAATGTTAGTCACCAGAATATTTTTTCCCATATAATTTAAAAACATGATCAACGACCTACTTTTAATTAAATAATAACTTTATTAGAAAATTGGGGATGTGTATATAGTTTTCCGTACAGGTATATTTTTGATAACTTAAAATATTGATCATATACATAATCTTATTGTAGTTGATATCAATATTTTTTCTTTCACAGAAATTGTTTTAATCATTAACATTAATATTTCATCTTTTAAAACATATATTAATTTTAATACATATATGATCAACATTAATAGAGATTTCAAGCAGAAGAAAAAAAAAGTCGTACCTTTAGCTTCTTAGCATCCCTTCCATTAGTAACCTCACAAAGAATAAAATTAGAATAGCTTGGATATGGATTTAGAAATGGCACTTGTTTCAAAAGCTTATAGAGCCTCTCTCTTTCTTGTACCAGAGCAACTTTAACTTTCTATGTGAAAATAAAACAAAAGAACACTAAAAGTTACATGATTGATAACATGATAGGATATAAACAATATGAATATTTTACCTCCAAATATACAGGATTCTTCAATGCCGCACATGCAGAAACTTCAGCAGCAACAGACACATTATATGGTTGTTTTGCCCTCCACAAGTATTCAATAATGCTCAAAGGAAATGCTCCATATCCCACTCTTAGTCCAGCTAGGCCTGTTCTAAAGTGAACAGCAACTTGTCACATAAAATGTACAAATATGACTGATCATGTATGGTCAATTTGATTAATAATGACTCTAATGATATACAAATAAGATTAAATGAGTGGAACGGAGTGAAAAAAACCACAAAGAATGTAACATGATCTAACTGCCACAAGAACAAAATAAAAATAAACTATCTATGTGGGGCTAAATTAAACTTAGCCATAAAGGTCCAAAATTATCCTAAGAGAGAGTTAAACAAGCATATCGCTTTAGAATGACTTGATTATATCTAGCAGACATATATTGATCAAGACTGATAATACAAACCTTCAATAAAATAGAAAAAGAAAACTAAACTCAACAACAAAGACAAAAATTAACTAAAATTGAGCAAAAAAACACCAAAATGGAGATAGACAACCAATATAATGACAAGTAACAAACAATGTAATGGTGGAAAGTTTAAAAGCAAACTAAGGTACAGAGTGCATCAAATCCCCAAATCAAAGAAAGAAAAAATCCACTACCAATTACGAGAAAACTCATCAACGATAGACTATGTTGTCGAAGGCGCTAGGCGCTAGGCGCACTCGAGGCGCTTAAGCATTGCATGAGGGCCTAGGCGCAAGGTGCAAAAAAAGTGACCGATTGGGATAGAAAAAGCACACAAAATAAATTATGCAATGGGGATTAATTTTATTTGACAAATATAACATATGATATTAATGAATAACAATTGAACCATTTACATATTAATGATTGGCAATAATCTGTACTAACTTTTGATGGAAAAAATAGTGAGTAGAAGAGGGGAGAAATTGATTTGTTGCTGCTATGACATGAAAGAAAAAACACAGTAACTTCCAAGAGATTAAAGTAGAAGAAACATGAAGAAAAACCAAGAAATTTCGATGGTTTACTAACCGTGTTCTTTGTTAGCAGCTTCCTGATATGCTTGTAGATCAAAATATTAAAGTAAACTAGGTAAATCCGATTTTTTATAGGTAATTCTTGTAAATCATTGATAAATCAAAAGAAATCAAGAGAATTGAAAATGATATAAAAGAACCCAAAACTTTCGGGAGTTGGGCCTGAATGGACAAAGCCACTGCTTTAGGGTTCGAAGACTCCAAGACAAGCGACCGCTTCAATTTGCTTTTGCCTTTCCTCCAACAACCATCGCCATAACCATCTTCAAGCGCTGTCCCATCGCTGCGCTTCAAAATGGCGCCTAGGCGAGGGAGGCGCTCGCTTTTGACAACACAAACGAGAGTAACAAATGTGAGAACCATTAACAATTATCTTGATACCGCATGTTATGGTGAACTAGATGGAAGAAAGAATGAATATAAATCTTGAGTTTGTGGGGATAAGGAATACATGTTTACATGGTTGTCATATCTAACAATACAAATAAAAAACATTTGAAAATAGTGGTCTAAGTTTCCAAACAATTATTACAAAATGAGGATTAAAACAATGTCAACTAAATAAAAGATGTCAGCACAAGAACATGATGAGTGAGCCATCATGAAAAATGTAGAATGCAAAATGTTTGTTGACAGTTACTTACAAAGGTAATAAAGACTAGTGCCATACAAGTTGATTTAATGACATAGCTCAAAAGTTTGATCTTCAACTCAGAAGAGTGAGCAATAATTAGGAAAACTATGAGTCCAGTAACTAAATTCATAAACACAAAGCTGTATGCTTATAAATTATTGTCACACATAGTTATAGGAAACTAGGATTAAAGTTATAAAGAATCTGAAAAATACCTGCTCTTTTACTAAATGTCCTAAGAACAATGAGATTCTCATGCTTCTTCACCCACCCCATCTTAGAATCAAGTCCTGAAAATTCAATGTAGGCTTCATCCAGTACAACAAGTATAGGTAGATTAAGTATCTTCAGTAAAACATCATCACTGATCACACTGTCAAGGAATACATTAAACACAACATATTACAATAGTAACATCATTATTTGCATGATAAAATTAAAAATAATAACTAATACAACTTAGGGCTTGAATTTAAAGCATTAAGATAATTAATTAACAGAGCCCCTTTCAATAATAAAAATGACATAAAGATAACTGAAATGTAAAAGTAACACCAATTGTTGATTACCTCCCATCTGGATTGTTGGGAGAAGTTAGAAAAATGATCTTTGGTTTCTCATGCTCAATGACTTCAGTAATCCTTTCTACATCCAAGCTAAAGTCCATCTTCCTAGGTACTGCTCAACCAACCATATAGGAGTAGTTAGTTATGTTACATAAGATTACAAAAAATATATTATTACAACCATCTAAATATTCTGAAGAAAGCAATTTAGGAGGTCATATTCATTGAAGTACATTTTAGACCGCTTTCAACCCATTTGACCGGTTTATTTTTATATGCACTGTTTGAGATAACACATGGCATAAATCAGCCGATTCCTAAGCAAATGGGACAAAATCGCAACCTTTGCATCGCTAATCACAACATTAGAGTTAAAACCTTAAACAAGAAATAAAATAGCATTCTTGAAGTAACAAATTAGAATGAGATACATAATGATCAAGGAAGTGAATCCTGACCCTTAATAACACGTGCACAATTGACAGCTGCATCAAATTCATACATTGTAAAGGTTGGGGGACAATCAACAATGCTGTCACCTGGATCTAGCACACACCTGTGGCATAAAGAAAGTCGGAATTTTAAAAAAAATGTTGAAAAAAGTAAGAATCTTTAGAATTTTTGCATAAGAAATCATCAGAAAAGTCTCATAAAAAATATGGAAGTCTACTATAAATAAGAATTTTGGCATAAGGAAGTGTGTCACTAACCTCATAATGAGATCAATTAACTCATCAGCCCCGCATCCTACAAGGATATACTCAGATTCAAGACCAGAATCCTCAGCGAGGGCCCCACGCAATGTACGACTTTCAGGGTCAGGATAAATATAAGGAAATTTTAACTGCCCCAATGCCTCAAAAACCTACAATATATTGAATCAGGATAAACACAACGAAGATAACAATACATCACACCCAATCAAACATTGCATTGGCAAACATTTTCTGAAACACTTATAAACATATCATATTTGTTTTCCTAAAACAAGTTATATAGAAGAGTGTGTGTGTGTGTGTGTGTGTGTGTGTGTGTGTGTGTGTGTGTGTGTGTTATCAAAGAAAAGAAACCACTCAAATTAATGTGAGAATTCATATGTAACAATTAACAAAGCTTACTTCTGGAGGTGGACCATATGGGTTCTCATTTGCATCTAATTTTACAATCTCCTCAGGCTTCCTACCAAGACGAGAAGACAGAACCTGTATATGAACTTGTATTCAGCTTGTGAAAAACAAATAAATAATAATATTTAACACTTCAACCATTACAAATTGCCTAAGAAAGAAGAGAAATCATCTCTTACTTATATAAATTTTCAAATAAAGTCCACCAAAATAGACATTTAAGAATCATGTCAATCCATCCAGTCAATAAAAGAGAAAATAAAAGGGAGTGGCGTCATACAAAACCTGAATTCAAGGAACAAAGACCACAGTTATAAGCTCTATCTGATTCTATTTATTTGGGCAATACAAGTGGAAATGTCCAGATGACAAAGATAGATCTGGCAATGGTGCTATTCAGCCAATTGAATACAAAAATGATTCGTGTTACTTTAGTTAGTGTAATTCGAAGTTTTGAACAGGCGCTCGAGTATGGTGAAACGTCAAAGGAAGCAAGATCGTCTAAACCATGGAAATGATCATTAATTTCACTTCTAAAGCTCACTTGATGAGTGACACAACAATTGCGATCCTGTGACTAAAGACCAATGCAATCAATAATTCGTAACAACTACAATAAGCATATAGGTAACTTCAACTTCAAAGTTGCTGAACAGAAAGTCACACAAAACTGGAGCATCCAGAAATGAAATTTAGGCATCTGAAAGAACAAGTACTATAGTACGTATGATTGATGATTGAATTGAGTAAGACGTATGCATAACGAGTGATCGATTACCTCAAATGGCAATATGGGCTGATAAGGAGACAATTCTCTAAGATGGAGCCTGATAAAGGAATCCCCGGTCAACTTCACTTGCTGTTTGACACCTGCTGCATTAGAAGTAGAAGAAGAAGACGCCATACAGTTGAACTTACTCCGATATCTTGAACTTGCAGAACTGGTCTTGTTCAGCGATGGTGGAAAGCAAAATTCATCGTTGGATTTGATCATACAAAGAGATGAACCGTTAATCACACCCATTGAATTGCTGCATTTCGACTAAAACGATTCAAAATCAACAGATTAAAAGAGCATACATTGATTGAAGAGAACAAACCTTAGTTTGAGTAAGAAGAAGTTGTAATGAGGATTAAGGTTCCTGGTTGCAGAACCCTAACCACAGTCTATACAAAACTGCAAATTGGGTGGATTTTTGAAGAACCCCCCTGCACTATGGTTTAACTCCACAATACCACTTAAAATTAGGGACGAGCGTTTGGTACCCTACCCGTACCGTACCGGTACCCAACTGGTACCGAAAATATGTATAAAGTACCGGTACCGGTACTTGATTTTCTTATATTTCAGAATCGGTACCGACCGGTACCGGTACCGGTACTTTACCCAAAAGTCCCATATGCTAGTACCCGAACACAAATAGGTTATTTTGGAATTTGTATTTTGTTTTGTACTAGTATTCTGTTTTTACGTCATTCTTCTTACTTCACTATAATGTCAAAAGATATACTATTTATGAATTTAATAGAAATGAATTGTGGACTAGTATGTGGACTGAGTTAGCAGGAAATGAGGAAAGTAAAGAAACTATCATTTTATATGGATGTTTTTTTGATATTTTGTTTTTGTTTAGTTATTATAAACTTTTAAAGGTATCGGGTACCAAACATGTACTGGGTAACGGGTACAAAAACAGGTACTGGGTACCGTAACCAAACATGCACCATATAGCAAGCCTAAAAGATAATGTTGTGGAGGTAACGGGTACCAAAGAGGTACCGGGTACCGAAATACCGGTACCGTAACGGTACCGGTACATGTACCCATATACAAAATTCGGTACCGGTACTCGTTTTTTACAAAATTCGGTACCGGTACAGGTACAGTACCGAGCTCATCCCTACTTAAAATATTACAAACATAATTTTGTTTAACTGGTTGAATTGCTAATGGGATGAGGTTGGAATTTAGTAAACCTTGTGAGCATAGACACGGTTTGGTTTTGTACAATACTTATATCGAACTGTAGTTTATATATTTATATGGGAAGGTTTTTTAGAAAACCAATAGTTATGCGAAAATTAAAGAAAACCATGGAAACTAATAACATAATTCACAAATTTTTTGTTCATTTAATTGTTTAAAGGTTATTTAAGTATTTTTTACATATATGTTGAACATAAATACGAGAATGAAGATTATTACGTATACGTAACATTATTCCAAATGAAAAATGGTTACGTATACATAACCTATGTGTGATGTATATGTAAAACTATGTAACGGTTTTCATTTGACTCATACTCTTATCTATATATAAATACACACATATATAGAGGGTGGTGATAAAAAATCTATACATTATATGACCGGTTTCATTGGTTTTCTCTAGTTTTCACAAAATAATATGGTTTTCTTAGGATCCCTCCTCTATATTTATAAAACGTTATACACTCAAAGTTGTATATCAAAACGTAAGAAAAAAAATATTTAAAAGGTCATAATAGTATATTTAAAATTTTATAAAACATTACATACACAAAATTATACAAAGAAACTAAATTTTGACCTAGCTCGGTTTTAAATACAAATTATATTAAAGCGTAGATAAAAAAAATTAAACACGTCACTATTCATTTATTTGCTTTTTAACAAGTATGTGAATGTAAAAAAGAGAGGGATACGGAGACTTAGTTTTTACGACTTTTATTAAACTCAGATATGAGATATGGATTGAATCAATCTCATGTGACTAATTTCATATTTAAACCGATCAATATTTATATAAGACCATGTATTATAACACCCCAAATTTTTATTTAAAAGAAAACAAAAAGGAAGTATCTAAAAGGAAAAGATAATGGGCACAAATTGAAAGGGACAAAGTGCAAAAGTGCACAAACTTCATTATTTTTATAATATAAGAGGTATGGCCACCTCTTTAAAAGCAGAGATCTGCTTTTGGCCTTCGGCCAAAGCAGAAAAAGGGTGAAAGGGCTCGGGTTTTTGGAGAAAGAGGAAGAAGAAGCTGCTAAGGTGAGTTCTCTTGAACACGAGTTCGGTTTCAGTTGGGTTTTAAGTCCTAAACCGAAGTTCTTGATGTTTTAGAAGTTGTTCTCGGGAATTTGAAGCTGAAATCGCAGGTGGAAGTACCTGGTTTGAAGATCTGCTTCAGGTGAGTTTCTAGACCTCTCTTTTACTAGTTTTTCGAAGTTTTGGGGCTGTTATGCATACTAAGCAAACATTTTAAAAGGAACCGTATGTGTATGCTTGTTGTTGTTCGAATGATGTTCTGTGGTTTTAGTTTTGATGATGTTTTAGAGGTTTATTTGGGGTTAGAATTGTTGTTAGTATGTTTTAAGGGCCTTAGTATGTTAGATCTGTGTTTGGGTAGTGTTAGAATGATTATCGGGTGTTTTGGGTAGTTAGAAATATCTTCAGAATGTGTTCATGCACCTAATTGACCTTCATGCGCCCAACCAGTAGTCAGGCGCCCAAACAGTACCCTCATGCGCCCAGAATGTTGGTCATGAGTCTAAGTGTTGCTCATGCGCCCAAGTGATCCCATGCGCCCAACCGATTTTATGCTAAGTGTCCTCATGCACCCAAGGTGGTGCACCCAAATAGTAGCCATGCACCCAGAGTTGCCCATGCGCCTAAGTGTTGAAGCGCCCGCATAGTGGTAAAACGCCTAAGCAGTGCTCATACGCCTGCATAGTTGTAATGCGCCCAGACTGTTTACACTTAGAATTTTATGTTGATACGCCTAGAATGTTCCATTGTGCCTCGTTCTAGACTTAGAGTTTTCTAAGGGCTTTAAGAGGTGGTTGTTTGAGATAGGTTCCTTGGTGTTGTGTTGGCTTATGCTTGATGCATGCATGATGATGTGATGTGGTTTATGTTGTGTTATGGTGTGTTATCTTTCTTCGTTAAACGGTTTTCTAAACGTATGTATTATGTTATATTATACGTTATGTATGATGTATGACTTTACGTGGTTTGTTGTATGGCTATGAATGAACGTAAAGTATTATGTAACGAAGTGAAAGATAACGATAATGAAAAGTGGAACGTAAAGAACGAAGGGAGTCTTTGTGACTCGAAGGGAGTCTTTGTGACTTGAATGGAGTCTTTGTGACTCGAAGGGAGTCCTTGTGGCTCGAAGGGAGTCTTTGTGGCTCGAAGGGAGTCATTATGACTCGAAGGGAGTCCTTGTGGCTCGAAGGGAGTCCTTGTGGCTCGAAGGGAGTCCTTGTGGCTCGAAGGGAGTCTTTGTGACTCGAAGGGAGTCCTTGTGACTCGAAGGGAGTCTTATGACTCGAAGGGAGATCGATCCTTGGGATAGACTCGAAGGGGATCCTTGTCGCTTACCCCGGTACTGTCGATCTTCGGACATGAGTCGGGTATTGCATGAGACAAGATCCAGATTAAAGTGAAAGATAATGATGAAAGTACGAAACGTACGAAATGAATGATGATGAAGATAATAATAAATATTATCAATGTGTACGTATGATGTGTGATCGCATATGATTACGAAGGTTATGTTTTAACGAAAGTAAAGTATTTTATTTATAAAACTAGAACTCACTCAGCGTCGCTGACTTTTTGTATGCATGATAGTTGGTAGGTATTTTATTGATGCTGAGGAGTTGCAGGCATGGATGCATACGCTACTGGGAACATTTTGAGTCTGGCTTCCACATTTTGATATGATGATGTAATCTGATATGTAAACGATTTATTTAATGTAATGATATGTTTTTAACTATTAATGAAAGTTTTTAAATTCCACTGCAAAAGTAATGCTTGTTTTAAATATTTTATGTGATGACGGTCCAACTGTAAGCGTCCCGGGAACGGGGCCTTACAAGTTGGTATCAGAGCTAAAGTTTAAGAGAATTGGGTAAATATTTTCAAAAAGAACTTAATCTTAAACTGAGAATGGGACGAAAAGGAAGGGATGCCAGTACTAGTAGCTACATGCCTGCAGGTAAAAGTTTTACGTAAAAGGGTTTTATGTAAGTTAATGTTAACCGGTATTATGTGCGCATGTTATGTGGCTTATGTGTTTTTGTGTAGATTTAGATACTAATGTAGTCAGGATAGGAAATGCTTGGGGAATGAAAAGTAAAGTAAGTGGCTAAAC
This sequence comes from Flaveria sonorensis, assembly GCA_025506505.1. Taxonomy (NCBI): domain Eukaryota; kingdom Viridiplantae; phylum Streptophyta; class Magnoliopsida; order Asterales; family Asteraceae; genus Flaveria; species Flaveria sonorensis. The sequence goes on along the minus strand of CM046438.1, from coordinate 52,780,313 downwards.
ACAACTGGCCACTGCGATTAGGGACTTACTATACTTGACATAACTCGAGCTATTACCTTGATTGACCGTGTTGGTGTTTGAATCTTGTAGTGTTTAGATGGCTGGTGGTAGGTCTTCTGAGGCTTCGTGAGGTGGAGGTCATGGTGGACGTGGTGTTAGACCGCATGTCACGAGGAGCAGAGCTAAGACTGCTGAGACGGCTCCTGACGAGCCAACGTTTCGTCACCAGGACGGTGAGGACGGGAGTGCTAATCTAAGAGCCTCAATGAAGGAGGCAGTAGCAGAGGAACTCCAACAGGTCATGCAGATGGTTCTGCCGACTGTAGTGACCGAGGTCAGTAGAGCTATGAAGGAGGATAAGAAGAAGGAGAGTGAGAAGAGGAGAACCGCACGACAAGGAGAGGAAGTTGGAGGTTCTAGGGATATGGAGCAACCCAATGCTTACATGGGTGTCTCCAGTGATGATGAGGAGGAGGAAGCTGTGCAGGAGACTGCGAAGGGATGTAGCTATGGAGCATTCCAAAGGTGTAGGCCCCCTACTTTTGATGGAAGTAGGAGTGTAGCGGCTGCACAACGTTGGGTGAGAGAAATGGAAGCGATACTTAAGATTAGCGAGTGCCACGAGGATCAGAAGGTGAAGTTTGCTACCCACTCATTTGTGGATTCAACCTTGTGTTGGTGGGACAACATTGTCCAGGCTAAGAGCACCAGGGCAATCAGGAGGATGAGGTGGAAGGAGCTGAAGAGGTTGGTAATCGAGGAGTTTTGCCCTCATAAAGAGCTTGACAAAGTTGAGAGGGAGTTCCTGCAGCTATAGGCGGGAACGATGACTCACTAACAGTACACCACGAAGTTCAACGAGATGGCAAGGCTGGTGCCAGATCAGGTGACGCCTGTGTCATGAAAGATCAAAACGTATATTCAAGGTCTGCCAGCAGATATCCGCAGACATCTGATCGCTGCCCGGCCAGGGACGTTTAGGTCAGTGGTTGACTTGGCGGGGAGGATGTATGATGAGCGAGAGGCAGTGGCGATGATGGATGAGGAGGAGGAGCGGAGTTATGTTAAGAGTGGGAGCGGAAGGCGGGATAATGATGATGGTGAATTTGTGGCTGGAGGTAAGACGATGAGGTTCGATGATCGAAAGAGGATGACTGAGAGGGAAGAGGTATGCAAGAAGTGTGGTAGAGGCCACGCAGGAGAGTGCAGGTGGGGATCGAGCGTCTGCTTCCAGTGTGGAAGAGAGGGCCACCTGGCAAGGGATTGTCGCGCGATGAGATGCTACAGGTGTGGTGAGGGTGGACACAGAAGCAGAGACTGCACGAAGTCAATGGCTGAGAGCTCAGAGGCAAGGCAAAGGGTTCGAAATGAGGAGAACTGAGGATAAAGGTCAGAGCATTCGCTATGACCAGAAGGAGGCTAGAGCGGACTTCGACGCGACGTCAGGTACGTTTCTAGTAAATTTAAATTTGTGCCTTGTGCTTTATTTGTGGTGCTAGTAGTGGTTTCATTCCTGCTGCCTTCTGTGATAAGTTACACGTTAGGAGTAGGAAGATCGATGAGCTTTCGATGTAGAAATTGCTATTGGTAAGTCCACTAGGTTACCGGATGTGCTAGAAGATTACGCGATAGAATTGAGAAAACACGTGTTTCCTGCTAGACTGTTCAGGGCAGACGTAGGTGGATAGACGTACACCTTCAGGTGAATTGGCTAGCAGCCTATGAAGCAAACACCGAGTGCTGCAAGAAGGTGGTTTGAGCAATCGCACCCGACAGGAGTTCGGTGCCGATCTACGGCGATGAAATAATGATGAAGGCCTCGTTTTGGGAAAAGAGATCATCCGAATTAGAAGGCGAGTAAAGTTAACACTGAGAAATAAAGGACCAATCTGAATTGTTGCTCAGGTAAGAGTAGTGGCATGTCAACTGGAGCTACTCGACGTGTTAAGTGAAGTTATCCGACATTTCATGTATCTCGTCTAAGAAAGTGCTCAATCGATGACGATGTGATCGTGCCACTTGAGAATACCGAGATGGATGAAGGATTCAACTACGTGGAGCAACTGAGGGTCATTTCTGATAGAAGGGAAAGAAGGGGATAAGTCGAAGGATGGTTCCACCTGTGCGAGTACAGTGGAGCCCAGAAGGGGACTAAGCCTACGTGTAAGATCAAGGAAGAGGTGAGACAGCGTTACCCGTAACTGTTCGAGAAGCGACAGGTTTCGGGGACGAAACCTATATAAGGGGGGTGGACTTGTAACACCCCGAATTTTTATTTAAAAGAAAACAAAAGGAAGTATCTAGAAAGAAAAGATAATGGGCACAAGTTGAAGGGGGCAAAGTGCAAAAGTGCACAAACTTCATTATTTTTATAATATAAGAGGTATGGCCACCTCTTTAAAAGCAGAGATCTGCTTTTGGCCCTCGGCCAAAGCAGAAAAAGGGTGAAGGGCTCGGGTTTTTGGAGAAAGAGGAAGAAGAAGCTGCTAAGGTGAGTTCTCTTGAACACGAGTTCGGTTTCAGTTGGGTTTTAAGTCCTAAACCGAAGTTCTTGATGTTTTAGAAGTTGTTCTCGGGAATTTGAAGCTGAAATCGCAGGTGGAAGTACCTGGTTTGAAGATCTGCTTCAGGTGAGTTTCTAGACCCCTCTTTTACTGGTTTTTCGAAGTTTTGGGCTGTTATGCATACTAAGCAAACATTTTAAAAGGAACCGTATGTGTATGCTTGTTGTTGTTCGAATGATGTTCTGTGGTTTTAGTTTTGATAATGTTTTAGAGGTTCTTTGGGGTTAGAATTGTTGTTAGTATGTTTTAAGGGCCTTAGTATGTTAGATCTATGTTTGGGTAGTGTTAGAATGATTATCGGGTGTTTTGGGTAGTTAGAAATATCTTCAGAATGTGTTCATGCGCCTAATTGACCTTCATGCGCCCAACCAGTAGTCAGGCGCCCAAACAGTACCCTCATGCGCCCAGAATGTTGGTCATGAGTCTAAGTGTTGCTCATGCGCCCAAGTGATCCCATGCGCCCAACCGATTTTATGCTAAGTGTCCTCATGCGCCCAAGGTGGTGCGCCCAAATAGTAGCCATGCACCCAGAGTTGCCCATGCGCCTAAGTGTTGAAGCACCCGCATAGTGGTAAAACGCCTAAGCAGTGCTCATGCGCCTGCATAGTTGTAATGCGCCCAGACTGTTTACACTTAGAATTTTATGCTGATACGCCTAGAATGTTCCATTCTGCCTTGTTCTAGACTTAGGGTTTTCTAAGGGCTTTAAGAGGTAGTTGTTTGAGATATGTTCCTTGGTGTTGTGTTGGCTTATGCTTGATGCATGCATGATGATGTGATGTGGTTTATGTTGTGTTGTGGTGTGTTAGCTTTCTTTGGTAAACGGTTTTCTAAACGTATGTATTATGTTATATTATACGTTATGTATGATGTATGACTTTACGTGGTTTGTTGTATGGCTATGAATGAACGTAAAGTATTATTTAACGACGTGAAAGATAACGATAATGAAAAGTGGAAGGTAAAGAACGAAGGGAGTCTTTGTGGCTTGAAGGGAGTCTTTGTGGCTCGAAGGGAGTCTTTGTGGCTCGAAGGGAGTCTTTCTGGCTCGAAGGGAGTCTTTGTGACTCGAAGGGAGTCCTTGTGGCTCGAAGGGAGTCTTTGTGACTCGAAGGGAGTCCTTGTGGCTCGAAGGGAGTCTTTGTGACTCGAAGGGAGTCCTTGTGACTCGAAGGGAGTCCTTGTGGCTCGAAGGGAGTCCTTGTGACTCGAAGGGAGTCCTTGTGACTCGAAGGGAGTCCTTGTGGCTCAAAGGGAGTCTGTGTGGCTCGAAGGGAGTCATTGTGACTCGAAGGGAGTCTTATGACTCGAAGGGAGATCGATCCTTGGGATCGACTCGAAGGGGATCCTTGTCGCGTACCTCGGTACTGTCGGTTTTCGGACATGAGTCGGGTATTGCATGAGACAGGATCCAGATTAAAGTGAAAGATAATGATGAAAGTACGAAACGTACGAAATTAATGATGATGAAGATAATAATAAATATTATCAATGTGTACGTATGATGTGTGATCGCATACGATTACGAAGGTTATGTTTTAACGAAAGTAAAGTATTTTATTTATAAAACTAGAACTCACTCAGCGTCGCTGACTTTTTGTATGCATGATAGTTGGCGGGTATTTTGTTGATGCTGAGGAGTTGTAGGCATGGATGCATACGCTACTGGGAACGTTTTGAGTCTGGCTTCCACATTTTGATATGATGATGTAATCTGATATGTAAACGATTTATTTAATGTAATGATATGTTTTTAATTATTAATGAAAGTTTTTAATTTTCGCTGCAAAAGTAATGCTTGTTTTAAATATTTTATGCGATGACGGTCCAGCTGTAAGCGTCCCGGGAACGGGGCCTTACATGTATTTCTTTAGTTTTATTTGTCAGTGAGCCCATACAAATCTCTCTCACTTTTAAAGGAACAAATCTCGCCTTATTGCCTGCATCTTGTTACATTTCTCCCTCATTCGTCAGACAACAAGCTTTATAATCACTTTTTAGCTTGACGTTTGATTATTTAAAAATGTTGACAATTCAAATGTTGAGGGCCATAACGGCCTTAAGTTCAAGCATACCATGATACAATCTAGTCTTATATGCCAAACAAAAAACAAACACTAGAGATTTTCAATGTGATAATAGTCATGAAGTAACTTAGTTTTCAAAATCTTTTCCAAACCCGATTTTCCTTCCACAATCTTAAAGTTTCATGTCACATTCGCAATGCAATATGGTATCTTTCCTGTTTATGTTAATCTTTGTGTTTTTTGATACTTGTGTTATCCTAAAACTTCATCCACAGACACAAACTCTAACCATCGGTCCATTTGCATGTATCATCGTCACCATGGTTCCTGATGTCATTGTTATAATTACTCATCAAGTTACTAAGACGCATTATCTATGACAAGGTTCATGTCCTTATGGAGCAATAGAAGTCATTTGTGACAATGCTAATGGCATCGATCTATCTTCTAATCCATTATAGCACCAAAAGCAAGATGATGTACCAACATAAACATAGACCCGCGTCTTAAAGTGATATTAAGTTGCCATTTACCATCTTTATGGTTGCTAATGATGTATGTTTAGTTCGTTATTTAAATTCTAATAAAATGATGTAATCTATATGGCTATGAAATTATAACATGGGATCCATTCAGGGATCAACAATGGGATCATTAGCATAAACACAATTTCTCTAGGATAAAGGAGTATATGCCGCAAGAAAATTTATAGAAAAAGAACAAAATAAGATGCAGAATAATAACCAGCAACAGCCACTAAGCAAAGAAACAAACTTGCAAAACCAACATTGCTCACTAAACAAGCTTAGGAACCAAACTAGAGGAATAACCATAAACCATTCAAACCAACATCAGAAACAGAGCCAAAGACATATTGATTGAACCAGCTTGAGGCCCGTTACAGCAGCCAGTTGACCTATATCAGCTACCAAGTAACAGCAATACTCTTACCCTAGTAAGCAGCCTCTGGGATCAATTAAATGTGTTCATACCATATACCCATACGCATTACTGTGATTTGAGATAACTGCAGCAGACAGATGGCAATACCAGTTGAACCCAACACCAGCTGACTGGGAGTTCAAAGCTGAAATAGCAACCGCATAGCATCCCAACCGAATGAAATCTGCATCTCTGCAGAGTTTGAAAGAACCAACAGCAGTACAGTTGACCCATATAATATCAGCAATTAAGTTCCCTCCAACAGAATTTTATATGACTCAATTCAAGATTCTATTATAAAAATACAATTTATAAGATCATTCAAGTTTCTGCACTATACACTTGAAACGTTCAGTAGTAAGGAACACACATGAAAGTAGGATACCAGGTTTGCAAGATCTTGATCAAGTTTAAAATCGAAGTAAAGTTTCTTAAGTACAGAAAAATCATTAGAGAAAATAGAATCTTTCTTCTTTTGTGATCCTTCATTTTCATCAGATTATACCCTTACCCTATTTAATTATCATCAGTCAAAACTATGTTGTTCTATAAAGCTGCAAAGAGTAATTAATGAAAACCCATGTTTTGTGCAGATATAATCAAGTCTATCTGCTGTGATATTCATATTTATGATAAAACTCAAACTTACAAATACTTAAGAATGATGCTTAAGACCCATAAATCATGACATACAGAAAATACTGAGTGATAATGTCAAAGCAACAAGCTTGTAATGATATAAAACTTTTTCCAAAATTCAAAAACATCTACGAATATACAACAAAGTAACCCATTCTAAATTATGATCTAATACTACAAGTATTCGTCATCGGTCACTAATATCATGATATACCATATCAATAACCGAATTGAGAGTCGCCAGCCATACTTCCAAACCACTTTGATAATCGTTTCTCCACGTAATTTCAAGATTCTTAACAGAATTCTTTGGAACGCCACGTTTCATGAGAACAATTCCAAGTGATTTTAAAGTTGAAACATTTGGTTGAACACCTGATTCAATCATCATCTTAAATATTGTTACTGCCTCCTGAAATCTACCATCTAATGCATACAATCCAAGAACATGATTATAACTCAATAAATCAGTCAGGAGCCCTAAATCTCTCATCTGTTTTGATATCTCAAAAGCTTCATCAAAACTCCCAATTTTCTTGTACATACACAACATCATGGCGTAAGAGAACTCATTTGCATTCCCATTTCTTCTCAATTTTTCAAAAATTTCCTCTGCTGGTTTCAGCATTGATCGTTCGGTGTATAAGTCGATCATGCAATTCGAAGAATAAATATCTGGACCCACATCTAATCTTTGAAGCATATAATATGTTTCTTCTGCTTCCTTTAAACACCCAACTTTCGTGTAAAGTTTGATTAAAGAATTACATATAACATCATTCATAGCCAAACCCATGTTTTTCATTTCATTCACATAATGTAAAGCTCCTTCAACATTTCCAATATCAGCATAAGCATTGATCAACACACCATAAGCAACCACATCAGGTTCCAAATTGAATCCAATCATTTCTTGAAACAAGCTCACAGCCATTTCCAATTGGCCTAATTTAACAAAACTTGAAATGACAGCACAGTAAGGTATACAGTCACTCACCAATCCAGATTCTTGCATTTTCCTTAAATAAAAAGTAGCTTTCTGTGGGAGGTCAGCGTTTGCTAACATTTGGATGAGTGAATTGTAGCTGCATTTATCCGGGTACACACCGTGTTCATCCATACTATCAACTAATCGGCATGCCTCCTCGTATTTTTTGTTGATTCCATAAGCTTTTGTCATGACATTGAACTCAAGTACAGTTGGATTTCTTCGTTCCTGACAACAATTGAAAACTTTCTCAGCTTCCAAAATATGTCCACGTTCTCCAAACGCATCAATATTCGCAGCGTAACACTCAGGACTCATCTTCCCTTGTATATGAAATTGATAAAACCATAACCATGACTTTTCAAGCATACTAGACTCTATGTACATTCTAGTAAGTGAAGATTGTGTGAATTCATCTATCTCAAGAGCTCTTTTATTCATCTCATTTACAAGCTCTTCTGCTTCATTAACCATATGTCTTGTTGAAAAAGCATATAAAAGTGTGCGGTAACTCACAGCATCAGGCTCAAGAGAAGCCTCTTGCATCTTTTTAAAGTACTTTTTTGCCACAATGATATTGTCATGCTTAACATGAAGCGAAATAAGTATGTTATATGTTCTTGTATCAGGTACGCATTGAAGTTGTTCCATTTTATGCATCAATGATGCAACTTTCTCTAACCAACCATGATTACCAAACATGTGAATCATTGTATTAAGTGTCACTACATTTGGGATTATACCTTTTTTAAGCATCTGCTCGAATGTATCAGATGCATCTTTAAGTCTTCCAGCTTTCCCGTAAGTATCAATCAGTGTATTATATGTATACGAGCTTAAACGAAGATCATCAACACTAAAAGCTGCAAACTTTGTTGGTTTACTATTACTAGTAATGTTCTCAGCCACACTTCTACACGCTAACCATTTTTTAAAAAACTCCTCTGCCTTTTCAAACTGTCCTGCGGTTTTGTACATCTGAACAATGATCCCCATAGTCACCTCATCAGGTTCTATCTCCTTCTTTTTCATTATATCCAACCAATACATCGCTTTCTCCCTAACTCCACCCTTACTACAAACATCTATCAAAGTTCCAAAAGTAGAATTTACAGATTCGATTCCATTTTTCTCCATTTCGTCCCACAACATCTCAAGTTCAACCCATCTCCGAGCTTTGCCAAGAGCCCTAATCATTATATTGTAATGAATTACATTCAACTCATAACATCCTTTTCTCTTAAACCACTCAAAAATTTCCTTAGCCCTTTGCCAAACTTCTTGCTCCTTCAAGATTATAGTCATTTCCTTGTTACTTAGGCTAACTTCCCACGGTTTAAACGCTTCATCCAAATCACTAACTCTATCTAAAGCTTCCAATATAGCAGGAATACACCCTCCATACCTTGCCCATTTCGTCAAACACTTGGTGTGCACCTTCTTCACCACTGCATTACCACTCACAACTTTCATCGAACACTTGGTGTGCATGTTCTTCTTCCTCAACCACACGCCCCCATGCTTTTCAACTATAACCTTCTCTTTCTCTGGGCTTTCACCTGAACCATCTGGGTTCGGTTTTGGATTATAAAAAACAACACTTTCTTCATAATCAGATGGATTTTGAGGTGGAATTTGGTGTTTCTTGATGAGTTGTTGTTCCAATTCTCTTTCGCTACGGTGGCGTGTGAGAGAAATTGAAACTCCACCATTAAAGTCGTTGGTTTTTGGGGTCTTGATCGAATGAAAAATTGGAACACAGTTTGTATCTAATTGTTGAAGCTTGACGAACATTGCTTGTTGATTATTGTTACAATAACGTTTTGATGAATCAGTATCTGCATCAATCCTTGTTCTTGGGAGATGTGGAAACGAAAAAAGATGAAAGAATGAGTTCGGTTTGCAGATTACGAAACTCCCCTTGGTTACAGAAACATTCTGTTGAGAATCATAGTTTCAAGAACCCATGAAATTTGAGCTGAAGGCTTAGCATTTCAGACTCTCAGCTGCTATATACCGTTTTGCTTTTATGTGTTATCCACAAGGTCCTTCGGTTCGAGCCCCTGTGGAGTATGGATGGAGCTTTCTTTTCATTTTAGGGTGCTACCTTAAAAAGAATAATAATAAAAGACTTTTGATCATATTTAAACCTGAAAGTGTGGAGACACTAATAGATCTGATCTAACCTAATAATATTTTACATGTGACACTTATGCTATTTATTTTAATTTAAAAAATTAAATAACTAATTTTTGATTTTTTTTTTTCTCTTCCTTATATTATAAATTCAAGTTATTTTCTAATCATTAATTTTTAAATATATTTTTATTAAATAAAAACTAAGTATTTTGATTAAAAATATACTTTTTCAAAATCAAAGTTGTCTAATACTATGATTTTTTACTAAAAGAGCGAAACTTTTTTAAATTATGAAATATTTTAAAATTAATCTTTTTAAAAATAAAAGTTTTATATAAAAATAGTTTAACAAAACAAACTCGAAGTTTTTAAACAATGAGATATTGATAAAAAAATGAGCTTATTTGAAAGCAATAATTTTTTAATTTAAAAGTTTTATATTTTTTTAATTTAAAAGTTTTATATTTTTTTTATTTAACACATGTAATACACGGGTTATAGTCTGGTGTTGTTTATATAAAAGAAATTATAATAACATGAATAGAACTCAAACTATAGTATGCAACAAGTGGAATCAAACAAAAGAATATGAATTATTTGTGGCTGAGTGCTCTTAATAAACTGAAAGATAGTATGATATCCTCGAAAAAAATTTGATTTAAAACTATTAAAAAGTTAACCAATATTCACTTTTCACTTTAACTCGACATTGACAAGATCTTTTAAAATTCCTCGCTTAAGTACATGGCGAGATTTAAGTTTTTTTTCAGGGTGAATTTTTTTAAAAATTTCTTGCCTATGGCAAAATTTTAATTTTTATTTTCCTTTAAAGTTAAAAAATAGTAAATGGGATTTTCTCTGTGATGTTAAGAGTGTATGTGGATTTAGGAGTCACGCACTGTGTGTGAAGGTATTTTATAGTTATCTGTGTTTAATTGTATAATGTTAAACGAATTTATCTATTTGTATTTCTACTCAAAACATTAGTTAATTGGACATGGATTTGACTTAATTGATAGCTTATGGTTCACTTTTTTTTGTATGTAGTTAATTTATTTTTATCATATATACACTATAAAATTATAATTGCTATTATACAATCTCATGTAATACACGGGACTATGACCTAGTTAGATAATAAACTCTGAATATTCTACCCTCTTGCTAGTCTGCAGCCTTTTAATTTTAATAAGATCTCGTTGTTTAAAAAAAAAGAAAAAAAAACTCTTTGAACCTATAAGTATTGATTAAATAAATATTGTTTGATTGAATCACAAAATAACTATGCAAAAATATTATTTTACCCATATGAACTATTTGATGCTGAATGAAATATATCTGTTTGATTAGATGTTTGAATAATTATACTGAATGATTAATAACTATAAAAAGAAAATATAAAACATCATAGAAAATCAAAATTAGCATTCGTCGATGTCAATTTCAGAGAAGCCATGAACTGAGCTAGATGTTGAGCGGCAACTTTCACGGCGATTTTTATTTCTAGTTTCTCTCTAACGATACCAGAGTGAAAACTATTTTCATCTTAATAATATTTTATCATTCTTCATTATCAATAATTTTACCACTAACCTTACTCTCCTTTAAATTCTTCGACCCTCTTTATTCGATTTCTTTAATCTCGAGCCAAATGTATATAGAGTGAAGTTTATTACTTAAAAATGATAGATGATAAATTAAAAAAAATTGAATAAATATCTGAGTCATGTCTTGAAAGTCATGTCATTGACACGAATAAATATATAAGTCATGTTTGAGTTCACATATTTCAACCTGTCAATCTCCTTCTAACCTATCGACCCACCAATATGAAATATTGAAAATCCTACTTAATGCTCACTTAACTATTTAATAGTTTTCACATAACAAATTTTGCTGTAAGGTTTTTTTTATGGCAATCCACACAAAAACGACTAGGAACAACAATTGAATTACTAGAACTTTCATTTTACTTTCAATCTTTTGTTATTTTTGGAATTTATTCTCACCCTTAATTTTCAATTACTTTTCCTATCCGGAAAACTCATAGATTGTCTCTACCTACATAACCTACATATGTAAGTACTTCATCCCATCATCTTTTACCTTAATATTTTCTTCTCACCGAGAGGAAACGAAGCGAGAGAAAACGAAGGGGGTCGTGATGGGTGGCGACCCTTTAATGGTTTCTTTTAGAAAAAAACATCTACCTCTTACCGATTCAAAGTTTCATAAGTGTTGTTATAGTGTAAAAGACTGTTTGGCAAGCTTGTGCTTAGCCTTTAGGAGGTCTGATTGAATAAGAGAGAGCTTCCGAATCATCTAACATATTTTTAAAACTTATTTATTAAGAGGCTTCATAAACCATTAAATGTCTGTTAAGTAAATTAAATGCATGTTGATTCAGATGTAACATTTTAATAGAATTATTAAAAGACTATCAAGCAGTCCTTAAGTTAGACACATCATATATTACATATGATTTGTATGAACACCAACACACATGTTATGTATAACATTATGAACTGTATGTTTGGTCAATTACACACTCATATGATTACGTATAACACCTTATATGACTCGTATAATGTGTAGTGGTTGAAGGTAGCAGGTTGCTACTCTATGTATAGTCTAACTCTTCATTATGATTAACAAGCATCTAAACATTTTACTTAATTTTTCTACAATAAATTTATGTTTTGACAATTAAAGCGTTTATTTTATATAATTTAAATAGTACTTGAATAGAGCTATTGAAACGACCACTATTCAAATAGCAAGTATACGAAAATCGCTTGATATTCTGTTATCTTTTCGAGATTACACCATCCACATGATTATATTATATGTCTGATCAACCAAATTTTAAACCATAATTATTTGAGTCTCAAAGTAACATGTCATGAACATTATAAGCTTTGTTTGGATTGATAGACTAAAAATTTATATTGTAATAACTGAGCTTAAATAATTAATAAATTATAGATGTTCTGCAACAGAATTTGAATAATCATATCAAAGCAGGTAAATGAAGATCAATGATATTGAATTCGATATATATCTATCATCGATTTATATGGAAAAGTTTATTACAAAATAAACTATATTAGAACAATGCTCTCCCTCAAGCTATGATTCTCTTTCACCAAGAACACACTCAATTACACACATGATAATATTCACACGTGTACACACCATACAGTATAGGAGGGAGGCTATAAACCTCGTGAGTAAACTAAGGATCCGGGGTAGCGCCCTTGGTAGTGGGCTTCAAGGGGCGGCAACCCTTAGTGAGGTTCAAGAGGCAAAGCCCCTAGCTGGGATCGCGTTGAGCTTAATGGTCAGGTAAGGTGTCATATTCGGGAAACCTGAATTGAGGTGGTAGCGAACCACTACCATTCCTATAACGGTCCCCGAAGGACCTATTTAAGCAATCTATGAGAAGCTGACATGTGTCCAATGACTAATCGTTGAATATTGACACGTGCCTGATGACTAGACACATAGCATAGCGCTACCATTTCCATAACAACACGCCCACGTGCTTTTTGTAGGGTGACTATACTTTTGTCCTGTGAGATTGGCAAACACAGGGGGTGTGCTAAATTTAGCATAAGGGTGTGTTTCAGGCTAGGCATGGGGGCGTACCTCATGAGGCACGACCCTATGCTTGAGTTTCAGAGCTCGTTTTATTCAATTTTCTCATTGTTTAAGCTTCTTTTGTTCATCTTGATCTTTTTCAAGCCTAAAAACATAATTTAACAATTTTAAGGATCAAATCATCATTTTAGTAAGAGTTTCAAGAATAATTGATGTGCATTTGATGTGTTTTATATGTATAATTTGGAGCACATTAATATATATAATAGCTATATATAGAGACACACACACACACCCCCCCTCTCTCTATGTGAAACAACCACTGCCACCTCCTACTTGAGCAACCATTGTTGTCGGCGCCACCATCACACCTCCGACACCATTAGTTGTCTACCACACCACCATCACTGCCTCATAACCCCAGCCATCGCACCTACTTACCATCACTTGTCTAGAACGCCCTTAGATCTACACATCAATGCCTCTTCATCTCCTATGTCACTGCCTCTCATCTCTACCCATAACTGCCTTTTCATCTTGGTTCGGTTATCCCCGATGATAGTTGTAGAGTTACTTGCTGTCTAAGGCAAATAGAGAGAATGAGGAGAAAGAAAGAGAGGGAAGGATAGATATGGTTGCATCTAACACTTGTTTAAGATTAATTGATTTCTCCCTATTAAACACCATTAATGTGGCAGATCTGAGAGGCGATGGTTCTCGATTAGAGTGTGACACTTAACAATTTCAAGTCAATACCAGACCCCGACTTAGTCATAATCATGCATATCATACGTGAATTTCAGTTGAGTTTTATTTATTAGAAGTCATTTCATGCATAGCAAAGTCCATGCATAACATTACATGCATCAATTCGACGTAATTACTAGGTTACATGCGATACAACCGACACATATGAACGTTAATGATAATAAGTAAATACATGCCAATAAATACTTTAAAGTGTTACAAAGTGTGTTAGAACCCAAAATATTTACGTGGAAATAACTGAAATTAATTAAATATTAAAAAACCTAAACGTGTAAATTAATATTTTACCCAATATATGACGTTTAATGCGACTAAAGTATAGATGATTTACTGATAAAGAACCATCAATATTAAAAGATATGACTTTAAATATACTATCATAATATTTATATTTTATAAGAAAATGAGTAATCTATAAAAATATGTATTGTACCTTACACCACAACAAACACCACCTTTTTGTTTGTTTATAGAGTTTGAGTATTACATTTTTGGTGATAATCCTTTAGTCATGATAAAAGACATTATAAGAGTTACCAGCTTTGGCCACTCCATATTCTTCATTTTGTGTCATCTTTACGTAACATACACATCTACACACATAAGAAACTTGTTAGATTTTCTAAAAGGTCAAAACTTACTTTATTAGTGATCTCTCTCTCTATATTCGTGAACATAACCACACACTCACCAATAATTTCCTCTTTTATGACACCAATTCATATGTAAAAATCCATACAAAAAGCATAGTTGACTTGTACCAAACACATGAACAAGTAAGCTTTATGCCAAGATAAATTTATCACCACTTTAACCCCACCACCCCCGTATATCTCGTTCCTCCCTCTCTTTCTTTCCACGCTCAAGTAATTTTGCTTCAAGACTCGTTCTACACTAAAACTCATCTCACATTTCAAGCTTTGGTGCAAAACTGAAGTGCTCTTCAAGCAATCTACAACCATCCATTCATTCTTCTTGCTTACTTATAGTAAGATTCGCATCCTCTCATTCTTTCACTTTTTCAAATAATACAAATTGTGGTTCTTGTATGAAACCTAACCTAACTCGAAACTAGTAGATAATGTGATTTTTTTGCTTTTGAACATATGGTTTTCTTAAAAATGCTAAAGGTTTTAAACAAACTAAAATCCTTGTAAATACATGATTTCATAAGACAAGTTGGTTAAGTTGGTGATTTTGTTCATATATGTAAAAAAGCTTGGTTACTTAAAATAAACAACGAGCTGGCAGAAAAATTAATTCGAGTTTAGGAGATCATAACTCGACCTAAACTCAACCAAATTGGATAAATTTTAGGTCTAAATTTGTCACACCCCGGCTAGGCGAGTGATATGTGACGGCTGATAATCAACAAGAGCGGAAACTTACTTCAAATAACCAAAGATTAAGGGAAACAAGTATGGCATTACATCATTACATATTAAATATGTTATCTTGTTTTGTCCATTGGGGACGACATAGTCTTAAAAATAAATTATCTTTAAATTAAGTAATGCCAAATATAGGATGGGATTCCAAAAGCTCCTGTCACATGAAGGGTGTCCATGCTAAGTTCGTTTCATCAAATACTTAAAATCATGCTCAAAAGAAACTTGGGTCAACTTAAAAGTTGGTGAGTTTCGAGTTTAAGTTTCAAAATATAATTGTATATACAAAGTTATTAGCTCGTTTAAAATATAATTTTGTAGATTTTTAAAGTTTAGTTTTGAAAATCATTCTATTATGTCTCGTGATGTTACACAATCAACCCTGTACTTATCTCGGCTTGTGCCTCTTCGAAATAAGTGGAGCCGAGACTAAGCCTAAAGCATGTTTTCATACCCTAGATGAACAATTTGGTTCTCATAAAACATATTACATACCGCGAAAGACTTCGTAGGATCTCAGTACGGACCTTACCTCTTATGTATGACAGGCAGGCACTGTGCGTGGGGGTTTCCCCAAGTAGTACTGCTCATATAAACAAGCGGTTCACAAAATATTGAATTAATGATTATGTAAATAACTTAGCAGATAAATCTATCACATCATAAATTGCACATCAAATAAATAAGCATCAAACAAGTAAAAGAGCATGCTTCCATCCCGAAACATTAAGTAACAAGGGATTTATGAAACTCACCTTACAATCAAGCAAATGTCACAAATAGTCAAGTAAATCCAAGCTCGAGTTTAGAACCTATTATATTAATATATTCACATAATTTTATGTTCTAATCACTTTTATACACAAATGTGTACCTGTAAGTGTGTGACATGTAAGATATATCCACAAAATGATGTCACTTTTAAGTTTTATAAAAATAAAATTTCCTAATTTAGAAAGTCTCAAGGGTTGTGTTCTTAGTATTTAAACACGTGTTCTCTAAGCTTATTTGGTCATATGGACCTGTTATAAAAGGTTATATTTAGTGTCTTAGCAAGTATTTGTCCTTGGTGGCCATGAGGGTGATGTTAACTTAATATAGTGACACGTATGCAATATGTTAATATCTAATGTATGGTTTATTCTACATCATATTTATCATCTCAAAAACCCTTACATTCTAATTACTAAGTGTTTTAAAAGATTTTTAGTTCCAAACTAATAAGGTTTTCAGACTTGACAGTTTTAGTCCCTCAAGTTTCAAAAATGACACTTTTAGCCTAAAGTTTCCTATTTAATCACTTTTTGATCCAACCTTAACCCATATTAATTTTTATAAATTTAATATACTTAATTGGGTCATTAGGGATGGAATATTAGAAGTTTCGATATCTTTAAAAAATTTATGTTTCCGTTTTACCGGTTACGATAAAACTGTCATTTTAAGCGTTAGAAGCCCGGACTTTATACCATTTTGACTTTGGACTTCAAAAATCAGTTTTATGGACTTATTTTAGTCCTAAGTATTCTGAAAATAATCTATATGTCCAAAAGCATTTATTTTTACACAAAATTCGTGTTTTGAATTGTGTCAACCGAACTCGTTGCAATTAACTCATGGTTTTCACTTTTATGACCAAAAATACTTTTATTTGAGTTAAGTTACTAAAATATTTATCATATTTCACGTTCCTAGTTTCTTTTCATTCAAATAATACTACTTTGTGTTTTTATCATTACATGTCTGTTTTTACCATTTTCACCGCCGGGCCCATACTTCTTTATTTTCAGCAAATTACCCACATACAAGGCCTAATATTATTCATGCTAAACTTTTGAAAATAATCTATCCACAAGTACACCCACAACAATCTTATAAATCTCGTTTAAATCACCCCGGTAACTCGGTTTTTACCCATTTGGCAAAGCTTGTTACCATCAGTATTTGTAAGGCTCCGTTTCCGGAACACTTACAAACTGGACCGTCATCGCATAAAACATTCAAAGCACACATTACTTTTGCAGGGAATTTAAAAACTTTCATTAATAATTAAAACATGTTATCTCGTTACATAAGTCGTTTACATATCAAAATGCAATAACATGCCACAATGTGGATGCCAGTCTCAGAACGTCCCCAGTAGCGTATGCATCCATGCCTGCAACTTCTCAGCATCAACAAAATACCTGCCAACTATTATGCATACAAAAAGTCAGCGACGCTGAGTGAGTTCTAGTTTTATAATTAAAATACTTTACTTTCTTTGGAACCAAAACTTTACACTCGATCGTGGTCATACATCATACGTACACATTGATAATAATTATTCATTTATCTTTCTCAACGTACATCATCGTTCATTTCTCATTCATTCATTTCGTACGTTTCGAACTTCCATTATTATTATCTTTCAATTCTATCTAGATCCTGTCTCATGCAATACCCCCGACTCATGTCCGAAGACTGATACTGTGCCGGGGCCTGTAAACAAACCCCCGACTCATGTCCGAAGACTGACACAGTACCGGAGTACGCGACAAGGATCCCGTTTCGTTTTGCAACACCCCCGACTCATGTCCGTAGACTGATACTGTGCCAGGGCCTGTAAACAAACCCCCGACTCATGTCCGAAGACCGACACAGTACCGGGGTGAGCATCACGACATCATTCGGGTCAACCTCAAGGATTAGACCCCCATTGAGTTTATCTCAAGGATAGACTCCCCGTGTGCATCCTTCGGGTTAGCTAAATCGCACACAGTTGAGGTGACGACAACATGGTCGTGTACCTCCATTCATCGCTTGCAAGACTTTCATTCGTTCTTTACTTTCCACTTTTATTATCGTTATCTTTCACTTCATTACATAATACTTTATGTACATAATCATATATCATACCACGTAAAGTCACAACATAAACATAGCATGGAACAACAGCACACAAAGCAAACGCAACATAAATGAGCATAAACCGCCCCGAAACATCATTTCTTAGCACTTAAATTCTACTTCCCAAAATTTCAAAAAAAAAAAAAACCTAAGTCCCCAAAGAAATGCGGATGAGCAATAACAAATGTGGACGAAAGTCTTCAGAAAATACCCTTCAGAAAATATTCTAAGTATTCAAAGAAATGCTGATGACACTGTAGCAAGTGTGGATGACGTTGTAGCAAGTGCGGATGAACAAAACACTTAGCTGCTGAATATTCAGCAAATGCGGATGAACAGATTAACCTGCTACGTAACTTATGCTATTTCCAGCTCCCAATCATCATCCTAACACATTCTTGGCATAGATCTATCATACTACATACTTAGAACAAACTAAACATCATACACATCTTAGGAAAACATCTAAAAAACATACATCAATAGAACACAATCGAACATCATGCTGAAACTCACGGTTTGGTTTAGAAACCTTCTGCACGGTATGCATAACAGCCCCAAACACTTAGAAAACCAGTAAAAAGGGGATCTAGAAACTCAACTTGAAGCAGCTCTTCAAACCAAACACCTTCACTTGCGATTTCAGCCTCAAAATCCCGAGAACAACCTTCTAAAACACCGAGAACTTCGGTTACAAGCTGCAAACTAAGCTAAAACCGAACATAAACCCAAGAAACTAACCTTTTGAAGCTTTTCCTTCCTTCTTCTTCTCCAAAACCGGCACCCCTTTCTTCTTCTTCTTCTTGACCGAGAACAGAAAGCAGATATGCTTTAAAGTGGGTGGCCATACCCATTTTATTAATATAATATTAAAGTTTTGTACTTTGTACACTTTACCCCTTTCAACTTTTATCCTTTATCTTTTCCTTCTAGATACTTTTCCTTTTGTTTTCTTTTAAATAGAATTTCAGGGTGTTACAAGTCCACCCCCCTTATATAGGTTTCGTCCCCGAAACCTGTCGCTTCTCGAACAGTTACGGGTAACGCTGTCTCTCCTCTTCCTTGATCTTACACTTAAGCTTAGATCCCTTATGGGCTCCACTGCACTCGCACAAGTGAAACCACCATTCTCCTTAGTCCATCACTTCCTTCTATCAGAAACGACCATCAGTTGCTTAACGTAGTTGAATCTTTCATCCATCACAGTGTCCTTTTGTGGCACAATCATCTCCTCCTCGATTGAGCTCTTTCATAGACGAGATACATGGAACATCAGATGAGTCCCACTTAACACGTCGGGTAGCTCCAGTTGGTATGCCACTTCTCCTTTCTGAGCAACAGTGTAGAATGACCCTATATGCCTCGGTATCCACTTTCCTTGTTTCTGATTCGAATGATCCATTTCCAAGGCGAGATCTTTATCATTACTTCGTCGCCGAAGGTCGGCACCAAACTCTTGTTGGGCACTGTTGATCAATCCATCTTTTTACAACAATTGGTGTTTGTCTCACAAACTCTAGCCAGTTCATCCGAAGGGATAGGTTTATCCACCCAAGTCTGTCCTGAACAGTCTAGCAGGAACAAGCGCACTCGCGATTCTATCACGTAATTCTCTAGGGCATAGGTAACCTAATGGACTCACCCATAGCAATCTCTACATCGATGGCTCTTCAATATTCATACTCCTAACGTGTAACTTAACACAAGGCAGTAGGAACGAACTACCACCAGCACCACAATCAAAGCATAGATGTACAATTTAAATTACCAGAAACGTACCTAACGTCAAGTTGAAGTCCGCTCCAGCCTAATCTCGGTCAGGGCACCTGCTTCACCCTTCATCCTCTGTCATCCTTCCTTGCACTGGAGCTTCCTGCCCTCGTCTTCTTGCAGTCTCGGCTCATGTGTCCAGTCTCACCACAGTCATAGCATTTAGCCATAAGGCAATCCCTTGCCCTGTGGCCCTCCTTCCCACACTGGAAACAGACATTCAGTCCCCACTTGCACTCTCCCTCATGGCCTTTTCCACACTTCTTGCACGCCCTCACTTCCCCGGTTACCATCCTCCGATAGTCTATCCTCACCTTCTTACCACCAGCCTCAAATCCATCTTCATCACCCTTTCTTCCAGTTCCATTCCCATCATAGCCTCGCTCCTCCTTTTCGTCCATCATCGCCACCGTCTCTCGCTCGTCGTACAACCTTCCCGCCAAATCAACTGCCGACCTGAACGTGCTTGGTCGGGCAGCGACCAGATGTCTGCGGACATCTATTGGCAGACCTTGGATGTACCTTTTGATCTTCCATGACACAGGCGTCACTTGATCTGGCACCAGTCTTGCCATCTCGTTAAACTTCGTGGTGTACTGCTGGTGTGTCATCGTTCCCGCTTCCAGCTGCAGGAACTCCCTCTCGACTTTGTCCAGCTCCCTATGAGGACAAAACTCCTCAATCACCAACCTCTTCAGTTCCTTCCACCTCATCCTCCCGACTACCCTGGTACCCTCAGCTTGGACAATATTGTCCCACCAGCGTAAGGCTGAATCCACAAAAGAGTGGGTAGCAAACTTAACCTTTTGATCCTCACGGCACTCGCTGATGTCAAGCACCGCCTCCATTTCTCTCACCCAACGCTGAGCAGCCGCAGTACTTCCGTTTCCATCAAACGTTGGGGGCCTGCATCTTTGGAATGCCCCATAACTGCATCCCCTCGCAGTTCCCGGCACTGCCTCCTCGTCATCATCGAAGACAACCATATCCGCATCGGGTTGCTCCATATCCCCGGAACCTCCAGCTTCACCCCCTCGTCGGGCGGTTCTCCTATTCTCCTCCTTCTCCTTCTGCTTCTGCTCGTCATCCCTCATAGCACGAATAACTTCAGTCACTACAGACGGTAAGATTGTCTGCATGACCTGATGAACCTCCTCAACCACCACCTCTTTCACTAAGGCCCTCAAATTTGCGCTCTCATTAACGCCCTCGTGCTGATGAACCTCAGGACCTATAGGAGTCGTCTCCGCATCCCTAACCCCTCTCCTTGTGGCACGTGTTCTAGCACCACGTCCACCACGCACTCCATCTCGGGAAGCCTTAGAAGATCTACCACCAGCCATCTATGAACACTACAAGATTCAAACACCAACACGGTCAATCAAGGTAATAGCTCAGTTAATGTCAAGTATAGTAAGTCCCTAATTACAGTGTCCGGTTGTGATTAGCCACTTACTTTACTCTTTATCCCCCAAGCATTCCCTATCCTGACTACATCAGTATCTAAATCCACACAAAAGCACACAAGTCACATAACATACACACATAATACCGGTTAACATTAATTTACAAAAAGCTTACATAAAACCTTTACCTGCAGGCACGTAGCTACTAGGACCGACATCCCTT
The DNA here is from genome assembly GCA_025506505.1 of Flaveria sonorensis. NCBI lineage: Eukaryota > Viridiplantae > Streptophyta > Magnoliopsida > Asterales > Asteraceae > Flaveria > Flaveria sonorensis. The sequence goes on along the minus strand of CM046438.1, from coordinate 52,758,970 downwards.
TCCTTTCATCCCATTTTCAGATTAAGATTAGGTTCTTTTTGAAAATATTTACCCAATTCACTTAAACTTTAGCTCTGATACCAACCTGTAAGGCCCCGTTTCCGGAACACTTACAAACTGGACCGTCATCGCATAAAACATTCAAAGCACACATTACTTTTGTAGCGGAATTTAAAAATTTTCATTAATAATTAAAACATGTTATCTCGTTACATAAGTCATTTACATATCAAAATGCAATAACATGCCACAATGTGGATGCGGATGAGCAAGAACAAATGTGGACTAAAGTCTTCAGAAAATACCCTTCAGAAAATATTCTAAGTATTCAAAGAAATGCTGATGACACTGTAGCAAGTGTGGATGACGCTGTAGCAAGTGCGGATGAACAAAACACTTAGCTGCTGAATGTTCAGCAAATGCGGATGAACAGATTAACCTGCTACGTAACTTATGCTATTTCCAGCTTCCAATCATCATCCTAACACATTCTTGGCATAGATCTATCATACTACATACTTAAAACAAACTAAACATCATACACATCTTAGGAAAACATCTAAAAACATACATCAATAGAACACAATCGAACATCATGCTGAAACTCACGGTTTGGTTTAGAAACCTTCTGCCCGGTATGCATAACAGCCCTAAACACTTAGAAACCTGTAAAAAGGGGATCTAGAAACTCACCTTGAAGCAACTCTTCAAATCAAACACCTCCACTTGCGATTTCAGCCTCAAAATCCCGAGAACAACCTTCTAAAACACCGAGAACTTCGGTTACAAGCTGCAAACTAAGCTAAAACCGAACATAAACCCAAGAAACTAACCTTTTGAAGCTTTTCCTTCCTTCTTCTTCTCCAAAACCGGCACCCCTTTCTTCTTCTTCTTCTTGACAGAGAACAGAAAGCAGATATGCTTTAAAGTGGGTGGCCATACCCATTTTATTAATATAATATTAAAGTTTTGTACTTTGTACACTTTACCCCCTTTAACTTGTATCCTTTATCTTTTTCTTCTAGATACTTTTCCTTTTGTTTTCTTTTAAATAGAATTTCGGGGTGTTACCGTATTGTATGTTACAAATCTTTATACCTTAGTTCACTTCATTTTACAGTTTCAAATCTGAATCTTAGGTTGGTGCTCATATATGTTATATTTTTGGTGTTGTATGGCTTATAAATCATTCTTAATGACAATGTAATCCACCTAGCTTTTCACCAAACCAAACCATAACTTTTTATAACTTTTAAACCATGTTTATAAAGAGTATATTTACTGTTTTAAAATGGTTCTTACATGAGTGTTGGTGTGGGTTCATTGCATGTTGCAAAAATGGTTCAAACTAGTGTAAATATTAGTGTTTCAAGAGGGCTTCGATATAAACCAACCTTGATCCAAGCTAAAGCTTTAATGAAAACGACTTGTAGGATGTCCAAGGGCAGCAAGAACTTGTAGGATGGCTGGCTTTTCTATTTTAAACAAGGGGTTAGGGTTTGAAAGATGGAAGTGTAGAAAAACTAAGGAAAAGTCCTATCTAGTTACCTTAAAGCTTGAATGATTGATTTTAACACTTCTATAACTCTTGGGACTGATTGAAAATGTGCATTTGCTGCTGGGAATTGAGAGGATTTGGGTGTGTCTTACATGAGAAATAGAGAGAAATGAGAGAGATAATGGAAGTTGAGTGTTGTAGAGATGGAGCGTGAGTGTTAAAGTTGAAGAATGAGAATTGATAACGGGGAAATGGGGATTCTCGGTTGAAGTAAAAAGCAAAGGCGGAGGAGTTGGTCAAGCTATGTATTGTTATTGGCTTGCATGGCAGAGGTGTAAGTTTTAAGAATTGGTTCAAATTATTAGTAATGGGAAAAGTGGGTATGTATATAGACGATTTGAGGGTGATACATGCCTTCCTTTTTAGTTTTTTCTAATGTATTATGATAATTAGCATGTGTGTATATATATAAAAACCATAAATGTATGTATATTTTCATGCATTTTGATTTTATTCGTTTCATTTATGTATTTTGTATGTAGGTAAATTGTTAGGTATTATTTGCGGTATAATTATTACCCCATTAGTTTAGACATACTAGTGTTAGGAGATATAAATTGTGTATAATCTAATTATAATATTGCACCAATGAAATAATCTACAAGTTTCACTATTATTTTACTAACCTAATATATTTCACAAGAATAATCACATAGATATAATTAAATACACGTGTACGAGTAATATTAGAGTATCACACAAAATAATAATATGTTTCTTTATTAGTTGGTGTAATATGATATAGGTTAATTATAGATGAACATAGAAAATATGCTTCTAAGCTACTAGTTATAATATAATAATCTTAATAAATTAGAGCTAGAGTGGGAGCTGATAGTTGGGTTGTCACCAAAATTAAGTTTGGAGAGTTAGCTTTCCAATCCAAATGGTTACATAGGATTTCGTTGAGTTTTGATACCTTATAAAGATGACACAAGAAAAAAGGTCGAAGTTAATTTTTTCGGTAAAAAGTTAGTCCTACTTGTTTAGGTCATATCTTGTTCATAAAAAGTCTAAATGATCATAATTTTATAAACTTTAGTAATTGTGTCAGCTTCAAAAGTATGATCATGGAGCATGAAAAAGAAGTCTGGTCACTCAACGAGGTGCAAAAAAACTCACTGCTATATCTTTTTGCCAAAATAAATAATTTGGGTCAGATAAACATATAAAAAATAAGGTTAATTCATTTAATTCAACCTAACATATGTTTGAGAATTTAGTAAAAGTTTCATGACCAAACAAGTTCATTTAATTAACTTTAATGATGTCACAAGATGACTTAAGAATCTTGAAATTTTGTTAAATATGTGTCTATTAAAAGGAAAGAGTTAAAAGAAGATCAACCATAAAAGCTAGACATGTCTTACATATGATAATTTATAGACTAGTATAGTAAATAGTGTTCATATCACATGTATATTAACTAAAATATCATTGCAAATCAAAGATGAGTCACCAACGGTTCGTAAGGTCACACATTTAAAACATTATACGCGCATCAGTGAGTCTAACTAGTGGGTGGACTTTATACATGATCAACTTGTATGTTGACATTATATCAGAGGACCCTATGACAACCGTAATTGCATAGGTCATGATTAGGGCGATCTTGCATTCACTTTGGCTTCTACTAGCGCAATTATACCGATAACTCACAAGGTGAGTTCACAGCCTCATTTTACTTATTTTTCTTTTGGAGAAGATTACATGTGCACTTTAGTGTTTTATTGGATACGAGTACTCACTAATGATTTCACATGTTACATAAAGTGGTTTGCATATTGCATTAAGTCCACACTCAATTTGACTGTTAATTCCGTTTCTTAAGTGAGGTCATAGATAATATTATTGGGTTTGATAACCTCCACCCGAGTTATTGCAAGTCAATCTGGGTGCATTATTAGCCTAATTATCCCCATGCATGCAGTAGGCATGGGCTAGGGCTTACAAACCAGTTAACTTCGGTTTTGGTGTGCTTATGGTAACATTGTAGCATTGTATGTACAACGATTAAATCATGGGAAAGTCTCGTGGTCCACTACACTCATTTATAATTACATATAAACCTATGAACTCACCAATATTGTTCTTGACCCGTTTTCTTGCATGTTTTCTCAAGTAATTAGTCGTATCTTGACAACTTGCTCGGGTCATGCATCATTTAAAGACTTCATCACTTTTAGGACATTTACTAGTTTACTATCATGTCTTTGGAAAACTAATACATTAAACAATTGATGCCTCCTATTTGGTCTATTAAACTGATAAGTAACTTTGGATTTCGATTTGCAACATATGATTTTTAAATTCATGTAGAGGTCGATCAGTGATGATGATTCCATGACAGTCACGCCCTGCGGGAAGCCTCCGTGGTTAGGGGTGTGACATAGAGGGTTGGGGGGGGGGGGGATAAGGTTAGTAAACTAGATGAGCATGAGTGATAACGGTGAGCAAAAGGGTGGTAGTGAGCAGGTAGGGCGAGTGGTGAGGTTTTTTAGACAGTGACAAAGTAGACAAGAGAGATATGAAGATAAAATTGGTGGCAGGCCGGAGAAGATGGAGGTTGTCGACATTAGTGGAGTGGTTTAGAGGGTGTGATGTCCAGTCAAATAGAAAAAATGACGGGATTAGCGTTTGGTAAAGTGAGATGGAGTGGGACCCATAGAGATTTATTATTATACATAAACATAACTTAAAAAAATATTATATGCTTATTTTATATATTTACATCATAGTAACTATTTTAGTTTAAGAGTATTTTGATATTTTTCAAAAAAGTTAACAAAGAAATTAAATAAAGTTAACGATATAGTTGATTGTGATAAATTTAAAAACTTAATAAATAAATATTAAATATTCTTAAAACTGCTCGATGAAAATTATTATAACAATTAAGCCATAGTGACTAAAAATATAATTAACTCTAAATTTTTAAAGGGTATTTTTTTTTAAGTTTTAGGTTTAGAAAAGTTACAATTGAAAATGCATAAAATATCAAATGTGGATAACAGGGTGATCATTAGAACACGTAGATGCACTCCGATCCATCACTCAAAAACCTATGGCTTTGGTTGTTGCATGAAACTGCTTCCCCCTCAAAAATCAATCAAAACCCCATTTTAGTTCCATCTTTTCACCTCTATTTACACAATTGATTGATCGATTCCATTCAACAACGAACCTCAAAACCTCCATCAATGGCTTCTGCCACCAACACCAGTCTTTCTTCCACCTTCTTCGGCTCAAACATCTTGCTTTCAACTCCAACACCCAAAACCCACAAACCCTCAAGAAACAGATTCGTAATTCCTCAATCAATTCTAAACAAAAAACCCAATTCATCAAAACAATTCAATCTCCAATCAAAGGCCACTCTAGCTGCTCTGTTATTCTCTTCAATCACAACACCACAAGCCCTAGCTGACACCGATCTATCACCTCCGACACAAACCCCACTTCAAGCTGAGTTAGTTAAACAAAGCCCATCAACAAATTCGTTACCTTTTTCACAATCGAATGTACTCACAGCACCAAAACCCCAATCGAACTCCGACCTTCCAGAGGGTAGTCAATGGAGATACAGTGAGTTCTTGAATGCTGTCAAGAAAGGGAAAGTTGAAAGAGTTAGGTTTAACAAAGATGGTGGTATTTTGCAGCTTACTGCCACCGATGGCCGGAGAGCTTCGGTGGTTGTCCCGAATGACCCTGATCTTATCGATATCTTGGCGATGAATGGTGTTGATATATCAGTGTCTGAAGGGGAAGCAAGTAATGGGTTGTTAGGGCTTATTGGTAACTTATTGTTTCCTTTGTTAGCTTTTGGTGGTTTGTTTTTCTTGTTCAGACGATCACAAGGTGGCCCGGGTGGACCGGGTGGGTTGGGCGGGCCAATGGATTTCGGGCGGTCGAAATCCAAGTTTCAGGAGGTTCCTGAGACCGGAGTCTCGTTTGCTGATGTGGCTGGAGCAGATCAGGCTAAGCTGGAATTGCAAGAAGTTGTTGATTTCTTGAAAAACCCTGATAAGTATACAGCTTTGGGAGCTAAGATTCCAAAAGGGTGTTTGTTGGTTGGACCACCAGGGACTGGGAAGACCCTTTTGGCTCGAGCGGTTGCAGGTGAAGCTGGTGTGCCGTTTTTCTCGTGTGCTGCATCAGAGTTTGTTGAGTTGTTTGTGGGTGTTGGTGCATCTAGAGTTAGGGATTTGTTTGAGAAGGCGAAAGCTAAAGCTCCTTGCATTGTGTTTATTGATGAGATAGATGCGGTAGGAAGGCAAAGAGGGGCCGGTTTAGGTGGTGGGAATGATGAGAGGGAGCAAACTATCAATCAGTTGTTGACTGAAATGGATGGTTTTTCGGGTAATTCGGGTGTTATTGTTTTGGCTGCTACTAACAGGCCCGATGTTCTTGATTCGGCTTTGTTGAGACCAGGGAGGTTTGATAGGCAGGTGACTGTTGACCGGCCTGATGTTGCTGGCAGAGTCAAGATCCTTCAGGTTTGACCGTCGTGCTTTTGAATTCTTTGCTGCCTTTTTTATATTTGAGCTATTGTTATGAACACACGTTTACTTGAATTAATTAGCTGTGGAGAACAAGTTATAGATGCATTGACTAAAACTTGAATGTATTTGATTGAGATTAATGGGATTTTTGGAATAATCAGATTTAGATAAGCAAGTAAGGACTAGTAAGAAACATGGTTATTGAGATAAATATTAAATACCCAACCATCTCCCTTTCCACAAAAAAAAAAAAAAAAAAAAAAAAAAACAAAAAAAATAAATAAATTATAACCAAACATGTTTATTGATTTTACTCACATGATTTACTACTGATAGTTGTAATTTGATTGATCAAATCACAATAATAACTTTAAAAATACACAACCAAACACCCCCTAAAAGGCTAAAACTTGTTCTTTCTTGATTTATTTAACTTATGAGAAACCCTTTGAATTTAAAAATACTATTCTCAAAAGGTGAAAAATATTTGGGTAAGTTTCATAAATTGACCATCTGCTAGCAAGCTGCTTTTGTGTTTTCCATTTGGACGATCCTCCCAAAAATGGTGAACATACAATTCTTATCTAGGAATGTTGTTATCTTGGGTTGTTGTCTTTGATGCAAAGTTTCTTTTTTACTTCTTCCATACTGTGAAAGATAAATGGCTACCCGTATGCACACACTTAGTCCCATAATTTGATATGTTGTTCACACGGATTCATCAAATGTTTCTACAGGGTTGAATTTTGTGATGCATTATAGTTGGATCTTGTGTTCACATGTTTGTTTAGTTCTTTTGATTTGATTTTCTTGTGTCCTATATGTAATTTTGCGTAATGCAAGGCTAGTTGAAGATGAAAAATGCCGAAAAAGGTCAAACCAGATGGACCATGGTAACTTAAAATGGTCAACAAAAAGTTGTCATCCTTGTTAGATAATAGTTCCATTGATTTTGGTTTAAGGATTTTTGTTTTGTGATCATTGAAGGGTGTTATTGACATTTTACTAGTGTAGAGTCAAATTCACATCTTTATAGGATGGAATGTAACTTTCTTTTATGTGACAGGTGCACTCAAGGGGAAAGGCACTTGCAAAAGATGTGGATTTTGATAAGATTGCTAGGAGAACCCCAGGTTTCACTGGAGCTGATTTGCAAAACCTCATGAACGAAGCCGCCATTCTTGCTGCCAGGCGTGAACTTAAGGAAATAAGCAAAGATGAGATTGCAGATGCTCTTGAGAGAATCATTGCTGGACCGGAGAAGAAAAATGCTGTTGTCTCAGAAGAGAAAAAGAAGCTTGTTGCATATCATGGTAAACAAAACATATACATTCTTCATTCCACTTTTGCACAAAAAGGGTATTTTAGACAATTTGCTTGGAGTGAAACATGCTAAACGTCATGTAGCTAGTGGCATATCATGGTAGCTAATACATGTTAAACTAAACACATTCTTCCTTTCCACTTTTTCACATAATTTTGCTAAGAGTGAAATATGTTAATTGTCATGCAGCTAATTGCATATCATGGTATTTGATTATTTGACACATGTTTTATCTTTCAAACCCGTGTGTTCTGTAAGATTTGCATTCAGCGAAATTACCTATTTGTGTGTTGTCCTTGACACATAAACAATCGATCTTATTGTTCTCAATTCTGATCCACAAAAATGGTATTCTAGACATTATGCTAAGAGAAAAAATGTTATATGTCATGAAGCCTATTGCATATCATGGTATGGTAAACCAAAATGTGCCCTTACCCTTTGTCACCCTTCTCTGTTGTGTAACTTTGCACTATTTGCTTTGGAAAATTATCAAGTTACCTATTTGTCCCTTCCCCATTATCACTTCTAACTATTGCTCTTATAAAATGGTCCACAAAGAGGATGTTTTAGACGTTTTTCAAGGAATCAAACATGTTCGTTTTAGTGTGCAAGGGTATTTTAGACTTCTTTTATGTTGTTTTGACAGAGGCCGGCCATGCACTAGTTGGTGCTCTGATGCCAGAGTATGATCCTGTAGCAAAGATATCCATCATTCCTCGTGGTCAAGCAGGTGGTCTTACCTTTTTTGCCCCTAGTGAAGAAAGGCTCGAGTCTGGTTTATACAGCAGAAGCTACCTTGAAAACCAAATGGCAGTCGCACTTGGTGGAAGGTACAAGTCTTAAATTTCAAAATTGCTTTTGTTGCTAGTTTAGAACTAAACCTTATTACAGGGGCAAAACTGTCTTTTTGGGATATAATCTAGGGGCACAACTGGCAAATTTATTTACCTGAATGTACAATCCTTAGGACATAGAAATCTAACTGAGTAAATGTTCTGAAAAGTTACTTCTTGGTGATATCCCGAATTGAAACCGAATTGGTTCATTTATTTATTTATTACATGTTTTGGAACTTCAAAAACAGGATTGTTGTTAGCATACACTCTTCAAATTAAAGAAGAAAAGAAAAAAGAAAAAACTCAGGTGTATTAGTTCTAAAGCGCAACTACATTGCAGGGTTGCTGAAGAGGTTATTTTTGGAAAAGACAATGTTACAACAGGAGCATCAAATGATTTCATGCAAGTTTCTCGAGTAGCAAGGCAAATGGTTGAGAGGTTTGGATTCAGCAAAAAGATAGGTCAGGTAGCAATAGGAGGTGGTGGCGGTAATCCATTCTTGGGACAACAGGTAGTCAATACATTTTTGTATATATAATGATCTTTTTTCCTAGTGTCAGGATAGGCTGGTTGGGTAATGGGGTCAATACATGATCAGCTTAAAACGAGTCAATTTTTACCATACTTCTGGTGGGTACGGTCAAGCCAAAAACACTTTTTTGTCTATTTGCAGATGGGTAAGCGGTCATAACATGTTCAGCTTAAATACATTGTTTTTAGCAATTAGCACAGTTTGGTTAGGTTGATATGTAAACACCTTTTCATCTATTGAGTGGTTAGGTTGATATGTAAACATCATCATACTTTACATTCTTTATCCAACTTTCAATCCATCAACCCAAAAAAATCATTCAAACCGTTTAAGTTTGAGACAGAACACTAGCCCTGTCAAACCGTTCATAAACAAATGCGTTGAAATTGTATAATTATGGGTTAATAATATCAAAATGATTTGCAGATGTCATCCCAGAAAGATTATTCAATGGCTACTGCTGATATTGTGGATGCTGAAGTGAGGGAACTTGTTGAACGAGCATACGAAAGGGCAACATCTATAATCACAACACACATCGACATCCTGCACAAGTTAGCTCAACTCCTTATTGAGAAAGAAACAGTTGACGGTGAAGAATTCATGAGCCTTTTCATTGATGGCAAAGCTGAACTCTACATTGCCTAGATTTCACATTTATGTAGCAAAAATTTTATAAATTCATGTACATTCACATTCATGATCAAGAAAATTACATATAAATAAATGAAAAGACTTGAACAATCTACTTTGACCACAACGACAGCCGCAATATGCTTACAAGAAGTTCACGTAGTTTAATTACTATTAATAATATCAACAATGACATAAATTTTAGTCAAATGACAGCAAGGGATCTACTATTTGAAGAACTACAATTTATAGTCGTTAGACAGAAGGCTAAAACAAGATGTTAGACCCAAAAATAAAGTCAATTTCAAAACTAGGACTGAGCAAACTGACCTGAAACCTGAAACCCGACCAGACTTGAAAACATGAACAGGAAAGCAAAATAGTTCAGACCAGAACCAGTAGGTTACAACTTGGGCCTCAAACAGTGACAAGCAAAGGGATGAGCATAAATATGAGTAATGTCATCAAGTCAATGACCATTATATGTGTTCTTTAGCACAATACAGACTCGTGGAACTAGAGGTGACAAATTCAACCCAGTCACCTATAAATAGGTCTCTCCGGTAAATAACTTTATGATTTACTAAATAAGTAAATTGGGTAAGATAGAAAACATAGTTAAATAGTAAACTTTGTTTTTGTTTTCTGTGGTTTGGTTTAAATAACTTTTCATCTCCAAAGGTTTAAAATCACTTTTTTCCTCGTGGTTTCTAATGTGTTTCAAATAACTCCAACCCACTAACATTGTTAGTTTTTCATGTTAAATGAAAGGGTAGTTTGGTCATTTCTTATATAGAGGCTAGTTTAGTCATTTCATATAAAAAGTTTTTAAACATTTGTATTATCCATGGGCCATTTTGTAAATTGTAAACCTCAACCATTCTTGTTACAAATCGTTTTAAAGCATATCCAGAAGCTCCACTGCCCAACACCACCTCCACCACCACCACCATCATTGATTTAACTATTAGACTCTCTCTCTATCATTTCATTTATCTCTCTCTCCCTCTCTCTCTCTCTCTCTCCCTCCCTCCTCTCTCTCTCTCTCTCTCTCTCTCTTTTCTTCTCTCTCCTCTCTCTCTCTCTCTCTCTCTCTCTCTTTGTGTGTGGTGTGTGAGTGTGCAAGCTAATGCAACTCTCCGATAACCTTACGTGGCTACATCACAACCGACGACGACCACCACCACCACCATTGAATCTCTCTCGCTCACACACAAACATCATCTCTCTCTGAATCTATGATGGACATACCTTTGTTTGGATGAACGATTGGAGGGTTGAATGATTTATGTGACTGTTCAATCAAAGCCCTAATCTCATTGTAAACGTTTGTGGCTGGTAGTGATAACGGTCACTGCCCCTCTCTCTATACAATTCAAGGTTCGATCAATGGTGTTGTGAGCGTTAGGTGATGAACAATGTGTAATATAACTATGTTATAGACCCGTGTATTACACGGGTTTTAACTTTAACAAATGATATAAATATAAATTTATATATATATATACATATATATATATATATATATATATATATTAAAGTTAAAAGTAATATTACATTACATATATAACAATAGATTAAATTATAATTATAAATCATAAATATCTAGATACTTCTTTATATAATGTTTTATTTGTAACTTTACCGTCTTTATCAAAGATTAATAGTTTAATTTCATTCATATTTTTATCTCTAGACAATATCATGTATAGATGGATATGTGTTAAAATAATTTCACTTAGACCATGAACCTGTTTTGAACTTGGACCCATTCTCAATTCTAATTAATCGACCGTTTAAGCCTATCTACTCAAAACCGAAGTTTCAAGGTCAACTCAAATCAGTTTCAATTCGATCATCAATCAAATAATCAAATCAAATTGTAAGGAATACACTTAAAGACTGATGCAACCAAAGATCTCTCAGCATGCACATGTAAAGTACAAGGAAGTTACTTCGAAAGATTTGATATAACTCAGTGAATTATACTAAGTATCAAATCTTCCAAAGCCAAAAGACCAAATCATCCGAAGCCAAAGATGAAGTCTTCCGAAGCTTCAAAGACAAAGTCTTTCGAAGCCAAAGACTGATTTTTTCTGAAGACAGAGAAGACATGCTTTCTCTAAATCACCTTTTGACAAAAGCTGAACCACTTTTCGCTATCACTTCTGAAGACTCACAAACTTATATGAGTTCGTGAAAAGTCCATGCTTTTGTCAACTGTAGATTAGGGTTTTTGGTTTGTAACTTTCTAACTATGTACTTTTATCCTTTTTGTAATATATTAGGATGTGAGCTATGGCATGTCATAGTCACTAGTCAGAAGGCAAATCTGCCTTTTGACTCTACATTGATCTTGTTGTCTAGATTAGTGTTTCTAGCTGGCCTTTAAAGTATGGCCGGCTGTAGAATGTAGTATAAAGTATCTCAAGGACTTGTATTTAGACTTAAGCTTTGTAACACTCGTAATAGAACTTGAGAGCAATATACATCATTCTTGAAAACCATATACTATCTTGTTCTCGTTATTGTTCTTTACTTGTATTCTTTGTTTCATCCTAACCGGTTCCCTATTTGATCTGCTAAGTGTTCCAAGTCTCTCCATCTTGTGAAACTATTGCATTGACCACCCTTCACCGGTCTTGCAATGAGTGCCATGAGGGAACTCAATTTCTTTCTAGGAATTTAAGTGAACCAGGTTGACAAAGGAATATTCATAAACCAGTCAAAGTATGTGCAAGACATACTTACCAGATTTCATATGACTAAGTGCAGGGTTGCTAAGACACCCATAGTCAGAAACCACTCTCTAGGACCAGATCTTGAGGGGGAGTGCGTTGATGAACATCTATACAGGGCTATGATTGAGTCTCTTATGTACCTCACAGCCAGCAAGCCTGATATCATGTTTGCTACATGTATTTGTGCAAGTTATCAAGCCAATCCTAAGATGTCATACCTGGTTGCTGTTAAGAGAATTCTCAGATATCTTAAAGGTGCTCCCAAACTGGGCCTTTGGTGTCCAAAGAATTCTGACTTCAATCTGTATGCCTATACAGATAGTGACTATGGTGGCTGCAATATGACTGCAAAGTCTACATCTGGGGGATGTCAATTTCTTGGTGGAAGGATAGTCTTATAGCAATGCAAGAAACAATCCTGCATCAACTGCTGAAGCTAAATACATTGTTGCTGTAAGCTGTTGTGCTCAAGCGCTTTGGATTTAGAACCAGATGCTAGACTATGAATTCAACTTTAAGGAGTCTTCCATCCATATAGACAACAACAGTGCTATCTTTATTATAGAGAATCCTATACAACACTCAAAGACAAAGCACATCAACATCAGGTATCATTTGATTAGAGATAATTTTGAAAAAAGATTGATAAAACTAGTCAAAGTTAACACAAATGAACAATATGTTGATCTGTTCACAAAGCTTTTGATGAGCAGAGATTTAAATGTCTTGTATCAGCCATTGGGATGATTAACTTTGAGTAGATTTTTTTTAAACTAAACTCGAGATCATTTTTAATAATATGTGTGTCTTAAGTTGTCTAAATCATCACCATATAAGCCCAGTTTACTTTGGAAGAAACTTTTCAAAACTGATATATCTTAGAATTTTGAAAATTTTGAATATATTTTCTTTCGGAAGACATCAAGTTGTCTTCGGAAGAATATTATGTCTTCAAAACAAATAACTACTTCTGAGAAATTAACCTTTGGAAGAAATTCTGATATATCTTCCGAAGCTTATATTTGTCACTAAGTACTTATATGTATTGAAAGACTATTTTCTTCCGAAAGCAATTAAGTCTCGGAAGTTTTATTCTCTCTTTGAATAAAATTTCTGATATTTGATATCTTTCTAAGCAAATTTTATCTAGGAAGTAAAAATACTCTAAGTAATTTTCTTTCGAAGCAAATTCTGGAAAAGTTAAGGAATATCTTCCGAAGACAAATTATCTTCAAAAGATTTTAGACTTCCAAGAAAACTACCTTGTTGGGCACTTGGGACCGACATTCGGATTTCAAAGTTTATCCTTTTGCATTAACTTTGTCTCAAATCCTTACCATATATATATATATTCGTATAGCGGTTCCCCCTCTTTCACTTTCTCCTTCATCTGTAAAGATTCAAACCCTAAATTCACCCACAAACCGATTTTGTTCTTACCTTTCTTCACTTCAAAGCTACTCAAAATGGCCAACCTTGATCCCCGAAACCAACCCGATTTTCCCATGCAGTTACACAGGAAACACAATCAAGTTGCTCTGTTATCATTTGAAAAAGATCCTGGTTTCTTAGATGTTAGCCGTTTCTTAGCTCTAACCAACTACCTCACCGCCCTCATAATAGACCATCCATTGTATGAAAATCAACTTTTAGAGTTCTAGAGTACCTGCCAAGAGGTTATTTTGAACGGCGGGAAGGCACTGTCTGCCACAGTGCAGAGGAGGACAATTTTCATCCCTCTAGCCACCATCAACACTCATCTAAGGCTGGAGGATGAAGAAGGCGACTTGTCCTTTCCCAAATCTGCTGTGAACAACTCATTCCGGCAGATAGGTTATGAAGGGGACTACTCCGTAAGAACCTTCAAAAAGAGCAAGGTCTCATCCAAATGGAAGTACCTCCTCTATATGGTCATCCATTCTTTATCTAACAAACATGGAGGTTGGTACCAAATTCCTGAAGACCTTTCCTACATAGTCCATGGAATGGTACAAGAAGTCAAGTTTAGTACTCTCAATTTTTTTATACAAACTTACTTGCAAACTTGGACTCCTTAGAATATTATATGTTCCCTAGATATGTTCAATACATTCTTAACTGTGAACTAGGCTCACAGTTAAGGGGAACAAGTAATATTCTTAAACTGGGACAGATGAGCCCAACATCTTTAAAACAATGAGAAAGCCCACTGTTGGCTTCTCAGAGGTAGAAACAACCTTGGTCCTAAAAATATTAGAACTCATTGCTCAAGTTGACAAACTGGCAACACAAACCAATGTTGAACCCACACCTTCTACATTTGCACCACCCATATAGCCAAAAATCACCTACCAAAGAAAATCCAAACGAATCCCTGCTCAGTCTACTCAGGTTGAGCAGGCCCCCAAATCACCAACCATGCAGGAAGAAGTGGACACTGGAGCTCCCACTTCTCCTGAGGAGCAGACCACTCCTATCCTTTCTATGATCAGTGCTGAGGTTCCTCATGCTCAGCCTGATGAGCTCAATACCCCGGCCTTAAGCATTCACTCAGATTCTCAAAACTCTAGTGATCAACCTTTAGGGGAAAGTTACCATCCCCAGCCTTTGGATCTCAACCAATCAATCCCGAGCCTTGAATTCTATGATAATAAAGATATTGGCTTCAGTGAGTACCATGAGTCTCTCTTCTCCACCCCTGCTTAAGGAGAGATGAGTGCTCCTGAATCACCAATATCTAGCCCAGATCATCCACCCACAACTGAGGTGGACCTTTCTAAACCTGTTCAGGAGGCCCATATGAAAGTGGCTCTCACTTTTGCAAGTGATTACATTATTAAGACCTTAACCATGTCAACCCAGACCATTAACACTTCCTTTGAAGCTGTCAGTGTGCAGGAGAAATCCAGCAGCCAAAAAACACAAGTTGGTGATGAGGAAGAAGACATTGGTCCTATTCTCTCATCCCCCCATGATTCTTCAGATGAAGATGAGGAGAGTCTACAACTAAAGATGCATAAACGGTCCAAACTTTGCACCTATTTAGTTTCCAAGGTTAGTCACCTAGAATCTTAGGTGACTACCTTACAAAGAAGGGTCAATGATCAGCAACTTGAGATCACCGATCTCAAGGGCAAGTTAGCTGAGAGACCCATCCAGAGGACTCAACCAGGCCCACAAGAACCTGTGGATGTTGTGGACCTAACTCCTAGCTCCCTTGTGCAAAAGGGCGATGCTACCAAAAAGGAAGAGAAAGTCTTACTTACAATCACAGAACCTGGGAGTTCCTCTCAGAGTATGGATATTAAGGACTCACCACCCTCACTTGCAGTTGTCCATACTCAACAACCTCCTCAGGTCCACATTGATGTGGACTCACTCATTTAAAGCTTGTTTGAGGAGGGTATACCAAGGGCTATTCCTACTCAATCTCACCATGCTGAGAACCCAATAGTAGGATGGAGGTATGATGATCAAAGGAGAGCCAGGGACAACAAGAGATCTTCAACTTCTACAACCTGAGATAATATGAGAGAACCTATCCAGTTGACCTCCCACTTGCCAACCCAAGTCAAAACAGGCAAGCTGCAAGGTTGGCTGGTAGGATTCAACAAAGGGTGCTTGAAGAGTTCAAGCTGAGAACCAGATTATATAAATAGAGGCTAGCAGGCAAGACTGTTGGTCAACTGGATGCTGAGATGGACCCTAAGATTAACTTCAAAGGGGAAACCTTGGCTGAAGGCCCAACAGTTGAGCCTGTGAACCTTGAGACAGGAACTGCTTCAGCACCTATTACCCTTAGTGAGGCACCAGCGGGTGAAGGTGTCTCACAGCCTCTCTCTGGCCAGAGCTCAAGAGTAGCACCTAACAATGAAGGCCCAAGCTCTCTCCACCCTGAGTCACACAGGCCTGTGAGTGACCAAGGGAATAGGAAAATGACCTCTGAGGATATTAAGGTGGAGAAGAGAGAGAGGAAGAGGAAGGCAAGGGGAGAGAGTTCAAGTAGGACCCCTGGCTTCATGGAAGCTGCAATTAAGGCTACCCCAGGCCAAATACTCAAGATGATGAGTTAAAAGGCAGCCAGATTAAATTATTTTGGGTTCAGGAACTACAATATTAATAAACTCATCTCTTTCTTCTTGGAGGAATTAAATGAACTGGCTGACATGGAAGTGTCTAAGAAGAGGAAGGAAGATGAGACAGCAGAATTGCTTTTTAAGATCAAAGAAGAAAGAAGAAGAAAGAAAATCTACAAAGCTCCTACCCTCTCTCTAGTTCAGGAAAGTCCTGAGGCAGAGACTGTGGCTACTGAGCAACAAACTCAGGTAGGTAGGGAACAAAACAGGCAAAACATGATAACCTACCTGAGTGCCACAGGTCTCTATCAGCAGGCAGACCTTCTTCCCTTACCATATGACTACATTAAATTTGAATACCTTAAGTAGCTTGAGAAGCAAGTGCAAAAAGAGCAAAAAGCTGCTAAGAGAAGATGAGGGAAGAGGCAGCAAAGTCAAGAGCCACCATCAGAGCAAATCTGAAGAAATATGCTAATAGACAAAAGATGGTGAGCTTCTTAAAGTTGTATGGATTCTTCAGAAGGAGACTTGGTCCAATGTCTCTATCCATTATGGATGAGCACATTAGAGTGATCAAGCAAAAGATTAAGACGGGTGAGCTGGTTGACTTGCATTCTCCACCAAGTCAGACTGCACCTGAAGCTGAGGTCAAGGTTGAACCCCCAAGAGACAACACAACCTGGATCTAGTATTGTATCACAGCCAGCTTCATCTTCTGATCCACAGTAGGGTCCTCATCCATCTTCTTCTGAACCTATGAAAGATAAGGACCCAACTGAGGAAGACAAACAAGAACAGTCTGATACTACAGGCCAGTCTCCTTAATTAAAGTATAGAAAGAGGAAAAGGATGGCCATTAGAAGGGACAAGAAGAAGAAGAAGTCCAAGGCATCCACCTCTACACCTCAGGATGGGTCAGAACATCCTAAGTGTGATCAAGAAGAGGTTGATCATCCAACTCCTATTCAAGTAGAACCTCTTGCTGTTGAGAGTCCCATCGTGTCTTGGATGTTTGCCACCAATCCAGATAGACGGTATGTCACTAGAGATCAAGGGGGTCAAGACATGTACTTTTGGCAAAACATACTTGACCTCCCTCTACATGATCTTTAGACATGAGGAGATACTTTAAGAGTCTAAGGAATCCTGACAACCGATGATGAAGGGAATGGTCTTAATTCTGATTAGGACTGTCAACAGATGAAGATCAAGATTCAAAGGTCTCCTTAGTTTTGGTAGCATCAGCCTAGGGGGAGTTTGTAAGGAATACACTTAAAGGTTGATGCAACCAAAGAACAACAAAAGATCTCTCAGCATGTACACATGAAGTACAATGAAGTTACTTCAGAATATTTGATATAACTCAGTGAATTATACTAAGTATCAAATATTCTGAAGCCAAAAGACTAAATCTTTCAAAGTCAAAGATGAAGTCTTCCGAAGCTTCAAAGACAAAGCCTTCCGAAGCCAAAAACTGATTTCTTCCAAAGACAAAGAAGATATGCTTTCTCTGAATCACCTTTTGATAAAAGCTGAACCATATTTCGCTGCCACTTCTGAAGACTCACCAACTTATATGAGTTGGTGAAAAGTCCATGCTTTTGTGAACTGTAGATTAAGGTCTTTTGTCTGTAGCTTTTCAACTATGTATTTTTATCCTTTTTGTAATATATTAGGATGTGAGCTATGACATGTAATAGTCACTAGTCAAAAGGCAAATCTGCCTTTTGACTCTACATTTATCTTGTTGTCTAGATTAGTGTTTCCAGCTGGCCTTCAAAATATGGCCGACTGTAAGATGTAGTATAAAGTATCTCAAGTACTTGTATTTAGACTTAAGCTTTGTAACACTCGTAATAGAACTTGAGAGCAATATACATCATTCTTGAAAACCATATACTATCTTGTTCTCGTTATTGTTCTTTACTTGTGTTTTTTATTTCATCCTAACCGGTTCTCTATTTGATTTTCTAGGTGTTCCAAGTCTCTCTACCTTGTGAAACTGTTGCATTAACCACCCTTCACCGGTCCTGCACAAATGATTTGAAACGTAAACACAATCATTATAACAATGATATTTGATTCAATTTGGTCAGCAAAAATTCGAATGATGACTAATTTCAACCGTAACTCCTGAATCAAATCACATCATTCGATAGATACGAAACATATAGAAATACCACTATATAGTCGAGGGTAAACCATCGATTCAATCCCTTTGAACTTTCTGAGCACTCAATTACATTCGAAACACACACTCACCCAACATTTCACACCTCGCAGTCATCGGACCTGCAACTCAATCGAATTCTCTCTTCTAGAACTTCTGGATTGAAATTGAACGAGGGTTATTACTCATCATCAGTGAAAGCTCTAAACGACATCAATTAGACCAATATCATCATCATCATCATCATTATCATCTCGGATTTAATTTCAACCTAGGTCGTGACTGTTTTCTTTCTATTATCATCGATTCAACTTCAATCCAGGCAATTAATTACAAATACACACTTGTTTTCATGTGGAAAATCAAAGCTCTATAATCGTTTTCATAAACATTGTCAATCTGGGGTTCAATTTGGATCAAAGCGAATCTAGGGTTCGTGCGAAAATGAAAATTTTACTTGGCATTGTTGTTAATTATAATTAACCAAATTAAAACAGATCTCGGCTTTGCTCATTGGGTTCGACCCTTGTCATCGATTTCATTTTTAATTCAATTTTTTTACTTATTTTAGATTCCAAAGGAAATACTATGAAATTAAAATAATAAATAAAATTTATTTTGTTAAATAATATTAATCTAGCATTTATTAATTAATTTATGAAAATTTCAAAATTTTTAATTTCAAATTTTTTTATTATAAAAGTTATAAATATTATCAAAACATATTGAATTCATTTATAAGGTTTAAAATTTATAAAAATTATTCTAAAACAAAAGTATATTATTTTAAATTACTTTAAATCAAAATTTATTACAAATGCAATTCACTTTAATAATTAATTATCAAATTAATTATCTTGAACAAAGTTATTTCGATAATTAATTATTAAAATAGTTGTTTTTTACACTTTAATAATCAAATCTATTTATTATATAATTATAATCTAAACATTTAGTTGTATTATTCAGATAAAATATTTTATTTATTATTAGTTATTAATTTCAAATCATATTATTTAATCAATTTATTTTATTATATTTAACCAAGTTACACAATAAAATCAATTACATTATTTTAAATTATTTTTTAAAAACCCGACTCCCATATTGAAACCATAGTTTTCCAAATCAATGCTTAGACATGTTAATATTTTAACACAAGACACTGATTCTTAGGTTGACTCGTGAAGAAATCTTTAGGTATCTATTCTAGCATTTTATTATCTCAATCACTTACAAGTAACATGTGAGTATTCATAGCTCTATTTTCAAATGTTTTATATATTGAGAAAATCATATAACAAAATGCAATCATTTGTTATTCATCATTCATTTTATTCAAAATTCAATTGAAATCATATTATATTATTACTTGCAATTATTCGTTCATAGTTAAATAAACTTGGATTCTAGAACAATCATTAATTTATACAAGTTATGACAACAATTATAGATCTATGTATCGTAACCAAACTGCCATCGGGCGCAGTCAGACAAATCGTCTTCTTTCGGCACATGATGTTCGCTTCATAGGCCGCCAACCAATCCATCCCTAACACCACATCAAAACCTCCTAGGGCCATCACAAACAATCTAGTAGGAAACTTACGACCGTCAAACTTTACGAGGCAATCGTCTATCACATCAGTCACTTTGGTAGACTTTCCTATCGCTGTCTCTACATAGAAGGGCACGTCTATCTTCTTATTCTTACCATACATTTCACGATAAAAGGTAGCAGATACAAAAATTCTACTAGCACCTGAATTGAAGATCACAGAAGCATACAATTGGTTTACCAAAAACATACCTGAAACTACTTAAGGGTCCACTCTGGCTTCTTCCAGGGTCATGTTGAATGCCCTTGCCTTGGATTTGGTGCTCTCACTCCTCCCTTTCTTGCCCATAGTCTACGTCCCTGAGCTCCCTGCTCCACCCTTCTTGCAATCTCGGCCCGAGTGGCCTACCTCCCCACATTGATAACATCGTGGTACCCTGTACTCTTTAGCATAGTGGCCTTCGCCTCCATACTTAAAACACCGGTTCGACCCCACTCTACACTCACCCATGTGAGCTTTCCCACACTTCTTACATTCCCTCCCGTGATTCCCCTTACTCAAACCTGAGCGGGGATCGTCAATCCTTATTTTATTTTCCCCGATCCTATAGTGGTCACCCTTTAATCTCTTCCCATTGTCGTTCTTGTTCAAACTCTTCTCAACCTTCCTTTGAATTGGCACCTGATCCCTCTCATCATACAACCTCCTGGCCAAGTCTCCTGCAGACCTGAAACTGCTCAGTCTAGCAGCTATCATGTTCCTCCTGATGTCCACGGGCAAACCCTGCATGTACCTCTCAATCTTCTTGGACTCTAGGGTTACTAGATCCGGCACGAGTCTTGCAAGCTCATTGAACTTGGAGGTACACTCTTGATGAGTCATGTTTCCAGCCTCCAAATGCAAGAACTCCTTCTTAATTTTGTCCAACTCCTGATGTGGACAATACTCCTCCAGTACCAGTTCCTTCAAATCCGACCACCTCATCCTTGCAATAGACCGTTTCCCCTCGGCTTGGACAATGTTGTCCCACCAGTATAATGCCAAGTCAACGAGAAAGAATAGGAGGCAATCTTCACCTTTTGATCCTCCAGACACTCACTGATGTCTAGAACCGCCTCCATCTCTCAAACCCAACGATGAGCAGCAGTAGCATTGCCGTTACCGTCAAAGGTCGGGGGTTTGCACCTCTGAAACGCCCCATAGGTGCACCCCTTAGCGGTCTCCTTCTCCCCCTCGCTATCATCATCATGAATTACCACCTTGGGACTAGATGGCTATTCATCAGCTTTCTCCTTCTCCCCTGCATCTTTGGTCTTTTCACCATCCTTTACGGCCCTTAACACCTCGGTCACCACTGAAGGTAACACGTTTTGCATGACGTTGTAGACTTCGTCAGCAATATCTTCCTTTACCGTAGACTTGAGGGTGGCTGATCCTTCACCCTCTTGGGGGCTATGAAGATTCGTGTCCTCATGAGTTGTCTCAGGAGCCTTAGCCTTGCTTCTGGTGACACGTGGCCCAGTAGTACGCCTGCCACGAGCACCGCCTCGGGTTGCCCTCCCAGATTTCCTACCCGCCATAAGATCTATCTCCTATAAGATTCAAACACTAACAAGGTCATTCAAGGTAATAGCTCAGATTATGTCAAGTATAGTAAGTCCCTAATTACAGTGGCCAGTTGTGATTAGCCACTCACTTTACTCTTCATCCCCCAAGCCTTCCCTGTCTAGACTACATCAGTGTCCAAATCTACTAAGCACATAAATCAAATAGCACACGCACGTAGTACCTGTTAACTTTATGAAAAATTACCTGATGGCATGTAGCTTCTTGGGCTGGCATCCCTTCATTAGGTCCCATTTTCAGTTTAAGTTTAGGTTTTATAAAAGAATTTACCCAATTCTCTTAAACTTTAGCTCTAATACCAACTTGTAAGGCCCCGTTCCCGGGAAGCCCACATTTGGTCATTCATAACATCATTCATTATTAAAAAAACACCTTAAATCATATTATTATAGGAAAACAATCGCAGCGGAATAACTTAATCAAAAACCATTTCTTGCATTAATGATTACTTTTACCAAATAATACATCGTTGTTAAAAGTTACAAAATAATATTTAGTTGCCAGTCTCAAATCACCAAGTAGCTTCAGCCCCATGCCATTCTCAGCAACATCCTTACCTGCCAACTGATATGCATATAAAAAGTCAGCGTTGCTGAGTGAGTCCTAGTTTAATAAAATAGAAAATACACTTTTGTAAACTTCATTTGGTGATCATTCATCAGAATACATAATCAATCATTAAGAGATTCATTATCTTTCTTTCTTTATCTTTCTCTTTCATTAACTAGGATTGCACAAAGCAAGAGCCTACATTATTGGTTGGCAACAGATGCCGAACCCCTGTCGGCAAACGTTTATCATGGTAGCTAACCCATCGACAGTTGATCCACACTGCTAGGCATGAAGCCTGCTCATGAACTAGGATCCGATTCATTCATTGGTCAATCCCCAGGATTAGACCCCTGATGTACATCCTCATGGGCTGATACAACCGTACATTAGTTGAGCAAACGACCTCCTGGTCGTGAACCTCCATTCATTTGCTTGCAAGTCTTTTCATTCATCATAAGGGCCCGGGGGGTAACATTCACTAAGTTTCACTATTCTTCTTTTATTCCTTTGTGTCCACTTGTTATGGATAATACTTATTAAGATGCTCATTACTTAATCACATAACATGAAAATATGATTGACATAGTAAAAGCAGCACATAAGAAAGAACCAAGCATTATAATCTTTAAACAAGCATATCTTCCCTTATACAGAAGTTCTCCACACTTAAATTCTATTCCCAAAATTTCAGAAAATCCCAAGTCTTTAGATAATTGCGGATGAACTTAGACAAATGCGGATGAACTTAGACAAATGCGGATGAACACAACAAATGCGGTTGAACATTCTAAGGATTTATTCTAAGTGTCAGGAAGTGTGCATGAATCGAATGCGGATGACTAAAGCAAATACGCATGGACACTGTAGCAAATGCGCATGGACAAAACAAATGCGGATGAACACTTTGGCTGTACTAAAGGCAAATGCGGATGAACACAACAAATGTGCATGAACAAACACTTATGCGAATATTCAAGTCTAAATGCGGATGAACTAAACCAACCTGTAGTTGCAACCTATGCTATATTCAGTTCCAAATCCTCATTCTTATACATTTTCAGCACCGATATAGCATGCTAAACTCTTAGAACAAGCATACAATCACACAAATCAATCAAGCATTCGAAACACACACTCATACGCACAACAGGTGCAAAGCACACAGATCAGTTTATATTTTCGGTTGTAAAGCAGTAGGTAATATGCATTTCAGCCCCAAACAAGTTAAAAACAAGTAATACCGGGGATCTAGAACTCACCTCTAATAGCTTTCGAGTAAAATCCCACCAACCCGAGAGCGCCTGGAGTTCTAGCACCTAAACACGCAAGAACAAGCAACCAGACACAAAGAAACACATAAAAATCGGTCCAACAGCTTGAGCACAACTGAAAACCAAACAGAAATACAAGAAAACCTCACCTCCTTGAAGAATTTCAGCTTTCTCACTCTAAAAATCCGGTTGAAGCTTCTTCCTCTGTTTCCAGCCGAAAGCAGGTGCAAGAAATGAGGGTGTGGGCGGCCATACGTGCTTTTGAACCCATAATAGACAAGTTTGCCACTTGCATAACTTTAACCCCTTGACTTGGAGCATTTCACCTTTCTTTCTTTTTCTTTTGCTGAAATTTTCCGGGTGTTACATTTCCTAGCCCTATTATAGGTGTATACATGCTAACCACTACTACTAGCTCCTCATATAATGTCACACCCCCGCCGTAGCGGACGCAAGAGTGTAACATAATAATTTCATAGCTCATGTTGAAACTAAGATAACATATAATTATTTTAATTTCTTAATTGATTAAACACTTGTCCAAAACATAAAGAAAAACATAACACAATTTAACATAACAAATGATTGTTTTATTATT
Organism: Flaveria sonorensis; assembly: GCA_025506505.1. Classification (NCBI taxonomy): domain Eukaryota; kingdom Viridiplantae; phylum Streptophyta; class Magnoliopsida; order Asterales; family Asteraceae; genus Flaveria; species Flaveria sonorensis. The sequence goes on along the minus strand of CM046438.1, from coordinate 52,735,009 downwards.
TTTAACTAAGTCCTAAAGCATCCTAAGTGATCTTCAACAATCCTAGTTCACATTTCTTGAAACATGTAAAGAAAAAGGTCAACTAAAAGTTTGTGAGAAACATAGGTTTAAAAGAAATAAAAAATAAGTTTGCATAAAAGTTACAATACTATTTACAAGTTCATCACTTAGGCACATAATATCAAACACATGATCCTTGCAAACACCCGGCCCCTCGTACCACCAATATTGTCTGCTTTGCCCATGAGTTGCTCATGGATTTGCTTTTAGTTGCCAGGGTGAAACCTTCCTAGGAAGGTCACCCATCCCTAGATTGCTGCGACCTGAGCATGCTTAACTTTGCAGTTCTCCTCTCATTCATAGTCAATACGCCCAAAAAGCGTTGGTGATATTAGATGCTAAACACTACTTATGAACCCAACATCTCTCCTGTCCACGGCCGGTGTGAGATTTATGTAGAGTGTTACAATCAACCCCCTTTGGACTCATCATCCTCAATGTGCCAGAGAACTAACCATCCTCAGTGAGGTTTGTCCTACCTTTTCGAATGGCACAGGAGTGGCTTTAACACCATTCTGTAACACCCGGTCCCTCGTACCACCAATATTGTTCGCTTTGCCCATGATTAGCTCACAGATTTGCTTTTGGTTGCCCAGGTGAAACCTTCCCAGGGAGGTCACCCATCCCTAGATTACTGCCACCTGAGCACGCTTAACTGTGGAGTTCTCCTCTCATCCATAGCCAATACGCCCAAAACGTATTGGTGATATTAGATGCTAAACATTACTTATGAACCCAGCATCTCTCCTGTCCACGACCGATGTGAGATTTATGTAGAGTGTCACAATCAACCCCTTTTGGACTCATCATCTTCAATGAGCCCGAGAACTAACCACCCTCGGTAAGGTTTGTCCCACCATCTCGAATGGCACAGGAGTGGCTCTAATATCATTCTGTAACACCTGGTCCCTCGTACCACCAATGTTGTTCGCTTTGCCCATGAATAGCTCACAGATTTGTTTTTGGTTGCCCAGGTGAAACCTTCCTAGGGAGGTCACCCATCAATCCCTAGATTGATGTCACCTGAGCACGCTTAACTGTGGAGTTCTTCTTTCATCCATAGTCAATACACCCAAAACATATTGGTGATATTAGAGGCCAGACATTACTTATGAAAACAACATCTCTCCTATCCACGGCTGATGTGGGATTTATATAGGGTGTCACAATAGGCATGGCACTTGCCTCGATGGCCGGGTGTAGGTCACACGCTTAAGCGCCACACTGGTTGATGGGGAGAATGAAACCTTCCTTGTAAGGAGGTGGAAACCTTCTCTACCAAGATGCGTTTTGCCAAGGCGAGTAACTCGTCGGGTGAAAACAAAACCGTAAGTTCCTGGATGGGCAACTCATCGGGGGCGAAGTGGATAATATCTTGGTACGGTTTACGTGGGCTGTTACAGATGGTATCAGAGTCAGTTTGCCGGACTGGTGTGCTAGCAAGGACACTAGGCTCCGTAAGGGGGTGGAGATGTAAGTCCTACATCGGTTGAGGGGAAGAATGAAACCTTCCTTATAAGGGGGTGAAAACCTTCTTTACCAAGACGTGTTTTGCCTCGCCGAGCAACTCGTCGAGTGAAAACAAAACCGTGATTCCTGGATGGGCAACCCATCGGAGGCGAAGTGAATAATATCTTGGTACGGTTTACGTGGGCTGTTACATTACATGTCCAAAATCCCCATGATTGTCTAAGTTTATGTATGATTTTCAACTCCACGAGTTGTCCATAAAGTATGTTTCCAGTTTCCCACCTATGGCCATATTAGAAAACTGTAGGCTTGTACTCAAGTTAATGATCGCAACGCTATAATATTGTGTTATACCAAAGACATAGTTGTATTACTTGTTTAAGATGTAAATGTTCCATCGAAAATCAAACGTTTAAATGTTTTATCATGCACATGTTCCATCCAAAATCAAACGGTTTTAAGGGGGCTATGAATATCAACTTGTATGATGATGGTTGTAGAGTTCACAAGAAAGCTTGGATGTTCAAGAATCAAGTATGATGTTCTAAAAGATAAAAAAAACAATAAATTAGGGTCAGAAGTCACTATGAGAAGTTAGAACGTTTAGGGAATGCCGAAAGGGGAAAGTTAGATTGAAAGATGATTATTGCACCAATTTTAAATTCTAGATAGAATGTTTGGTACGCGTTCGAACAACTTTAAAAATATGAAACGGTTTTAGAGAATCATGAAAATTTACATTCAACTAGCTCAAAGCTCCTAGACAAGTTTTGTTTAAAAAGTTTTTATGATAAGACCCGAAAATGGGTCAAAACAGCAACACAGAACAGAAGGTGCGGAAATGCGCACTTATCTTGCGGAGTCTGTTGTGGAGTCGTCCGATTGAGTTTGAAGACGTACAAACTATCGTTAAAAATATAACTTGAAGAACTTAATCGTGGGGATTGCGTTTGCTTAAAATTTGTCTGTCATGACTAATCTATGATTGGTTGGAGTCGGACTACATTCTGCCAAATTCTAGTAAGCCACTTATGTGATTCTATAAAATTATTAAAACGTAAAACTGGTTTGAAAGAGTCTTAATATGCCAATACATAGTATATTATAGTCCATTTAAGTTATGAAGAACATTCCAAGAGGTCAACATAGCCATAGGTTAGAGAAAAAATCTTGTGGAATAACTAAATGTGATGGCATAGCCGTTCATGTGCAAACATGATTCTTTGCGTATGTTAGCGTATTGTTAACTTGATTTAGGCATGTTAGTGAATGTTAGTGAACGTTAGAGGGTTAGAGTTAATGATCAAATGATCATGATTAAAATAAAATAAGATTTAGTAAAAAAAAATAAAAGTAAGAATATGAAGTCATGAGAACAATATGTGAATCAAGTCAATGATGGGTTTGTTAATCCTTTATAATCCTTGCATCCATCATACTTTAATATAGTGTATGTTAGGACGTTAGGATGGTTCTTTAGGTTAAAAAAATTAAAACAACATGAATAAAGTATCTAATTTAAAAGCAAGACAAAATTAAAGATTACGTTAGCACTAAAGAGTTCTTGAAATTCCAAAGAGTGAAAGAAGAGTTTTTTGTGAGTGATATTTTTAAAGAATGAGCATAGAAAAAATGAGGTCTAAAGCTTGCTTTTATAGTTGAGATTAAGATAAGATTATGATCAAAATGGTGTTAATGGTGAGTTATAAGTTTTTCAAAAGGTTGTTATGATTGAAATTTGAAATTAAAAGATATAAAATTAAATAAAATAAATAAATAAATAAATCATTACAATGTGCCTCAAAAATAATTTAAGAGAAACGCTAGGAAGTGGTCATGTAACTTGTAGTGTTGTGTGATGTGTAAAATTAATTATAAAGATTTAGCATAAGGTGATTACAAATTATTATTGACCACAAAATAAAATGTCCAGGCCTCTAATATTCTTAACCAAATTATAAGTGATAACAAAATGTAATAAACATAGTTTAATTAAAGAATACTAGTATGCACGTGAACACATTTTCACGTTATCTTTTTTTGTATTATGATAAGAGTAAGTATGTATGATAAATTCTCGCATAAAATGACTATCATAAGTATTTTATAGCATAAATTCAAAGAATTACATGTACAAAAACCAAAGATGTTACACGTAGCATTATCCTCAACATTATCCTAGTCATTACAACTTTTCACTTCCACCTTATTATCCTAAGGTTCTTTAACGACTAGAGTACCCATCCTGTTCTTTGCTCCATCAAGTCTTGAGTACCACAACTTGTAGCCATTATGCTCGGCGCCTCTCTTCCCCTTCCCCATAGTTTCCCTGAGGCATGCTATTGAACCTTACATCTACTAAGCTTATTTGCGAACTCTAACAACTTACTATTTATGTTCTTACAATCCAAGAAACCAAACCCAAACTATACCCCCTTTTCCCTTTGTTGCACCCCTTTTTCTTGAACATAATCTTGAGGACAACATATGTACTCTTTTAGTCTATCTTACAAAGCCAACCACAAGCCCAAACAATGCACTACGGTAACACTCAAAAAGACGAGGAAAAATGAAGGTTAAGATGATATGAGGGACAACAGTGTAATGTACAACGAACCAACAATAAAATATAACATGGAAAATACTAACCAACTTGTAGGTTTTGAATAGAAAGATACTTGTAGCGCTCAACCGAAAACATCTGAAACAGTACAAAGCGGTGGTTGAATCTGCTCAAATTTTTAATTTTTATTCCCGGATGCTTACTGGGCGGTACGTGGGGTGCAAAGAAGGTGTGTGGAGGAGCAGCAATAGCGCGTGCAGTGGTGTCTGGTGAGGAGAGTAGCTGTGGGGTTGTTGTTGGCATAAAACACAAGTAGCGATCGGGACCTATAAAACTATGTTTGCAAAAGAAGCAATAGGAAATGAACCAGAAAAAAAAGGGTGGTGCGTGGCTGGTGGTTTGTAGAGGGGACAATAGTGATGGTTGCAAATGTTGTTGTCGTTAGTCGCTAGTGGTGAGTGTGTCGCTAGAAATATTAGCGAGTAACTAGCTTTTCAAGAACATAGAGAAACATTCAACTGATATCCTGAATGTGAATTCTGTATGTGAACTCTACACATGAACTTTAAACGTGCTACTCTAAAAACTATTAGAGGGCATTGTATAATGTTATACCGATACATATTGTTACTTGATACCATTACACTAATATTGTTACACTAAATCTGCCATTGAAACTATTACTTTGAATATGGTATTGTTTAACTATTGTTATACTAAATATGATATTGCGTATATGTTATTATACCAAATTAATATGATATTGTTAAATTAATGCATGTTTCTATACATGTAGGTTAAGTTACATGACATTGGAGAAGGGACGAACGGGTGCTCAAGAGTAAAAGAAACCTTTGGGTTAGTAAATGAATTAAATTAGATTATGTAATTAATTCAATTATTATTGTAACGTTATAAATAATTTATAGAATTATGGTGTGATCTGATTATCATTACTAAATCGGTTTGTTTGATAATGAATAAAATATATGTCTCATGGTTGTTGTCACTAAAGATTAAGTTTTTAATGATACTATTTATACCTCAAGAATCCTTCGCATCACCTCCAGATCTCAATACTCAAGATGATGATATTATTTATTTATATTTTTTAATGTTGTCAAACTTGAGCTAGTTGTACTATTTTTTTTTAACTTAACACACATATTAAAACAAAATCTTATTTTTATCTTTTTAACAACGATTCTTACTTATATAATAAATGCATCACAATCTCAACCTATAGGATTTGAACTTCCATTTGATTGTGGGTTACACCATTTAACTATATGGATGTCCTGATATTCTCTTGACGACGCATCATCTTAATTAGCTGCTAAAGTTTTTGCCTATATGTTTGCAAGGAAGTTAAAACCATCAACAATCAAACACAAGAAAATGCAGGCTTCCATCTACTTGTGCTCATCATTCTCTGCCAAAACTTTAACTTCCTTAAACACATGGTTTCCTGCTGAACAACATATCAAAACATCATCATCTTGTATCTCCATCAAATCTGCCGCAACTCCTTGTGATCGTATCCTATCTTTCCTTATGGTTTTCGATTAATTCTTGTCTGGATTGAACTTTCAGTGTTCATTTGTTTGCATTGCCATGATTCATTATCTCATCACTCAATTCATGTGTAGGAGTATTACAAACTGGTTGCGATCATGATGTCGCAACGGTGACACTTGATTCAATGCAGCGAGCAAATGCTTCTTTACAAGATTTCGTAAGACATCTTCACAAAACCATTATAGACCCAAATAAATCATATTGTAATAAGGTAATATAGAGAGGATAGTTTATGTAAATATTTAGGTATTTGTGATTCAAAACGGCTAAAGTAAAATTTTTTTACTTTGTTTTCACTGAAAAGTAGTTACAATCTTATAAATTTTCGGATAAAATGCATATAAATTTTCACTTTTAAGTGAAAAGACAAGCCCCCCACCCCTCCGATTGTAGTAACCTTCGCCCATGGCATGGAACTCAATATACACAAGGAACAGGATCTATAAAGGCGATAAAGTCGTCACTATAGCTTAGAAAAATTGTCCCTGTAGCCTATAGTGACGCATGTAGTTGCTAAAACGTCATCACCATAAGTTCGTCGATAAAGGTCAAATTTTTCGTCCCAAATAAGGTCATCGTGAAAATGTACACAGACGACAAGTCACCCTAAAAGATTGTCAAGAAAAACTTATAAAAAGACGAAAGTTTAAAAATAAATTGAGAGTTAGAGACGATGATATTGTAGGTTTCTCAAGACTTCATTCAAAATTGTGAATTATTTAGGCTATTGTTGTTTGCTTTTAGGTACGCTTTCATAAGAGCTTATTTGTATGAATTTTGATTTTCTCTATCCGCTAGTATAAAGATCTAAACATCTGAAAATATTATTTTTATATACTATTATTCAAAATATGAACTCTGAACGTGAACCTTGAACATGATACCTATATTGTTACTAGATACCATTACACTAATATTGTTACATTGAACCTGCCGTTGAAACTATTACTTTGAATATGTTATATTAGGTCAAGCGTACGTTTTTTTCTTATACGTAAGTAAGTTACAGGGCATTTGAAGAAAACACGAACCACCTTTGGATTAGTAAATGTATTAGATTAGATTAGATTAGATTAGATTTTGTAGTTGACTCAGTTATTATTATAATGGTTTAAATAATTATAGACTTACGTACGCATGTGATCTGTTAGTTAATCGGTTTGTTTAATAGTTGAAGCTTTCCATATATGGTTGACATGAATAAATTTGAGCTTCTACACCTAGATACTCGCTCGGTGCCCATATATTCTTGGATAATATATATCCCATATATATAATAATTTGTGTCACGTAAGATCAGGTTTTTTAATGGGTGAAGCTAGCTATACATATTATTTAACTTTTTTCGATTTAAATATCACCTCTCTAATAATCAAAAACTTAAAGTTCATTTATTTATGTTACCTTAAAGTTCTTATTTATTTTGTATTTTATTGATTTTCTACTTTTATTAGCATACTTAAAATACCATTAATATTAATATCTATACTTATTAATAAAACAATAACTTTAGTGTCACGTGATATTCTCTTACGACTCTATTTTTTAATTCTCGCCCAAATATGTATCTGTTCTCAATGTTAGTCTATATTCATTTAGAGACATTTTTTGGAAAAATTTTGAAAATTTAACCTAAATTATAGAGTGCATCTATTTTTGGAAATGAAATCAAACCCGATGATTCTTCTTTCTTCAAATAAAAAATCTACAAAAATTGCAGATCACTTTCTAATCCATAAAATTCTTGGTTTATATTCGAACCGTGACAAAAATTACGGGATTTCTTCATCGATTCCTCTTCAATTCGAAGGAATTCATGGGTATCTTTCTTTAGAAATGAAATCATACTCGATTTTGTAACACACAAATTGAATAAATAAAATATCAAATAGTTTGTATAAAAGTTTAGAAAATATAAAACAATATTTTCATATAAAATATATTTAAATTAAATATGTAAATATTTCAAGTATAACAACAATAATATCTTTTTAAACTTTCATTGATGAAATTGTTAATTATTAAATAACATAAAAATAAAATAAAATCAAGTGTGTTATATATTAAATAAGACATAACAACTTTTGATTATAAGGTCACAAATGAGCAAAAACATCCTTGTGAATTACATTTGTAGTAACATTAATAGGTTTACACTCATTATCTAAAGCTAAAAGGTTCAATTCATCTTTACTCTTAACTTGTGATAAGATGCCATAAAGCTGATCATGGGTAAAAATAGACTCTTTCAAATATAAACCGACACTTGACAGAGATTAACCTTGACTTTTGTTTATTGTCATAGCAAAATATACTGTCAAAGAAAGCTGTCTTCTTTTAAACTTAAAAGAAATACTTTTGACGGGTCAAATCGTAAGCTAGATATTGAGTGGGTGTGAGGATATTAGTCTGAAAAATTAAGATTTAAACAATATACACTGAAAAGTTATGTGTAATAATTAGATCAATTAAGAATTATTTTGACCATGTAATCAAATATAGAGATACAGTATTGAATCTGGTTGGATCGGGCTATAAATGTTCATAATATCTCTGATTAGTTGTTGATTATTATTTATTTAATATTAAATTTAGTAAATCCGTGTATTATACGGGTTGAAAAAATAAAATATTAAATATAATAAAATTTTATGAAGTATAAAATGATAATCTAAAATAAGATATGATTAAAATTACATATGAGTAATAACTATAACTAATAAAATAACGATATCAATTTTTAAACTTTTGTTTTTAAAATTTCTTTATAAAAAAAGTCAAACATTTTTTTTCAAAAAAAACCGTATTAAAAATGTTATTTTTAATTTTTTTTATTATAACTCCTAATTTTAATTATTTTTTGTTTATAAAAAATTTACTTTTTAAAATACCAATTTTATAATATTTTAAATTTTAAAAAAAGTTAAATGTTTTATAAAATTTTTTGAGTCGCATAAAAAATTATTTTCTAAAAATAACATTAATAAAAAGACATCTTTCTTAATTTATTAAAAAAATTAATCCAAAAAAGAATTAAAATTATTTAATATTTATTAATTTAGGTAATTATTAGAGGGCCTAGAAATGTGCCAAGTGTCCTCCTAAGTTACTCTTTTAGTATTCTATATATATATATATATATATATATATATATATTTATATATATATAACATAAGTATAACTTTCTATATAATTCATACAACCTTTTAATGTGGTATGTATTGTTGGAACCTCTGAAGTTAAGAGGCTGATGCAACCAAAGATACCAAAACAACCGAGTTTTCCAACATGCACTTTGGAACAAAGAAGAACCAGCTTCGGAGGTTTTACACACTCAAGAGAAATGCTAAGTGTAAAATCTTCCGAAGCCAAATTTCAGAAGAAACTGCTGCGGAAGCTTTACACTTAACTTAGAAAATACTCTAAGTGTAAAGTCTTCCGAAGCCAAAGATTCAACTCTTTCGAAGGTAAAAGATGAAGTCTTCCGAAGCTCTCAAGACAAAGTCTTTCGAAGCTGTTTAAAGACAAGACTGATTTTCTTCTGAAGAGAGAGAAAATATACATTTTCCATCAACTTTATCATAAAGCAACTTTCTGTCCGCTGCATGCTCTGATAGTTCACCAACTATCATCATTTGGTGAAACTTCCATGCTTTATGATAAAGTAGATAAGGTCTTTGTATGCAAGTTCTATTTTTGTTCCTTTTTGGCTTTTGGTAATAGAAAAGTCAGTGAGCTATGGCATGTCATAGTCACTAGTCAAAAGGCAATCTGCCTTTTGACTTTAGGCTGATCTTGTTGTCTAGATTAATCACTTACAACTATCTTTTTGCATATTGACGGTTGCAGGATGTAGTATAAGTAGTCTCCGGTTCTTGTATTCAAAAATATACTTGTACAACACTTGTAATAGAACTAGAGAAGCAATATACAACTTCCTTGAAAATTTTATCTTGTGTTCTTGTTTTTACTTGTGTTTGTCTAGTATCTTCAGTAAAAGTTCACAGTTCCCTATTTGAATTGTTAAATGAACTTAAGATCCTCTTAAGTATGTTAACTAAGTGCAAGCTTAAGTACCCTTTAACGGTCCTGTATTTGGTATCAGAGCATTCCAGGCTCTTGATTGTAAGATCTCACCATCTTCAAATCCTCTTAGTTACACACATCACTTAACTCTTCAAACGGCAGCTATCTCCAAAGCTGATATGGAAACTGGAACTATGACAAAGTCCCCACTGATCACTCCTGAGGATTTTAACACTTGGTGTTAAAGAATGGAAGGCTTTATCTAGTCTCAAGATTCTAGGATGTGGGAGTATGTTGTCAATGGACCTCATGTACCATGCACCTCTTCAGCTGCTGCTGGTGGTGGCATGATACCAAAGGAGAGGGCTGACTTTTCTAATGAAGACTGGAAAAGAATTGACATTGATCAGAAAGCCATGACAGCCCTCCAAACTGCTCTTCCAAACTCCATCTACAGAGGTTTCAAGAAGTGCAAGACCTCTGAACAGCTATGGGATGCACTGAAACTGATGTATGAGGGTTCAAATGAAGCCAAGAAGAACAAGAAGGATCTCCTGAAGTAGCAGTTTGAAAACTTCACCTTCAAGACAGGTTAGACCATGACTCAACAATACTTCAGGTATGTTGAGATTATGGATACTCTGGCTGATGTTGGGGTAACTATTGAGAACAGGGATATTGTAAGGAAGTTCATGTCCTCTCTTCCTAGACAATGGACACACTACTGTGTGGTCATTAAGAGGACTGAAAACGTCAAGACCCTTACTCTCACTGAGTTGTATGGGATACTCAGTGGATACCAGATGGAGATGAACATGCAAAATTCATCTGGTAACTCCAACACTCACCAGAGTTCAGCCCTTCATGTGGTTGAAAGGAATAGCAGAGAACCACAACATCATCTCATCTGCTACCCTAAAAAATCACAAAAGGGTCCTTTTATCACCTTCCCAGAGACACCCAGAGAGAGCTACATCCAAGGAAGTCCCTTCAAAGAGACAAGTTCTTCTCAAGCTTTTGTCTCCACTGATGAAAGTTCAGGTAACTTTATTTTCACTCTTAAAGACCTGGACTGTATCCATCCAGATGATCTGGAGTACATGGAGATAGTCCAGCAAATGGCTCTTCTCACTCACAGAGCCCAGAAGTTCTACAAGAGGACTGGGAGAAGGTTTCCTAGCAATGCTGCCAGTGGCAAGTTTGGGCTAGACAAGAGCAAAGTCAAGTGTTACAACTGTAACCAGATAGGACACTTTGCTAGAGAATGTAAGGCACCTAAGTCAAATGGTGGCCAAGCCTCATCCAGGCCAAACTACACTGAAGGAGGGCACCAGAATGAGAATCCAAGACAGCAAGCTGCAGTTGCTGTTGAAGAATGAGGCTTTGACTGGAGCTTTCAAGCTAAAGATGCATCTCCAAACCAAGCACTCATGGCTGATCATGATGAAGCCAAGGTACTTGAACATCTTTGCTCTCCTGAATGTATTGCTAAAGTGAATAAATACAGGTCCTACAACTTGGAAATAAGATCTGATATTGAGTCTTTAAATATTTTAAAAGTTGATTTTAAAAGAGCTGAAAATGACTATAAACTTAAGATAGAATATTTAGAGAAAACAGTTTCAACTCTTAAACATGAGTAGACAAACTACAGGACTCAAATTAAGAATCTCATTACCAAGTTGACTGAATGCCAGGCTGAGCTTGTGATCAGCAAAGCCAGGGCAGAAAAATGTGTTCTTGAAGAAGAAACCTTCAAGAACATGAAATCTTCATCTCTGCATGCAAAATTATGTTATCAGAATAAGCAGGGAATGGGATCTAGTGAGATAGCTCCTCCACACTCTCTACTATCAGTCAGATCTCCTAGGTGTGGAACTGGTCAAGATGAGCTGTCATCTATAGACCCCAGTGATGAAGAGGATAAAGAGGAGAAGGTGAGGGATGACTCTGAGGTGAGTGAAGAGAGTTAATCCAAAAAGGGTCACCATGCTCCTAAGGAGAAAAAAGAAGCTGGTTTGAGCAAAACCAAGAGAAAGAACTTGATCAGAAGAGCAAAGAGAAGATCTAGAAAATCTCAAGAGATCAAGACCACCTTTGATCCCAAACAAAAACAAGTATTTATCTCCGTAGGGTTCAAGGTGATGAAAGCTGAAGATCCTGTCAAGAATTCTAGTACCAAGAGTTCTACTTCAGCTTCAACTCACTCCAGCAACAACAAGAAGACTGATTAGCTATGTGTCACTGCTGCACAGCCCGAACCATCCATTTCAAAGAGCAAGCTTCACCATAAGAAGCCTGCTGCAACATTTGAAAAGGTGGAGAAAGAAAAGGAAAGTGTTCAAGCTCAGTCTTTTTTGGGAAAGAAGACTCTCAAAAGGAAAGATTTGAATTGTGTTATGTGTGGTTACACTTCACATCTGGCTAAGGATTGTCAATACAATCCTAAGAGTACTATCCACATGATCAAGAAGAAAACTTCTGAGAAGAAGAAGAAACAAACAGCTTCGGAAGGAAAATCTGTTTCCCTCGGAAGCTCCAAACTGAAGAAGAAGGCAAATGAAAAGTTGCCTTCGGAAGGAAAGTTGGTCTCGGAAGAAAGGAATGCTTCCGAAGCACTGAAGCTTGTTGTAGTGAAGGCAAGATCTTCCGAAGGTCCAGTCACCAAATCCTCTGAAGTTACCAAAACTTCCGAAGCTTTGAAGGTCAAGCCCAATCTTCCAAAGGTGGTGTGGAAGATGAAGGAAGACCATATGGCTGAAAGCTCATCATCAAAAATAGCAAATGATCCTCAAAGCTTGAGCATAGGATCCATTACTGTTTCATTACCTTCAACTCATTTTAACAAGCCCAAGACCAATGAGGCTTGGGTTTCCAAATGTAACTAAATCATCTCTTTTTATGCAGGGACAGCTAAAGACCAATAGAAATATCTGGATCATTGATAGTGGCTGATCCAGGCACATGACTGGCAATGAGTCCTTACTTCAAAACTTTGAAAGAATTGATGAAGGACCAGTTGTTTTTGGTGGAGATGTAGGAGGTTACATCACTGGCAGGGGCAAGGTTACAAATGGTAAGCTCAGCATTGAGAAGGTAAACATTGTTAAGGAGCTTGGATATAATCTTCTGAGTGTGTCCCAATTTTATGACCAAAAACATCACATGCTCTTTACTGAGCATGAGTGCATTGTTCTCAAGCCCGGGGTTGACATTCCTCAAGAGCATATTTTGCTCAGAGCCCCTAGGAAAGGGAACATGTACAAGATGGACTTGCAGGAAACATCTCCCTCTGGAAAGATTTCTTGCTTTCTATCTAAAGCAAATAGTGATGAGTCTTTCCTTTGGCATAAAAGAATGTGCCATGTAAACTTTAAGAATATGAATAAACTGATTAAGAATGATTTGGTAACTGGAATGCCAAAGAAAGAGTTTACAAGTGATGACCACTGTGTTGCATGCCTGAAGGGGAAGCAACACAAAGTGTCTCACAAGCCAAAGGAAATGAACTCTATCACTACTCCCCTACACTTGTTACATATGGGTCTGTTTGGCCCCACCAGTGTAATGAGTTTAGAAAGGACCTCATACTGTTTAGAGATCACAGATGATTTCACAAGATTTACTTGGGTGTTTTTCCTTAGAACTAAGGATGAAACTCCTGAAATCTTAAAAAATTTCATTCTGAAAATTGAGAATTAATCTGATCACAAGGTCAAAATCATAAGATGTGATCAAGGAACCGAATTCAAAAACCAAATCCTTGATACATTTTGTGATGAAAAAGGTATTTCAAGACAATACAGTGCTCCCAAGACTCCTCAGCAAAATGGTGTTGCTGAGAGGAGAAATATCACTTATTAAAGCTGTAAGAACCATGTTGTCTGACTCTAAACTGCTCATCACCTTCTGGGCAGAGGCTGTCAACACAGCCTGCTATGTGCAGAACAGAGTTTTGGTAGTTAAGACACATGGTAAGACTCCTTGTGAACTGTGACACAAAAGGAGACCATTCATTAGTTTTCTCAGAACATTTGGATGTCCTTGCACCATCTTGAAAACCAAAGATCAAATAGCCAAGTTTGCTGAGAAATCAGATGATGGACACTTTGTTGGGTACTCTTCTCAAGCTAAAGCTTATAGAGTATACAATCTTAGAACTAGAATCTTTGAGGAGTCAGCCAATGTGACTTTCAATGAACACACACCATGTGTAAAAGGTTCTGGTCCGGATTGGCTGTGTGATCTTGACTTAGTTACCAACTGTTTTAACAAATCTTGTGAGAATGTTTCAAGATCTACAGATAATAGGTCAACAGAAGATCCTGATCCAAGATTTGAGCTGAGAAGACCAAACAAGAAGACTACTTCAGCTCCTGTGGTGACTAACCCTGCAACTGAAGCTCCCATCAGCACTAGCATGACAAATACTGCTGATTCAAATGAATTGCCTTCAAATTCCAGCTCAGAGGCTCAGAATTCAGGAGAAGGAAGTTCAAATGCAGGAGGAGGAACTGGAGGTGGTGACAGTGACCAAGAATTTCTTGATGCTGATAACCACTCCATTGAAGACAACATGAATGATGTTACACACTCATTGGATCAAGTTTCTCTTGATAAGTATGCTAATATGATTGGGGACTCTTCTGTGCCAGATCAAAATTTCTCTAATTTAGATCTGTCCAACCAACTTGCTATGATTCCTCAACTTAGGATCCACAAGTCTCATCCCACCACCAACATCATTGGATATGTTGTCTCAGGGGTGAGAACAAGAGGACAAACTCATGACAGCCATGTTTGTCTACATTCTTGTTTCTTATCCCAATTTGAGCCTAAGAAAGTTGATGAGGCTTTGAAGGATAGAAGCTGGATTGAAGCAATGCAAGAAGAGTTGCTTCAAATCAAAAGACAGAAGGTTTGGAACTTGTGCCCTCTTCCTCAAGGGAAGTCCGTCATAGGTACCAAATGGGTATTCAGAAACAAAAAAGATGATAGAGGGATCATCATAAAAACAAAGCTAGACTAGTTGTCCAAGGATACACACATGAAGAAGGGATTGATTATACTGATGTCTTTGTTCCGGTAGCAAGACTTGAAGCTGTAAGGATATTCCTGGCTTATGCTGCATCCAAGGATTTCAAGGTCTACCACTTGATGTGAAGTGTGCCTTTCTCTATGGGGTGATTGATGAAGAAGTTAATATTAAACAACCACATGACTTTGCAGACCCAGATCATCTTGATTATGTCTGCAAGCTTGATAAATCCCTTTATGGACTGCATCAAGCTCCAAGAAAGTGGTATGAGACACTATCAACCTGCCTCTGTCAACATGGATACAAAAGAGGTACTATTGATGGGACTCTCTTCATCAAAGAGACAGGGAATGACACATTGCTAGTTCAAATATATGTAGATGACATCATCTTTGGTTCAACTAATCCAAAGCTCTACAAAGACTTTAAGATGCTAATGAAGAGTAGATTTGAAATGAGTGCCATGGGGAAACTCAATTTCTTTCTAGGAATTCAAGTGAAGCAGGTTGAAAATGGCATCTTCATAAGTCAGTCAAAGTATGTTCAAGACATACTTGCAAGATTCAAGATGACTGACTGTAAGGTTGCAAAGACTCCCTTAGCCAGAAACCACTCCCTTGGTCCTGATCTTGAAGGGGAGTGTGTTGATGAACATCTCTACAGGGCTATGATTGGGGCTCTTATGTATCTTACCGCTAGCAGGCCTGATATTATGTTTGCCACATGCATATGTGCAAGATATCAAGCCAACCCCAAGATGTCACACCTAATCACTATCAAAAGGATTCTTAGATATCTCAAAGGTGCTCCAAATCTAGGCCTTTGGTATCTAAAGAATTCAGACTTTAATGTGTATGCTTACACAGATAGTGACTATGGTGGCTGCAACATGACTGCAAAGTCCACTTCTGGGGGATGTCAGTTCCTTGGTGGAAGGATAGTCTCTTGGCAATGCAAGAAGCAATCCTGTGTGTCTGCATCAACTGCTGAAGCTGAATACATTGCTGCTGCCAGCTGCTATGCTCAAGTGCTTTGGATTCAGAATAAGATGCTAGACTATGGGTTAAATTTCAAGGAGACTCCCATCCACATAGACAACAACAGTGCCATATCTATTACAGAGAATCCTGTGCAGCACTCAAGGACCAAACACATCAACATCAGGTATCATCTGATTAGGGATAATTTTGAAAAGGGGTTGATAAAACTAATCAAACTTAACACAAATGAACAATATGCTGATTTGTTCATAAAATCTTTTGTTGAACAAAGATTTAAGTATCTTGTATCAGCTATTGGGATGATTAACTTTGAATAGATTTTTTCTTAATAACTTAATCAATTTTATTTCCTAAAACTGTGTGTCCTAGGTTTCTATTAGATCACTTCATAAGCCCAGTTCTCTTTGGAAGAAAAAAAAACTTTTAAGATGATACCTCTTAGAATGATAAAAATTTACCTTCGGAAGAAGCAAAAGTTGCCTTCGGAAGAAAATTTATGTCTTTAAATCGTTTAAACAACTTATCTGAGATTTACCTTCGGAAGAAATTCTTGAAGTATCTTCCGAAGCTTAAATTTTGGTATAAGTACTTAAATGCATTTTAGGAACAAATTTCTTTCGAAAGCAATTTAGTCTCGGAAGACTCATTTATTTCTTCAGAAGCCAAAATTTTCAAAACTCTTTGAAATATCTTCCGAAGCAAAATTGCCTTCGGAAGCTTTGATTGCAAAGCTTCCGAAACCAAAATTGCCTTCGGAAGCTTTTACTACTTCCAAGAAAACTAACTTTTTGGGCCCCTTTTTCAGAAGTAGGACCCACTTGCGGATTTCAAAATTTATCTTTTTGTCATAACTTTGTCTCAAATCCAGAGTATATCTTTCCAAACGGTTCTATTTCATCTCTCTACTCTTATTGTTCCTTACCCTAAAATTACCCCTAATTTCATCTTCTTCTTCCTTCCTTCACTACAAAACTTCTTCAAATTGCCAATCTTGATCGTCATAACGACCCGGATTTCACCATGCACCTACACAGGCAACATAATCAAGTTGCCCTGTTAAACTCTGAAAAGGATCCAAGCTTCTCAGACTTTTGTAGGTATCTTTCTTTGTCTCACTACTTCACCTCCCTTACAATCGATCCTCCTCTCTATGAGGATCAGTTACTTGAGTTCTGGTGGACCTGTTAAGAGGTCACCATGGATGGGGAGAAGGCACTATCTGCCACAGTGCAGGGGAGGACGGTTTTCATCACTCCAACCATTATAAACACCCACTTGCAGCTAGATGATGAAGCAGGTGAGCTGTCCTTTCCAAAAGCTGCTGTCAACCAATCCTTTGAGAAGATGGGATATGAAGGTGACTTTTCAATCAAGACCTTCAGGAAGGGGAAGGTCTCATTCTAATGGAAATACCTCCTCCATATTGTCATCCACAGCTTATCCAACAAACATAGAGGATGGGACCAGATTCCAGAAGACCTCTCCTTCATTGTCCATGGGATTGTTTAAGGGGTCAAATTCAGGTATTCTCAGTTTGTATTTACAAATTTACTAGCAAATTTGGATTCCTTAGAATATTACATGTTCCCCCGGTATGTTCAACACATTCTCAACTGTGAATTGGGACCACATTTGAGGGGAACAGGTAATATTCTTAAACTTGCACACATGAGGCCCGGCATTTTCAAGATATTGAAAAAGCCAACAGTTGGGTTCTCAGGGGTTGAAACAGCCCTTGTCCCGAAAATGTTTGAGCTCATTGCTTAGGGTGACATCCTAGCAGCCCCATCTAGTGATGAACTAACACCCTCCACCTCTCAACCACCATCAAGGCCAACAATTACCCTCACCTACACTAGAAAATCCAAATGAACCCCTGCACTTGCTATTGAGCATGTGCAGGCCCCCATATCACAACCCACACAGGAGGAAGTGGACACTCGAGCTCCCACTTCTCCCGAGGAGCAAACCACTCCCTTTCTTCAAAAGATCAGTGATGAGGTTCCTCATGCTTAACCTGATGAGCTCACAACTCCATAAACAGCCTTAAGCCATCACTCTGAGTCTCAACACTCTAGTGATCATTCTTCAGGGGAAAGCTACCATCCCCAGCCTCTTGATCTTAACCAACCCATTCCCAGCTTTGACTTATACTCTGATGAAGATTTGGGATTCAGTGAGTACCATGAATCTCTCCTCTCTACCCACACTCAAGGGGAGATGAGTACTCCTGCTTCACCCATGTCTAGCCCATATCAGACACCTCAAACTGAGGTGGATCTTCCTGTGATTGTCCAGGAGACCTATGTGGAAGAGGCTCTCACTGTTGTCAGTGATTACATCTTTAAGACCTCAACCACGGCAACCCAGCCTCTTGACATTCATGGGGCAGTGGAAATCCAGCAGCCAAGAACCCCATGCTGGTGGTGAGGGAGCGGACCTCAGTTCACCTCCTTTATCCCCCAATGATTCTTCAACTGAAGATGAGGGGAGTCTGAAACTCAGGGTGCACCAACTCGAAGACATCTGCACCCAGCTAGTTTCAAAGATAGCTCAACTTGAATCACAGGTGACTATCTTGCAAAGGAGGGTCCATGACCAGCAACTTGAGTTCACCGATCTCAAGGGCTAGTTAGCTGAGAGACCCACAGGACAAACTCATCCAGGACCATAAGAACCTATGGATGTTATGGATCACTTCCCCAGCTCACATATGCATGAGGGTGATGCTACCAAAAAGGGGGAGAAAGTTCTGACAGCCATAGAACCTAGGAGTTCTTCCTCAAGTATGGACATACAGGACTCACCATCCTATCTTGCAGTTGTCCATGCTCAGCAACCTCCTCAAGACAGAGATCTCGACTTGCAAATTCAACATCTGTTTGAGGAAGGGATACCAAGAGCAATGTCTACCCCTTCTAAGAACTCAATCATGGGTTGGGGGTACGATGGTGATAGGAAAGCTCTTGTACTCTCTAGAGCTCAGGGTCAACTAGATTAAACATTTCAAATCTAAGTTTCTATGAGGGTATAAATTTGGTAGATCTGGCACTTGTCAACCCAAGCAATAACAGACAAGCTGTCAGATTAGCCAATCAAATTCAAGACTGGGTGCTGGCAGAATTCAAAAGGAGAACAGCATCATATAAACAGAGCCTAGCAGTTGAAGCCTTTAGTTAACTGGATGTTGAGGTAGACCCCAAGATTAGCTTCAAAGGGAAAGCCTTGACTGAAGGCCCAGAGGCTGAGACTGTGAACCTTGAGACACGATCTCCTCCAGCACCCCATACCCATAGTGAGGCACCAGCTGGTGATGGTGCTTCATAACCTCTCTCTGGCTAGAGCTTAACTGCTGAATCAAGCAATGAAGGCCAAAGCTCTTCTCATGATGAGTCATCAAGATCTGCAATTGATAAGGCAAAAGGAAGATGACTCCTGAAGAGATTGAAGAAGAAAAGAGAGAGAGGAAGAGGAAGCTGAGGGGAGAGAGTTCAAGTGGTTCCCCAGGATTCATGCATGCTACAATTCTGGCTACCCCTGTACCAAACACTCAAGAAGATGAATTAAGGGCAACCAGGCTCAACTATCTGGGGACCAGGAACTTCAACATAGATGAACTCATCTCTCTCCCCTTAGAGGAGTTAAATAAACTGGCTGACATTGAATTGTCAAATGAGAGGAAGGAAGCAGAGGATGCAGCCTTGACCCTCAAATACAAGGAAGAAATAAAGAGAAAAAGGCTTTACAAGAACATTCCTATCCTCTTCCCAGTTCAAGAAAGTCCTGAGTCAGAGACTGTGGCTGCTGAACAACCTTAGGTAGTTGATAAAGAAGAAAGATTAAAAATGATCAACTACCTGAGTGCCACAAGTCTCTATCAGGCACCTGAACTCCTTCCCTTGCCTTATGATTATATATTATTTGAATACAATAAGCAGCTGGAAGAGCAAGCCAAAAAAGAAAGGCAAGCTGCAAGGAAGAGGCAAAGGGAAGAAGCTGCAAAATCAAGAGCCATCATCTAGAAAAGTTAGAAAAAATCTGCAGATAGGCAGAGGATGATGAGCTTCTTGAAGCTGTATGGGTTCTCTGGAAGGAAGCTTGGTCCCATGTCTCTATCCATAATGGATGAGCACATAAGGGTGATCAAACAGAAGATAAAAAGGGGAGAGCTTATGGACCTTCATTCATCATCAAATCAAGCTCAACTTGAAGTTGAGGTAAAGGTTGAACCTACAAAGACAACACCACCTGCACCTAAAGCTGCACAACAGCCAACTTCATCTTCTAACCCATAGCAGGGTTCTCCTCCCTCTCCTTCTGAAATTGGGAGAGAGGAGATCCCAAATGAGAGGGAATCCACTGAAGAACTTGGTACTGAAGACCAACCCTCTTAGTTAAAATCATCAGGGAGGAGAAAAAGGATGGCCAGAAGAAGATCATCAACTAAGAAGAAAAGAAAAAGGCATCCACCTCCCAACCTCAGGATAAGTCAGAACATCCTGAGGAAGTGCATGAAGAGGACTCTTAACCAACTTCTATCATAGTAGAGCCTCTCTTTGTTGGAAGACAAATTCTATCCTGGACATTTGCTGAAGATCCAGACAGATGGAATGTCACTAGAGATCAGGGAGAACAACATGTCTACTTCACAAGTGACATGCTTGAACTCCCTCTGCATGATCTCCATGACATGAGAAGGTACTTCATGAGTTTGAAGAATCCAGATTTGCTGATGAAGAAAGGAGTTCTGAAGATCCTCATGTGGACTATCCCAGTATGAAGAACCTCTCTGTTTTGGTAGCATCAGCCTAGGGGGAGTTTGTAGGAACCTCTGAAGTTAAGAGGCTGATGCAACCAAAGGATACCAAAACAACCAAGTCTTCCAACATGCACTTTGGAACAAAGAAGAACCAGCTTTGGAAGTTTTACACACTCAAGAGAAATGCTAAGTGTAAAATCTTCCGAAGCCAAAGTTCAGAAGAAACTGATGCGGAAGCTTTACACTTAACTTAGAAAATACTCTAAGTGTAAAGTCTTTCGAAGCCAAAGACTCAACTCTTCCAAAGGTAAAAGATGAAGTCTTCCGAAGCTCTCCAGACAAAGTCTTCCGAAGCTGTTTAAAGACAAGACTGATTTTCTTCTGAAGAGAGAGAAAAGATACATTTTCCATCAACTTTATCATAAAGCAACTTACTGTCCGCTGCATGCTCTGATAGTTCACCAACTATCATCATTTGGTGAAACTTCCATGCTTTATGATAAAGTAGATAAGGTCTTTGTCTGCAAGTTCTGTTTTTGTTCCTTTTTGGCTTTTTGTAATAGGAAAGTCAGTGAGCTATAGCATGTCATAGTCACTAGTCAAAAGGCAATCTGCCTTTTGACTTTAGGCTGATCTTGTTGTCTAGATTAGTCACTTCCAACTGTCTTTTTGCATATTGACGGTTGTAGGATGTAGCATAAGTAGTCTCCGGTTCTTGTATTAAAAATATACTTGTACAACACTTGTAATAGAACAAGAGAAGCAATATACAACTTCCTAGAAAATTTTATCTTGTGTTCTTGTTTTTACTTGTGTTTGTCTTGTATCTTCAGTAAAAGTTCACAGTTCCCTATTTGAATTGTTAAGGGAACTTAAGATCCTCCTAAGTGTGTTAACTAAGTGCAAGCTTAAGTACCCTTTAACGGTTCTACATGTATGAATTGTCATGCAGATTAACTAAAGAGTCAAAATTTATACTCTTTTTAACTCATTATTTGTATCTGTATGCTATGATGTAACAGTTAGTTTAAATTATTGTAGTTTTTTGTTGTGTTTGTATCATTTTACCTTACTATGAACATCAATGAAACACCTTTTTTGACTTTCCACTTACTCATATACAACAGGATGTTTTAGATGCTTACTTTATCTGAGTAGTATTGTAATTGTTTAGTTATGTGCAATTATCAAGTTATCGTTCCTTTTGTTATATTTTACTTTAAATGGTTTAATTATATGCAAACTATTGTTTTAGGTGCTTACTTTATTTGAGTTGTATTATAATGGTTTAATGATATACAACTTTTATTGCTACTTTGTCTGTTGTATTCTACCTGCAAGTTGAAAAAAATCATAACATATATACCTATAAGTTCAAACTTATTACGTACCTGCGAAGATTGTTTGATGCGTACTGCAACTTGCAACCTGTTTATGTACCAGCAAACATTGTATATCAATTTAGATCTTTAGTTACTTTGTTGTTTAATTGAATTAATACATTTAAATCCATCTGCTAATAATATTTTCACAAAAGTCTATATACAGAGTATTATCAACAACATTATAACTTACGAACCTTTTTAAACAACAATAATATTTTTGGATTGAACCCGTGTGTTACACGGGTCTTTAGCCTAGTTACTATATATGAAATTTAAAAATCTATCAAATTAATATACACACATAATGCTAAGGATGTAAACACTTTAAGTTGGCATGGAAGCTGTTCGGCATCGGCTAGCGGAAAACATTCAAATCAACAGAGCTTAATTAAACGTGCTGGAGCTCAAGCTCGAACTTGTATTATGGCTTATTTAAGAAACAAGCCTTTTATTTACATATATTTTTATTTAATCTATTACTATATATATATATATATATATTACATATGTGTATATCAGATATGAACAATAAACTATGTAAAACAACTAAGTATCATCAGCTTTAACTTACATTTATGTAAATCAATGATTCGTAATTCACATTTATGTAAATCAGTGGTTCTTTTGGTTCTGAAAATAAAAAGTGGTTCTGTAATGATCCTGACCCTATATATATATATACATGTATTTTCATCGCGTGTATAAAGTAATATCATGTAAATAAGAGTTTAATAGAATTGTTGTGTTGAGTTTGGACTTTGGAAGTCTCTATTGAGAGTTATGTTTATGATTTTTGTTGTTTTAGGATTAGTATGAGGATGAAATGAGCTTACGAGAAGCTTAAGCTAAAAAAAGTGTCAATGTTGTCAACTTCAAATATAAAGAAGGCACAAAAGTTGTAACGGCTCTTTAGGTGGGTGTTGTTTTTGTGGGATTATTTTGATTTCAGTTCTTCAATTTGATTTGATTGGCATTTCAACACTTTTTGTTATTTTTCTTTATCGGCGAATGCTTCATTTATTTTTTTATTGATTGCATGCACAAACCCTATCCAGGCATCTTAGATTATATAGTTTTTGCTTAAGATTTGAGTAAATAATGGTTTTTGTGGTCTGCAACGGTCTTGTTAGCTTCTTTGGAAGCAACAGCAGCATGAGAAAGCAACAGTCGTTAGAAATCACTTGATGTACAACTACTCCTGCACATGGTACAACAAAGTTCAAGAAAATGCAAAAAAAGATTAGCTGAGTTTGAGTACAACATTTTAGCGCATAAAGATAAATGAACTGGGTTGGCTTAGCTTTAGGGGTGTAAACGAGCCGAGCCGAGACTAGCCCGAGCTCGTTAGGCTCGAGCTCGACTCGTTTTAACTTTATAAACTATTTAATAAATATTGTTTTTAATATTTTAAATACGTTTATAGTTTTATAGAAAGTATTTTGGTGTCTTTTTATATATAAACACTTTTAAAAATAAAATATTTCTCAGGGTTAGAATTTGATAAGTTTTAAAACTATTTTCTGAAAAGGTAAGGTATGACAAATAAAAAGAGAGATATATATAGTCTAACCATTTTTTTATACTCAGGAATCTTTAATATACATCACCTTTAGATCTCGATCAAGACTCAATATGACAGTATTTTTCCTTATAAATTTTGTCAAACTTAACCCACTTATTACGTTTGTTTAGCAGCATATGCGTTGGGATTTTACATTTAAAAATGGTTTCACACTGCATACCCACATGGTCTTAATTATGCTTCAAAGATTGGTATTTGACTTTGATTATTCTCTTGTTAAATTGTTGAGTGAGCAAAATTACACAAGAATATTTATAAAAGTCACTTTCTTTCCCAGCAATTTTAGAATTTTTGATGAGTTTTGGTTGCTAAAAGCATCTTCAATGTTAAATCATTCAAACGTTAAAATCATATCAAATCAGTTGTCACATCAGATTTGTATTCATTCTTTAAAAACAATCATCTTCCTTTGGTGCTACAAACTTTTTTATACCTCTACATGACGAGGGCCCCAACTTTTTGCCTGTTTGAAGGCGTTCTCAATGCTGGATGAAGACCATCCGAACACGAGCCAAACGGATCCTCCAGTGGGCGTTCAGTGCCATCTGGACGCCCGCAATAGAAATGCTCTAACAAACAATGATTCCAGTGAGCCTACCAATTAATCAAGATGAAAGATAAACTAATTAATTGAGAAAGAATTTTAAAAACCACACATATTAATTAAAGCATCATCTTAGCCACTAAAGATTTTGCCTATATATTTGGAAGGAAGTTAAAAGCTATCAACAATCAAACACAAGAAAATGCAGGCTTCAATCTACTTGCATTCATCATTCTCTACCAAAACCTCAACTTTCTCAAACACATGGTTTCCTGCCAAACAAATATTAAAATATCATCATCTTGTATCTCCATCAAATCCGATGCTCCTCCTCGTAATCATATCTTATATATCTTTCCTTATGTTTTTTTAATAATTCTTCATTGAATTGAACTTGCAGTGTTCATTTGTTTGCCTAGCCATTGATGCATGATTTATTATCTCATCATTCAATTCATGTGTAGGAATATTACACACTGATTGTGATGATGTCCCAATGGTGAAACTTGATTCGATGAAGCGAGCAAATTCGACCGTTTGCAGATTATTACAATGATCAAGCTTTATCCGAAGTCTAATCTATTTCTAATGGCGTGTGATTGAACAGTGCCGATCTTACTTCATGTTTCATGAAATGGATGCTAACAATGCAGAATCTTTATTCAAATACCTACCATTGCTCTCCTTCACAGAGAGTTACATGTATCAGGTGTCCAAAAAGCAATTTGGAATCTTTCACTCCTCATATATTATATTTTATACTTTGATGTAAACATGCGCTCATCGATCTAACGTGTGCAGCTGGACACCATAAATGAGAAATTCAAGCAGTTTCCGTCTGGTGGAACTTCATTGAGAAAACTTGCTCTTCTTCTAGAGGGCTGTGGGATGCTTACGGATAGGTTAGAATATATTGTTATTGTTTCTTATCTTCAAATGTTAGCAGAGTTTAGTTATTGACGTTTTATCGTTATAATAAATTGATTAGTTTTATTGTTATCCATGCATTGTAATCTCTCAATATAAAGAGATCTGATTTCGCAGTAATTCAACACACAAAAAATCATAGTCTCCAATACAGTTTTTCAGTTCTTTTAAATTCTTTCAGTTAACATTATTTGTCGTCTTATGAAAAATAATTTCAGGATAAGCAAGGAGTTAAAGTGTGGGGAAGAATACTAGGCTCTAGAAAGAAAGCTCTGTGCTGCATTAACAAGAAAACAAGAGGTGATATAATGTGATAATTGTCTATAATTCCTAAACTAACATAATCTAACAGTTAAATATATAATTACGGCTTACAGATCCAATTAGAAGATGTTATGAAAGCAAATCGTCTGCGGTCCACTGACTATCGGGTGCTGAATCTACTATTGTACCAGCTGACAGGCAGAGAGATCAATGAGACACACATGGAGTTCGTGTCGGTAGCAGAGTTCCTTGGTGAAATATCTGATGACTTGTTAGTACTATCATACCCGTATCCACATTAACCATTTTCTATTGTTATTTGAATTTATTTGCTAATCAATAACTAACTGACATTGAGGCATGTACACCATGCAGGTTTGACTATGAGGTAAGCCGCGAGTTCTCATTCTCACTAAAACTTCAGTTATTCAAGTAACTGCCTGCGTGTAATCCTAAATGATGTCGATCTTTTGTGACGCAGGATGATGTGTTGGAGAACACTTTTAATATCCTGCGCATGTTTGTTGGAATATATGGAGCTTCCTCTGCACCCACTATGCTTGTGAGTTATCTTTGTTTCAATACCAAAGGGCTTGTTGTCTAACAGTAGGAAAGGTGTCATACCCCAAGTAGTCAAGAGTTCAATTCCCATGGTGGATGGGTGGTGTAATTTTTGGAGTATGATTAAAGGGCGTGTGTTTGCAGCATATAAATTTCCATGTGTCTAACATAAAAAGCTCTTCATATGACTAGGTGAAATCGTTAAAAGAGGCAGAGGAGAAGTACAGTTACTTACTAAGCACTTTGGATCCTTCACTCGCTCTCAAATATCAAAAAAGACGCGAAGAAGCCGCCATAAAAGGTTAACTGGATTAATATGTGGATACTAGCTAGACAAATTGACTTACTTCAATGCATACAAATTTCTGCTTTTGGTTTTCATGTTTTCAGGTGGGAAGGTAGTTGGTTATCCTCTGGGAACATGGAGCATGCCGCAGGTTATCGAAGATGAAGATTCGTACAGAAACGAGATCTCAAACGCTAGGCCACCAGGCACCAGATAATTGAGTTCAGATTCATATCAAATGAAATAAAGTATTATGAAACTGCAATCCATAAAGTGTTAAAACTATGATCATGTATTTGTTACAAGGATTTCTAATAAAATGCTATGAAAAGCCAACAAACAAATGAGTCTTTATGTTTGACACTCGTCCGAATCTTTTAATTTGCTAAACACATTCCTTGAACCTATGGACTAGTTGCACACATGTAGGAAAGTGCATCTATCGAATAACATTATAGCTTTTGATAAGTGGACCCACGACACCAATTTTTTTTATTTCTTATTTGGAACGGTAGAATTACTTTTATTAAACATAACACGTTCTTTTTGGGAGCTACTAGCAAAATGTACTACATCACAGTATAACTTTTGATTACATTAAAACTACTCCATTGACTCCAAGGTACGTTGTAACATTTTGATCCACTACTCACTAGTCACCCAAAGAAATGACAACGCCTTAATGTCTTCTACCAACTTGAATCTAATACCGGCCTTTGATTAAAATTCTTCTCGTTTCTCCTCTTTCATATGAGCCATACCTAGGACACCAATTAAATATGCCTTTCTTCAATGTAATACTAATCAAGTCATTTACTGCTATTGTCTCTTGAACTAGCCTTGAAATGATTATATATCTTGTAATACTTTTACGTTCAAATTAAGAAACATAATTACCAATTAACTTCTTTCATGTTGGTGGGATGTAATCAAGATATAAACGTATTAATTAAACAGGTTGGGTTAAGCAGGTTAACCCAAGTATGAACATTCCATTAAACTGAGATAGAAACGATAGCACAACACCTGAACTTTTTGTGTTTCGAAAATTGTCATGCCAGACCCTTTTGCGATTAAGCATCCCAACTAGAGGGCCATATGATTAACTATGAATAATATACTTAAATGGGATTAGAATATTAGATGAACTAGTACTTTTTAAAATGGATTTTACTACAAACATATTATATTATTTTTAATAATATATTTAGATAGGTGATTAAAAGCAACTTATTAACCACCACGAGCTAGTGTTATACTGTTATGGACATATGGGCTATGTTGTTAAATAACTACTCTTTCAGTTGGAAGTTGATTCATTTTGACTTTCTTGGTCAAACCTATGACTTGGGAAGTTCAATCTTGAATATATTGATATGGATTTTATAGATATAACACCGATATATTTGCAAGCGGATACCCGCAAAATTTGTATCCGATCAGTTTACAAAACACTCACATGCCCAGAACAACCGAGTTATTGACCAAAAAACAACCTGTCACCTGATTCATGCACCAAGTATTGTTCATATGCTTATTTCAAACAAGAAAGACGCCACCCAATGTCATCACTGTTCTTCCTAAAATGAGACGATACTTACGCACATTTCTTCACTTCAGCAGCCTTTATGATGTCAATGAATTCCGGCTAAAAGACAAAAAAAAAAAGTAAAATAAGAACATGATACTCCTAGAGGTTATTATGTTTGATTCTGCACATGATCCAATAATGAAAAATACCTAAAACACCCTTGGAATTACAGCTGGCAGAAATAAGGGGTGTAATCGAGCCGAGCCAAGCCAAACTTGAGCGTAGCTTGTTTGACTTATGAGAGCTCGATCTCAAGCCAATCTCGTTTCAAGAACTATCTCTTAAGCTCAAGCTTAGCTCGTCGGTAGTTTTCAAGCTCAACCTCAGCTCTAGCTCGGCTCGTTTATTATTTATTGATTAATTTAAATAAATTATACATATTGGAATTATAATTTTCATATATAACACAATATATATTATTTGGTTATTTTTATCATAATTTTATATATATATGAAAATTATTATATAAATATATGTTTTACCTGTTTTTGACCCATACTAAAAATCACCCATTCTAAGTTTAACACAATGCTCAACCGACCCAAATTTTCCATTCACTTAAGTATGAGAGCCGCAGTTACCTTGAGAGAAGCTCCACCTACTAAGAAACCATCAACATCTGGTTGCCCAGCCAATTCTCTGCAATTGGAACCACTTACAGATCCTGCATTGTCATGTCAAAAGTGTTAAGAGCCCAGTAAGCAAAACAAGATAATATAGTTCTTGAGAACTCTTTTTCATTTTCTGATTCAATGTGTTTTTTGGTTCCATCCAGTTTAAATTCAAGTTTCGATCAAACCAACATCCAAAATCAAATTTTTTAGTGCCATATTAAATAAAGAGTATCTTGGATTCTTGCCTTCTTGGTAATCAGGAACATAGTATTTGTATCTAATACTGGTAACACAATTCATGATTGTTCAGTATCATATAGTCATTTCAAATGCATATCCAAACACACTCCTATAAGGGTTTATGGTTTATTCATAATTTTCATTGTTAAAAATTGAAAAGAAAAGAAATAACCTTACCTCCATAGATAATCCTGGTTTTAGCAGCAACTTCAGCACTGATTTTTTCCTCAAACCATTTCCTTAGTCCTGCATGTACCTGTTACATAGCACATACATATGTCATGTTTAGGAAAAAGAACCAACTCATGATCCGTTGGCTTATGCCATTATATTCAGATTTAGGGAACACTTACTTCTTGAGCCTGAGCTGGAGATGCAACCTTTCCGGTTCCAATAGCCCAAACTGGCTCATAAGCCAAAACCACATTATCCCAACTTGAGATTTTGTCTGCAAAGAGATGTAATAGCTCACTTAAGTATTTATAAATCAATACTGTATGAGTCCTAGAGGTGGCAAATTGGTGTGTCAAAAGTCAAAACTGGTCAGACTTATAGCTAAAGTTTAAAGTTTTGTACCAGTTGGTGTGTCAAAGAAGATTACAAAAATTGTTTCGCTTCAAAAAAAATTAACTTTCTGAAAGTGAGGACAAGTTATTGAGATTTTATGCATTACACATACACTTTGGGCACTCATTGACCATTTGACCGGCTATCAATACATAACCTAAATCAACGCATTCATGATAAATGGGATGAAATTGTCAGCTCTACATCAAACTGAAAGTGAGGACAAGTTATTCATTATATCAAGCAAATTTCAAGCTAAAATGGACGCTTGCAAGTACATAACAGAGTAAGTTAGTAGTGACTGAAGTTTATGAAATAAAATACCAGCAATTGCCTTGGTTTGTGCAGCAACAACTTCCATGGTGGTTCCAGCTTCTCGTTGCTCAAGAGTCTCTCCAACACAAGCAATCACCTTCAGACCTTGAGAAAGTGCATATGCAACTTTGTCTCCAACAAACTAAATGAAAAGAAATAAGCAAACATTAATAAGAATATTACAAGGAAAACTTTGAGTTGAGAGGCATAGACTGATTAGATTCTTGCAAGGAAAAGTGTGTACCTCATTTGTTTCATTTAATAGAGCTCTCCTTTCAGAATGACCTAGGATAACCCAAGGGATGCCCAAATTAGCGAGCATCTCAGCACTACACATATAAGAAACCATCTTCAATATTTCAAATGAGAGTGTGAGACTGAAAACGATAATTGAAGAAAGGATAGAGCATGCACCAAATATCATACCACTCTAAATATAATCTACAACAGAAATGCATGAGACAAAAATGGTCATGTAAATACTAAATACTACGTGTAAATGAGATTAGACGCACAGAAAGCACACTAGAATATACGTCTAAAGAGAAGGAAAAACAAGAATATATTCCACATTTGGTTTAAAAAGTGTGAGGTGCTCCGAGGTGCAAGACACAAAGCGTGAGGCGATAGATTCAAGTACAGGAGGCGTCATTATAAGTACAACCAAATAAGACCCAAAATTTAACCAATTTGACGCTGATGTAAATGGGGCGCACTCAAAGCCCACAGGCGCTTTCCTAATCGCCTCAAGCCTCATGCGCACTCTTTTAAACCAAGATTTCACATGACGAGATATAATCAAACATACAATTTTTTAAAAGCAATCATTTGAAAAATGAGGTGCTCCGAGGCGCGAGACATAAAGCGTGAGGAGAGAGCTTCAAGTACGGGAGGCGTTGTTCTAAGTACAACCAAATAAGACCCAAATTTTGACCAACTAATGCAAAGCCCAGAGGCGCTTTCCTAATCGCCTCATGCCTCGGGCGCACTTTCTTAAACCAAGATTCCACATGACGAGATATAATCAGACATACAATTTTTTAAAAGCAATCTAAGCTATGATTTGATTTTCTTAAATGGAGTTTAGTTACAGTAAAGATGCTATCACACCTTGTTTTAAAAAGGACTCTGTGCACTTTCAGTCAAGAAGAGACAATAAATGATACATAAAAATATGGCCCTCGTTTAGTTAAAAAAATGAACAGTACATGATACAATCGAACATACCTAACCTCACCGGTGAATGCACCACCTTTCTTAACCCAGCAATTTTGGGCTGCAACTTGGATCTCAGGTCTCAATTCACTTTTGACATGAGTAAGAAACACAAAAGGAGGGCTCACCACCACCTCTGCAAGAATAATGATTTGTTGAGAATTGTAAAATCAATAATGCAAAAAACCTTAAAAGAAAAGATAGGTGAACAGTGAACTCAGGAACTCATAACAGTAGTCACATAGAATTCTTTACTTATAAACAGTGCAAGCTTGAGAAACAAGATTACAGTTTATGCATCCATGATCACTGCCTTGACACTTTAAAATAAGAAGAGAAGCAGATAATGTTTAATGCTATTAAGTTATCACACCAGCACTTATAACAGTGAAAATGAGGCGGATATTGTTTAAAGGTTACTTAGCAATCATACCAGCCTTTTTAACAGCGTACAGTTCCCGAAAATATTGCCAGATTCATTTAGCCTAAACAACCTACCACCTTCAGTCATCACGTGAGGCCATGAGCCCATCAGCTTAAAACATATTTCAATGGCCAGATATTTTTAGCCATGATTATATGATATCAATGACCAGATGATACCATGATTCCTACAATGTAGCTACTTACCAACAATGTCAGTGGATGGCAATTGACCGGCATCAAGTGTTGACACTATCTTCTTCACCTCCTCAGTAGTTCCATTCTACCAATATCATACGAGCAAAATCAGGTTACAAATACTATAAGCACATTCCATAAGTACCAAAACAAAAAGGATCCTAACATATCCTAATGCTAAGAAGAAAAACACCAAAACTAAAACCACTTTTACATTCAAGGAGTGAGGACTGTACTTCAATCACAACTTTTTCCTTCTACAACACTCTTACAGAAACTTGACGAACATGTTCAAATCCAAATTCAATATCAACTTATTCCATTTACAAATCGACTACATCGTTAAGAGTACAGCAGAACTATACATACATATGATAGAATTCTCAGTCATTAAGCAGAATAGTAGACAACAGATCATCAAATCAGTACTATCCACACCGAATCCGTGATATTCCTTAAACTGATCCTTCCAGAAATCATTCTCCGGGCCTAATTTCAAACTCAAAACGTGCGTATCAACGTTTCGACTCGATTAAACCTCGACATGACTACCGTCACTTAGATCGAATAACAGTTTTGCATACGATCAATAAGTTTTATACTGTGAAGTAGAAAGTGTTCATCAAAAACGGATCTGATTAGATCAGAGCCAATAGACATAAAAAAATAAAAAAATAAAACACAAATTCAAGTTCATGTATTTGATTTAGAACAATAAATCAGATCGAAGGCTTACGCATTTCCAGTTTCCACCGACGAAAAATTTGCGACCCATCTCCGATCAAAAAACACTGACTAGTAGAGTGAGAGAGAGAGAGAAATATGAACAGGTCCGATGAGATTCGGTAAACTCCACGGGAGATCACCGATAAGAATCGCTTATTTATGCCAAACATGCGGATCACAAAGTAGTGTATAGACGGAACTACCCTTGGTAAAGGTGAGAGAATAATAGAATATACGGTTTTCTGAGTAAGGCCGTTCAAAAAGTTTGCGACTCGATCCAAACTCGCTCGATAAAAACTCGTTTGAAATCGGTTCGGCTCGGCTCGTTTATGAATGACCCGAGCCCAAGCTCAGATTTCGAGCTCGTTAAACTAAACGAGCCAAACCGGCTCAGCTCGGATTTTAAACGACCCGAGCTCGAGCCCACCCTACCTCGGCTCGGCTCGGCTCGGCTCGTTTACGGCTCCATTTGTGAGTGATGGATGATGGGTAGATCTGTCAACAGTGGATAAAATATGTTTTTTTTAACGATAGATGGAATTTATACAAAAAAACTAGCAAGAAATCTCACGAAATACAAACATCAAACAATTACATGGGAAATTTAAAAGAGCACAACTGAGCTAATTAACCTTCTAAACCGTTTTTGTAATCCATAAGAAGGAAAAAAAGTAACTTTATCGAAGATCTTCTAAACCTACCGGGTGTTTTTTACAAAGAACCCGATCAAGAATATCACATATGAAAAGTAACTAACTTAGATGTACAAGATTTCGAATCGATTATTTTAGCTTCGGATGTGATTCAGATTTTGGATCTTTTCGGTTTTCAGCTTTTTAACACCTCTAAACGTTGTACATTCCATGGTCTATGGTGGATTATTTTTGCTTGGTGGTTTTGTGTCTCGTCTTTTTCTTCTTGAAATTTGCTTATTTTTCAAGCAATAAAAAGTAAATGAAAATATTTATGATATTTTTCAAACCATATATTCAAGTTAAATATATTTGTTGAATTAGCTTGCATGAATCATGCATAGCCGTTTAGTTGACTAGTAGTTTTGTTTTAAAATAAAATTGTTTAAAAAAAAACAATGTTAAAGGAATAATTCTATTATCTAGAATTAATTATTTGTTGCGCATCTATATTTTTATAATAACATTGAGCACATAAATTTACCTAAATTTGTTGAACTAGCTTGCATGAATAATGCATAACCGTTTAGTTGATTAATAGTTTTGTTTTTTGAAGAAATGTATTTCAACGGAATGTTTCTATTGTCTAAAAATAATTATACATTATAGTGTTGTTATATGCTCATATTATGATAATACGATTTCATCATTGCTTTTCTTCGACAAATTATAGATTTAGTCCTTATTTTTCACCGCTGTTGGCAATGTTCTCAACCACTAGAAGAGTAACTAGGTCCACTTTAGTTTGATGGGGGTATTTCAAGTGGCTTGATGGATTTGTTGTCGAGAGGTGGGGTTTCACAAAGCTAAGTAGTTTTACTTCAAGTTTGATCGGTTTAAAGACTTCGTCCCGATTTCCATTCGCCTTTAGAACATGGTGATAGTAACAAACTATTGTGTATGATTAAGTGGAAAGTCAAATAAGGTGTTTCATTGATGTTCATGATAAGATAAAATGATACAAACACAACAAAGAACCATAATAATTTAAACTAAATGTTACATCATAGTAAGATAAAACGATACAAACACAACAAAAAACCATAATAATTTAAAGTAAATATTAGGAAACATATGAGATAACGTTTTAACCCTAAACAAAGTAAACAAATGACACTATTCAATCCTTTTAAAGCTTAATATCACATAATCGTTTCAAAATATAGAGTTTCAAAACGTGTTGAATAGATTATCTAGAAAGCTAAGATAGAGTTTCAAAACAAATTCATCATCATTTGCCCAACTACAGATGCATCAAAACAATTTACACATATCAAAAAAATTCCAATCAAACATAATAATAATATAGCAATATACATAAAAAGAAATAAAGAAGTTTAAAAATCAGAAGCATGTAATACATCTTCAAAAATGGATTTTCGAATCAGATCACCTTCAAATCAAAATAATAAAAGAAAAATAATATCAATCCAAAAACACAATCACAAAGAATGAAAGCTTAAATATAACAAAAAATAAATACGTTTTCTTGAAGAAAACTTGAAGAAACCGAAGCCAAAATGATAATGTTGATGAAATCTGTCGAATGTGCTATCATCAGAATTTATAAAGACAAATTGCGAGTGTTCCAAACAGATACCATTTTTTAAAAAATTTTAAAGATGATTTTTTAAACAAAATAAAACTATTTTTTAAGAAACAGTTAAAAAAACAATTTTATCAACGAAAGTTTAAAAAGATATTATTGTTGTTTTACTTGAAATATTTATATATTTAATTTAATCATATTTTATATAAAAATATTATTTTATATTTTCTAAAATTGTATACAAACTATTTGATATTTTATTTATTCAATTTGTGTGTTATAAAATCAGGTATGATTTCATTTCCAAAGAAAGATACTCATGAATTCCTTCGAATTGAAGAGGAATCGATGAATAAATCCCGTAATTTTTGTCACGATTCGAATATAAACCGAGCATTTTATGAATTTGAAAGTGTTCTGCAATGTTTGTAGATGAATTATTTGAAGAAAGAAAATCATCGGGTTTGATTTCATTTCCAAAAAAAAATGCATTTTAGTTTAGGGTTAAATTTTCAAAATTTCTCAAAATATCTCTAAATGAATCTAGATTAACATTGAGAACAGATGTATATTTAAACAGGAATTAAAAAGAATAGAGACTTAAAAGAATATCACGTGGCACTAAAGTTATTGTTTTATTAATAAGTATAGATATAGATTATGATAATATGATTTCATCATTGCTTTTCTTCGACAAATTATAGATTTAGTCCTTATTTTTCACCTGTGTTGGCAATGTTCTCAACCACTTGAAGAGTAACTAGGTCCACTTTGGTTTGATGGGGTATTTCAAGTGGCTTGATGGATTTGTTGTCGAGAGGTGGGGTTTCACAAAGCTAAGTAGTTTTACTTCAAGTTTGATCTGTTTAAAAGACTTCTTCCCGATTTCCATTCGCCTTTAGAACATGGTGATTTCTGATTATGTTGTGCGCCACCCCTTTGGCTAGGTTGTTTTACGTCAATCGTCGCTTTCATCACAACTAACAACATCCATTAAGTATTTTGTTTGCCAAGAACTTGCTAGAGAAGAAGGAAGAAAGAGAGTGCGGGGTTGGTTCTGGTCGACAAATTATAAAAGAGTTGAGATTAATTTCTTTGTTTTTTTATCTATATTTTTTAAGTAAATAAACAGCATAAAATGGCTATATACATCACTGAAGAAACCAAAAAGGTTAACGTCAGTTAACATAAAGAACATACCGTGTTACAACTTTTCAAATAGATGATGTTTATTTAATTATGGAAGGTTAAGAACAAAATCACCAAGTGTATGTTTCAGTGCATATTTTTTGGATCATTGGCGTAACAAGTTTTATTAAAATTAAACAAACTGTCGTAAAAGAAGTGACTAATGAAGATCAAAATTTTATAAAAACCACATGTACGATTTATGTAATTTATGAAACTTGAAGAATGTAAAATGATAGTTCATCAAAAAGAAAATGTGATATCTCACAACCCAAACAACCACCAATGGCAAAAATATGAGTAAATCTAGGGTGTGCAAAGGTATCACAAAAAGGGAAATATTATTAGATTCTATAGTGGCTCATATAGAACCCAAGTGTTAAATTAAAGAATCCATGCATTAAATTAAGCGAATGCAACGAGTAGTGAGTCGACTCACCTAGTCATCTATTCAGGGTTGAGTTGTTAGCTCCTTGTTTGCTTCACTATTCTCCTCGGGTGCTAGATCTGGATAACTCCGGTGGTTCAAAGAATGCAGCCAAACAGCAACAGCTCCTTCTTTACGCTCTGTTGATGCAATGTGAGAATAAATATGTTTCAATTTGAATTCTTCAGCTTCATCCGCATATGCTTTCATCGACACCTCTTCATGGGTGTCTCTCCATTTCTGGTTATATGATGAGAAAAAGCACTCGTCCAAATATAACCCGACTTCAGGAGCTGTAGGCACATTGATTCTAACATCCCTACAATCATCATATAAAACAAGTTAAACAATTTCGAGTCCTGTTTCTATTGATCAAAACTGATTATGCATCTAAGTAGATCCGGATGAAAATAAAATTGCCTGATTATTTAAAACTTAATGCACCTGATTATCTAATCATCCAATTCTGATTTTTCTAAATGCACTAATCAATTTAAAACACTTATGAAGCTATATGCGTGTCAAAATACCCCTTAAAACTACACTTGTTTAGAGTTCTGGAGGGTACTATGCTGAATTTCAACGTTCAACATATTGTTCAAACTTAATTCACGAAAGAGTTGCAATTATAGTTTGTTACTATCTAACATAAAAGGGACTATCCAAACCAAGCCCTAAACCATGTTCTTTCTTAACAATCATACTCCATGGAACTTGAAAACCAGCAACAAATTAGGCTTAAGAAAGGCAATTTACAGGGTAAGTGTTACAATATCATACAAACTAAACACATTAGAAGGTCACACTGTATAGTTGGGAACTTTTTTAACATGAATAAACCATGCTCAAACCAGCCCTTATTTTCCTCAAATAAGTATACTACCCGCATCTAAAGCATAGCACCCAATTTAGAATGTCACAAGGTAAAATAAGCATGTTGGGCAATGAGTAAGGTCAGGTTGACCCGGAAATACTTCTTGTCCATCTTTCTAAGAATTTATACTAATTAGCATCTCCAATATTCAGTGTTGTAAAAGTCGCTAGGTGCTAGTCGGGCGGTGAGGTACCAACTAGGCGATTAATCTGATTGGAATTTTTATATGTAATTTTCAGTTTTATACATCTATGCACACATATTAATATGTAATTTTTAAGAAAATGTTTAGTTATATATACACACACACATTGGCCAGAATTTCCAAGGATTGGCTGCAATTTCCCGGGTTTAGCTAGAATTACAGTGGTTGGCTGGAATCCGACTGGAATTGTGGAAAATCACCAATTTTTGGCTGATTAAGACAGCATAGGCCTGATTTTAGGCCAATTTGGGCGACTACTGATTATAGCTCCAATTATGTGAAATTGCCAGGCTTGGTGGCCGGTTTCTAACTAATGCACGATAAATCAGCGACTAGAACCGATTATTGAAACATTGTATTCAACAATAATCTAAGTTTCTCAATAAAATGATTTGCGAGGTTATAAACATTAAAAGCAATATTGGACAGACAACTTTTGAGTTTTGACTCATTTGACCTATAAGAGAGAAACCATAACCCGAATCAACCAAATGTTAAGCAAATGAGTCAAATTTTTAAATTGCCCCCACCAGTTATGATTATGAAGTTTCTTAAGATAAAAGATTTCACATAAAACTATCTGTTCTTCTAGAGGTGAGATCATAAAAAAGCACAAAACTTCCCAACAAAAAGAGTAGTGTATCTTTATATAAAAGCAATGAATGAAAGAACTAACTGTTGTAGGGCCGTTTCAATCAGCGACTCTGGAGCACAATTCCTCATAATCGCAACAGCAACACCAATCATCTTCCGTATCTGGTGAAGCATAAAGCTCTGCCCAACAACTTCACATTTCACAAACTCCATCCCATCAACCGTAACTGTAGTGTTAGCATGAAACGAGATAATATACCGATTAGCAGACGGGTCAGCCGCCTTTGTTCTCGTAGTAAAATTATGAAAATTATGAGTCCCTTCATACTGTTTAAGAATCCTATTAAACCTCCGCCTCACTTCGTCATCATAACTAAACACATTCTTTTTCACAACATCAGAACTGTAATTATCATCACATTTTTTCTCTAAAGCAGATAACTTTTCCAATGATTGAGCTTCAACAACCACAGGTTCATCATTCAAACCATCTTTACAACCATTCCCATTATCCACACATGCTACATCTTCCATCCTACCATCAGATTCCAACAATGCACCATAGGTGTTCGACGAAATGCCTGACCGAATTTTACCGTTTACCCGAACACCCATTTCACCATAGACCTTCCACCCTTTATCCGAACACTCTAAACAGCTGACACCCTCATTTTCAGACCCTAAACTACCCAACACACAGTCTCTATCACTATGAGACGCAGGGTCCAGTGCGAAAACAGGCAACAGATAAACATACCTCCGTCGATCGCAGAACTTCTTGGCACTAAACGAAGCTGTCACACGCTTATACCCGAAGACGCGAAACTGAGGGGGCAAGTGACTGTTGAGTCGCTCGACGAACCCCGGTGGATCTACATAGAACTTACCGGAGACCACTTGCCCCACGGCGCTAACGCCCTTATCAGTTCGTGCAGATCTTGCGAAATCGTAGCGATTGGGGCAATTGCGTTCGTTTTCGGGGACGGCGCCGGAGAAGTAGAGGGCTTCTTCGAGGTCGCCTTCGATGGTTTTGGCTCCGGGGTTCTTTTGCATGCCTTGGTAGCCTACGCCGCAGTAGGCGAAGAGGATGGCGGCTTTTCGCCGCTTGTATCTGGGCTTTTTCTCCGTCGTCGTGGTGGTGGTGGTTGATGTTTTGAGTCTTTTTGAGTCGGGTTGTTCCGGCGGCGATGGTGGTGGAAGTGGTGGTGGTGATGGTAGTGCCGGTGATGCAGGGTTTTGATTCTCCATTGTTGTGGGTTGTGGGTTGTGGTGAGTGTGTGAGTACTGTTTAGTTCGGGAGTTGGGATTGGTTTTATGGTTTAGTGGGTGAGGGTTTTGCGAGTTCTAACAGTAAAGAACCCTAATACATGCGTGCAATGTTTTTATATTCGGATTGGATCGGCCGGTCCAATCGATCTGATCGGGATTCGGTGTTACCGGCAATCCGATCTACCTAGATTCATTTTGTGTTTAAAAATTCGGCCGATTGGGAGCGATTTGACAGTCGAACCCGAAAACTTTACTCTAGTGAAAATTAACTTTAAGGCTGGAAGCAAGATAGAAACGTCTTAGAAGAGATATATCATTTAGTTTTCTAAATGTTTAATGTGCACAGTTGCACACCATGGATGTTAGAATGGAGAGGGCATGATATGAGGTAGACACAAAGAAAGACTAAAAATACTAGTTGCCTTGATTGAATTATGAGC
Organism: Flaveria sonorensis; assembly: GCA_025506505.1. NCBI lineage: Eukaryota > Viridiplantae > Streptophyta > Magnoliopsida > Asterales > Asteraceae > Flaveria > Flaveria sonorensis. The sequence goes on along the minus strand of CM046438.1, from coordinate 52,695,838 downwards.
TATTACTTACTGTTGTGATTTGAAAACTTATTTACTTTTGTAACTATTACTCGAAAGCGGGGTGCGTGGTGGTTCACGGTTATGGTTGTTCGCAGGTGGTGTTCGGTTGTGGTATACGGTGGTCTACAGGGAACAAGCAAAAGGATTTCAGTTTCTTTTTAATCTATTGTGGCCATAGCTTTTGGAACAAAAAATGTAAATCATTATCTTTTTTTTCTTTTCACCCAAGCAATTAGTTAATTAGATTTTCAAACTTAATCAACTATTAACATTAATATACTCGCAGGCCCCGGGCCCAGTTAGATTAATATTATAGCCCATGTATAGAACCAAAACCCGAACCAGTAACGTTTATCGTTTAAACGTTTTAATCAAATAATTTATAATTTTTATAAATTATTAAATCCCGATACTATAATTCGTAAATATATACCAGTTAATTAAAGTAAGTGGATTTGTAAATCGTTGTCCAACGTGTAACTCATTCAGGTCATAGCTTGGTTGTCAACGTCGATTGAATTGAACCCGTACATAATTCAACAAGTTCTTCGTGGGATTTGCTTCCTTTTGGTTTTCTACTTGCAAGTATGTCAATATCTTTTCATATTGTGTTTAATTCTATTACAAATTAGTTTGGAGCTCCATTGTTTTGTTAACTACATTTTACTACTGCTCAATTGATGTCACAAGTTTTATTATATTATTTTTTGTTTGGAATTATTATTGGATGGTTTTGAAATCATAAGGGAGTTATTTTAAAAAAAATAGATTAAAATGTTCATTAAGGGTTAATGTATTTTCATTTAGATCACTGGTGTTTCGAATTTTTTTTAAATCCATTAAGGTTGCTTTGGATATAGGCTTGATATTTTCTACTTTACTATCAATAGTATGGATTACAAATGAATTCTTGTGTTTAGATCAGTTAGGTATCACGTCAACATATATATTATTCAAACATAAATTTAGTTCCTCATCATAAGCTCCTTGGTACATTGATTTTTCAATTGCTGATTACCGGGCCATTTCATTAATTTTTATGTTTTATAATGCTCTGATGTGACACGTTTTGCATACATGTGGTTGTTCTTTAATTGTTCATATTACCATTTGATAGGTAGTTGATTTTATGTTTCTAAAAGTCTTATTTTTGCTATGCAAGTTATATGGTATGGTAGTGTTCTTTGTATGTTTTTTTGTTTTTCAATTGTATGTATGTACATGAAAAAATTTCAGTAGTCATTTTGTTTTTAGTTAATATCAATAAACATGACTTTCACCTGGGTCGCACCTGATGATTGCATAGCTAAGATATTAAACAAGAAACAGCTCAAACGCGTGGTTAGTTAATCTTAAGTGGGATGGTTTGAAATAAAAAGGTATATGGTAGGAAATTATATATTGTATTAATCCGTGTCTACAGTTGTTCTTTATGATTGGGCGTGGTTTACTCAGATGATGCCAGCTCCAGCACACGTGTCTGTCTTTCATGAGAAGAGAGAAACCTTGTGTATAACCTTCCTCTCTCCGCTTTCTCTCATCCAAATACTTAAATCCTGATACTATAATTCGTAAATATATACCATTTAATTAAAGAAGAAGAAAGTGAATGGAGAATCTCTGGATGGAAGACGATAGAGATGACAGAGGCGATTTTGGGTTAGCGGCGTGCGACATATATATAAAAGTTATATGTCGTTGGCTCTGTTCTTTGTCATTTGGCTAGCTTCCTTCGACGGATCGTCCTTTATTTGCTGCCACGACATAGAGATGAAGTTGGTTTCCCCACTTCTTCACACCACCGGTTCGCCACCATGGTCGGGAAAAGTATCACCACTTCTAAGGTTCATCACCATAAAACTCAAAACTAATTTTTGCATGTTTTTTCCTCACAAGCGATAATAGTCCCTTCGCCGGTTCATGGCTCTCTTAAGTGTGTGTTTTCAGTGTATGGATAGTATTGAAATAGATTTCTTGAGATTATTTATTAATCTAAAGCGAACAATCTTCATTTGGTAAGGGTAGGGTTTCTTCAATCTGTTTTTCATGATAGGAAATTTGAGTGATTTCAAAACCATATACATGATTTCATGAAATTTATCGTGTATGTGATGTCTAATAGCTTAGAAACATCTGATATGTCTGTTAGCGTATATGCCTAATAGCTTAGAAACATTTCAAAAAGAATTATTGTGTTGATTATCTGTGAATTTTGATTAAATTTGACTTAAGAGTATTTATAGAAATTTTTGTTCTAGATCTTAGTTATTGATTCAAAATGAGTTAAACCACCACTATAATCATTTTGAATGTAAATTCTAGATTTGAAATTTGATGAAATGGTGGTTTTGACAACATTTAACCCTAAATTCAAAAAATTAGGATATGGTATTTTTGGTTGACTATCAGGTGCTCACCTATCATTTTGGAAATGATTTGTTGATTTGTGAGCTAAAACTTTCTCAGATGAGTATAGAGTTTTGAACATTGTATAATTAAATCAAATGGTTTAGCCCAAGATCATGGTCATGTTTCTCAAAATTTGAGTAGCTTTAGTAGCACTTCTAAAGAACAATAAAGATTTTAACTGGCAACGCAAATGGAGACAAGATGATGAGTTCTGCAGGTACTTAGGAGAGGTCGTTTGTAGTGTTAAATGATACTCTGTTGATATATAATAAGATGTAGGGGACAATTTTCATTGCTATATGCAATAAAACATGAATCTGGGAAGCTTTTAACATGTTTGGTCTATCTGTCATTGAACTAAATTTATGAATCAGCCATATGTTCATAAAAGTGTAGGGTCACAACTCACAAGTGTTCCTTATGGTGCTGCCCTAATCATCTTCTTTGAACACTATGCATCAGCAGAACTGTGACACTTCTTCACAAGAAATTTTTTATGGTGTTGCCATTCCTTCAACTGTATGGAAGGTGAGAAAGTTAACACTCATTTTTTCTATATATGAATTGATCAAATTTATCAATTTGGCTTCACTAAGTTTGCTTTATATGTTTTTATGATGAAAACTTCATAGCATTTTCTGTAGAGGCATCTTTATATTTTTCTACATTTATCAAACACAACATCTAAGGTTTAATATGTATTCTTTTATGCTTTCAACTGTTGATATATTATCTTCGAAGTGATAAGGGGCTTTTGTCATCGGAAATGGCTAAGAGGAGATCTCGATACAAGCAGTTAAAAAAGAAACTTTTGATCAATCTGGTAATTTTTATTAACGCAAAAATCCCTGATGCACATGCTATGTTCCTTCAAAGCATGCTTAAAGTCTTATAAGTTAGCTTGATTGTTGGTACATTTAAATAGTGTTTTAACTTTTAAGGCTTCTCATTAGCTAGCTATTTTTTTTCTTAGTTTATGAGACACCATTTAGGAGTTTGTAAATTAAGTTGCAGTTAACATATATTCTCTATCTTTCATAAAACTGTCAATCAAGCCCTTTATATAACCCATCACAAGATGTTGCGTGTACGTTGAGTGTACTTGAGTATAAGAAAAACTGAAACTATAAGGCCTAAAAATGTTATCTATTTGAACAGAAATTATCCTATTGGTTTTTCATAAATACAAAATTTGTTTATATCAACAAAATCTCTTGCCATGATAGACAGGTACGGAGAAGAAACATATCCAAAAAAGGTCTGGCACTTGATAACATCAAGCGTGTAAGAAATAATTTTTAAAATGATTAAAATACAAGCGTGAAAGTGATGACAAGTTTTAAAAAGTTAGCATATAAGATTTCTCAGGTTCGATTTTGGATTACTCCTAATTTGTAAGAGACGGTGTAAATTTTATCGTACTTAATATCAATAGTTTCATATTAATTTATAGGTTGTTTTCATGGATATCTGTAATCTTGGTAAAACTTCAATCCATCCCGCAGCAACGCGTGCGTCAAATTTCTCGTTATAACTATTCTAGGTAAATTGCCTTTAAGAGATACGTTTGAGCATGAGAAACACTCGGAAGTCTACCCCAAGTAAGAATAATTTACCTATATGTTAAAAGAAAAACTGAATGAAAAGTGTTTGTAAGTGGGTTTTTTACGATGTTTGAAAGTGGGATTTTTTTGTTGCCAAGTGGGCTGTTAGTGTTTGGAAGTGGGTCTTTTTTGTCGCCTGCTGGGTTGTCTTTGTCATATATGTCTTATTTTTTACATTTAGTTGGTTGTAGTTTCTTTCATGAAATTTGGGTGGGTTTTGGGTTTTTCTTAACACGTGTGTGCTCCCGACTCAGCTCTTGTCGACGTGTTACGTTTTCCTGTTTTGTTTCAGTTTTTTGTAATTTTGTAAAAACATTGCCTTTTCAACATAATATCAATGCTTTGCTAGAACGCACCATACAAAAATTGACAATACAAATCGCGCAACGCGCAATAGCGAACACAACTAATTTGCTTTAAAAAGCATGTCCCGAAAGGAGAGAAATAGTTTGTAAGAGAAAGCCTAAAATCTAAAGGCTTAAAATCGTATAAAGTGTAGGATTTATGTTAGATACACTTATCTAGTAGATCAAATGTTCATATGAGAAGATGGCAAATTATCATGTTCTATACGTGAAAAATATCTCAATCGGTAAATTTGAATAGTCTACCATTGTTACTTATTTCAATTTCCCTAATATATTTTTTAGACATTAGTTTTTCCAAATAATATCATCGAATAAAGCATTTTATTCTCTATAAATTTAGTAGTAATGCTATATGTTTTTTTTCTAAATCGAATTAAAAAAAAACGCATATATGTCATATGTATAACTTGCGTAATTATTAACATAGGTTTGCATGATAGTCAATAAATGCGTAATTTTCCAAATAAGTTGTGTAATTAATACTTCGCATAATCCTAAACATAGGTTGTGTGATCATAGCATAGATTGCAAAATCTTGTGCGTAATTATGTTCCATTGTGCGTGATATGGCGCGAACTGATTTACCATTTCTCTAAATTACATGTATCATGCCCTAGTTTGTTTTATTCCAAAATGTATTACTAAAATACAAGCTGACATAAGAATTCGTAACTAAAATATAGTTATTTTATATTTATTTGTTATAAAATAGTAATTTTAACGTATTAATTTGTGAAAAAATAATATATAATTTAAAATTCTAGGTCAAACAAGTTGTGTTATTCATAACATGTAAGTTTTTTTGTCCGTCGCGTTTCAATTGACATTGACATGTCTTACACTATTTTCGGGTTTGATTCGTTTTCGAGTTCGTGTTAAATTTTCAAATTCATGTTAGGTTGGACACTTAGACCCGAAAAGAATATCTTGCATAGCATTTACAAAAGAAAGATGGAAATCAAGATGCCGAGTTCGCCAAAAGAATATCTTCTATAACTCTAATTAACCACTAGTTATTACAAACTAGCATGCCACTTAGTTTTTTCGTGAGTACTAATTTTGTGGTGACATCATTAATATGGATAAACCTTATTTTTAAAACAATTTAGCCAAGGATATAGTATACATAACGACATAAATAACATTTTTATGCATTTAAAATACTAGAAGAGTGCCCGCGCAATGCGGCGGGGCGATATATTACATCTGACACGTGTTTCTAATTTTTGTTATTCTTGTAGTAATTTTACAAAAGTCTATTATATTTTTTAAGCTAAAATTTAAAAAACCAAATAAATGAGTTTTGAATGACAACTTCTACATTTACCCATTAACTTATTGTACCTCACAAAATATAGATTGGTTTAACAAAAAACTTACATCAAAATGTTTAAAAAATACACAAGTTGTAATTGTAGTCTCAAAAAGTTTTTAAACATGATAGATTAAAATATATAACTGAAATCATAAAACAAATTAAAATTTTTTTGTTTATGGGTTGATAATGTAAAATTTTATGTAAATTACAGTAAGTGTAAGGTTATTATGTAATTAACTGTAAGTGGTAATCTGTAAATAATGTTAAAAATATTATTTTACCCTCAAAAGTTGTTGTATCTTATGCATTGAATAAAATAATTGTTTTTAATTTTATGGTATCTTAAAATACCCTCTCATATGCTTTATGTATAGTATAGATTTTTACGGCATCGGTTAGTATAAATGTTTAAAGATGTTTTTTATTCACTATTATCTCATAATATAAACTTCATTTATTAGAAAGAAAATAACTTCACTTATTAGTAATTCAAATTTGTTACATATTTATGTAAGTGTTAGTATAAATATTTAAATTTATTTTTTTTATTCAATATTACCTCCCAGTTTTAACTTCATTTAATAGAAAGAAAATAAATTCACTTTAGTAATTCAAATTAGTTAAATTTTTACGGCAGCGGTTAGTATAAAGGTTTAAATATGTTTTTTCATTTACTATTACCTCATAATTTAAACTTCATTTAATAGAAAGAAAATAACTTCACTTATTAGTAATTCAAATTTGTTAAAATTTTACGTAAGTGTTAATATAAAGGTTTAAAGTTAGTTTTTTATTCACTATTACCTCATAATTTAAACTTCATTTAATAAAAAGAAAATAACTTCACTTATTAGTAACCAAAATACTTATATGTTCCATCTAATAATTGGTTACTAAATGTCTAAAATGATAGATAGGGTTGAATTATTAGTTCTTAAATTCCTAAAATAATGCAAATTTAAAATATCAAATAGTTTAAATTTGTTAAACTTTTATGTAAATGTTAGTAAATATAGGATTATTATGTAACTAATTGTAAAGGGGTAATCCTTACATAATGATATAATTACTATTTTACCCTTAAAAATGATTATACCTTATGTATTAAGTAAAATATGTGCTCTTAATTTTAGGGTATTTTAAAATACCTCTCCTAAATGTTTTATATATAGTATAGATACATAGCTATGATTCAATTAACCCGAAATAACAACAGTTTCTACACATTTCACCCGGTCCAGATGTAAAAAATACCTCATGCTCATTTTCTACAAGTGTAGACTACACCTATTGGGTTCTTCAACAAAGCAGATTTAAAAGTGATCAATTTGCGCAAGCTGTCCAATTCGATGGGAGTCGGCTCGAGGTCAACGTAGGCATGTTACGGACATTGATGTCAACAGGAAGCATGCGGTATTCAATATCGAGGTCTCTAAAGATTTTAATCATCTCTTCGACTAAAAGAGATCTACGTTGCCATCGTTCACCCATGTCTTGGAAGTTCATACGGTGGGAGAGCCATATCGATATCTTTAGCCGGTTCATGTCTTCAACATCCCTCACCACAATCAATGGTGCAGGATACCAATGATCACTCTTGTTCTCAATATAGCTGGAATGACAACAAACCATTCGGTTTTAGACTTTTTTCTAGCATAACGAATCAAACATATTTCTATCCGGTTAAAAACTAATTAAAAAATGTACTTAATTAGCCTACAAACACGTTCAATTCAGAACCAATTTTAAGTAGAAGACCGTGAGAACTGCATAAGCATTTCTACACGTAGTAGCACTGGGCTACTGGCTTGACATAATGGGATAGAGAAAAATATGTTATGCAATTATGTAACCGTCTTATGTATCAAGCAATAGATATATCTGTTTAAGCAGTTCTCGAGTTTTTTTTATTTAGAATGCTCTCATTAGACCTATGGGTTAATATCAGGTCCATAGGTTAAAAGATCAGTATCAACACATACCTTGTTATCCTTTCCTTCATTAGAGCAACCCTTTCTACGGGAGTTGATACATGTATACAGAAATCAATGGCATCTCCCATATCCGGGCTGCGGTAATAATTGGCAATTGGTTTCGTGGCCAAGACGCTATTCGGGTATATAATCTTTTGGTTGTCGTACCTCAAGAAAACCGTTGTTAATATATTCATCTCCTCAACTACCATCTGCCGTTATTGCAACCACTGAAATTAGTATGGTGACACGAACAAGTTCATAATTCGATATGTAATAAGAGGTGTCAATCAGCACATCATGTTAGGTTTACCTCGAACACTTTTTTCTTTACCATTTTTCTTCCATTTTTCAAAAAAAAAAAAAGACGATATATGATCAATATGTTTCATATAATTATTACAAAACTACATTAAAACAATCTAATTTATTCAAAATATGATCTAGGAGAGATTGTATGCATTGATCAATAAGTTTCATTTAGCTATTTTTTTAGTTTACTTATTGGAGTAGTTAGAATTAAACATAACTCAAAACAACGTGCACAAAGTAAATGGGTTGAGATTGTCATCTACAAAATATATATTTAAATGTTTACCTGAACACTGTCGATTTCACAACGATCACCCACATCAAATGGATGCATTACGAACAAGAAAATAATGGCCTCAAATGTTGTCTTGCATGTATTACCAAACACAAACACTACCAAAAGCAGTTGCGAGCTTAGGAAAATAAAGAACTTTGTAGTTGCCACTTTAAGGATAAGAAGCCAGATCACGATTATTAAAATTCCAACAACTACATTCAACATTTGATGGAGTTTGTTTACGGCTGTCTTCGTATCATTGAGTGATAATGCAAGGGCTCTTCGTTCTCGGAACACGTTAACCTGGAAAAAAAATTATTCAGGTTAGGTTTGATATTTGATGGTTCCATCACGTAAAATTATAAAATTAGCTTCATCAAGGACCAAAACTAAACGAAAGTGTAACTTTAATGAGAAAATAACAAAAACAGATAAGAAATGTTTTTCGGTCAATATAAAATGATTTGTGTTACTATGTAATACGACCCACCCATTTGGCTACCTCGTATCAAGAATAGAAACATACGTACCACCCAGTTTTTGAGAGCTCCTTTACTGATTCCTTTCGTTTCACTTTCTCCGTCAAAGAGTCGTATTGCCTTCAAAGCTTCGTCCTCTCTTAAAAAACGCATCAAGTCCTCTAAGTAAATGCGCCTACCAACATAGTGAAAAGACGATCAATAGGAACATAAGTCCACATTTATGTTTATGTTCACAATTGCGGAGACACAAGAAAGTCCATAATCCTGTCATTTTATCATTTGTTTACAATACAAATGAGGGGTGTCCATCATTTCAGGTTGACGGTTTTCGGGTGGGGAGGTGAATGGTTGAACCATGACACAACCTTATGGTTATTCATGTCAAAAACATCAACCCTAACCCAGACACACTTACAATCATGTAACTGAACACGACCAATTTAACTCCTTTATCTAAACGCGTCAAATGGGTTGACAAGTAGTAATTAAGTTGTAAGGTGTTAATCAGGTTGATGGGTTGAACAAATGTGTTAAACAGGTCATAAACGGGTTGGCTGGTCAATCTGTTTGATTAAAGAGGTTGGTGGGTCAAACCCTTTAACTAAACCAAATGCGTTAAACAGGTCAACCTGAATACAGCCTGTTTAATTAATGGTCAACTAGAGCACGATAAGCCTATAATACAACCAAAACCTGGGATTATTTGTTGTGTTAGAAATCGTCACCCCTAACACAAGCACAAACAAGGGGTCACCCCACAAGTTTGACCATGAAATCAATTAACACTAAGATTAAAACGTACTTGGAGCCTTGTTTAGCAACATTGGAGAATATTTTCTTGGCTGCTATCTTAGCCTGCTTTTCGTTTGTGATCTGTACCGCGGACTCATCCTCATCCTGTGTAGTACCCTGCAATTGCTCATCTAAAGTAGATAATACACCCGTACGAACAATATTCATCAACCGTTTCATATTCCAAGCCGATATATTCTTCTGGTTTAACCTATGCAAGTGATCAATAGTAATCCCCTCATCAACCTTCTTAGGCGTAGCAGCTTCAGAAAATTTACCACTTTTACCCGTCATAGGCGTGTTAGTTCTTGGAGTTCCAATAAACCTCCCGCTTTTCTTGAATATATTCGCCTTAAGATCAGGCGGTAAAGTGGCCCCTGCTTTCTGAAGCTTTTGAACTTCTTCTATCACTCTATCTTCTTCTTCCCGTTCTTGTTGAATCTCAATCAGAGGCGACCCAGAAAGTGTCTCGATCACATACTGGTTAAACAAAGATTCTTGAATTCGGTCAAAAAACGTGCTCACGTGGAATGAAGAAGCTAAAACCTTCACGAGTAGTGTTTTCAATAGCCAAACAATCGTACCGACCAGAAGACAAACCCAAACCTTAGTCACATAAGGCAAAACATCCTTCCCGTGTGCCAACCGATTGACTTTCTCATCAAATATACATTGCCAAGCGATCAAAACCAAAGCTAACCAAACACAATTTTGAACAGCTTTTCGCAGCCCGTATACGAAATACAAAACCCTTTTTCGCAGCACAAAGTTTCGTTCAATCAAGAACACGATAACCCTAATCATCCAACCAGAAACCAATCTCCCACAGATCAAAACCAAGATCATAACCCCCCATTTCCACAATTCAAGATCAAACAAGAACTCGTGCTTCAACAATGGAATTGTGAGTGTGCAGACTAAAGCAGCAATGATCAAGATCAAACTGAACAGTTGAAGTAAAGTCCATTTGCTATACCTCAATTGCTTGTATTCATCTGGTAGATCATCATCAAGAAACGGATCATCTTCATCAATCTCACTACCAGCTTTCGGTAAAGCTCCCGATTTCGACAGTCTACCGGATCTCTGATCGGTCTCCGGCTGATCTATCAACCTTGACTTGGTCTTCGTCCGCAATAAGCTTGATTTTCTGCTAAACGAAGCGTTCCCCGAGCACACCACCACCTCATCGCCACCGCCACTGCCACCGGCGGCACCACCGCTGCCGTTGGACCGCTGCCGCACCGGCTGCGGCTCAACCACCTCTTCATGAAACGAAACCCTAACCTCCTTCGGCGTAAGGATGCCGTAGTTGTTCGGACTCTCGGCGATCCTTGACAACGCCGGCGACTGCTGTGGCGACGGCGTATCGGACGTTCCGAAGTCGAATTTATCACCGTCGTTGGTGAAATCATAGCTCGAATCTCTCCATACCTTGTTAGGGTTTTGATTGTCCGCAACAGTGTTGAACTTGTACGCTGCTAACTCTGGTTCTTTAGTAGCAGCAGCTGCAACATTGCCGTTTGTAGCAGTTCCGATGTCCTTTCGACGTTCGCCGGAGTCCGGCGGCGACGGCGACGGCGACGGCGACGGACGCATTGCAATAGCAGAACTGAGATCAATGGTGGAATTGCTTTGTTGAAGAAGGATTTGTTTATCTTGAGGTTCGATCTGTGGTTCGTTTTGTGATGATCTGTTGAAAGATTATGTGAATCTGTTCATGTGATTCTAGAGATTTCAAGAATGTGAATCAAGGGTGTGAGATGATTATATTATTATTATTATTTCGGTTGATAGTGGAGGAAGCAGGTGATGAGTCATAAGAAGATGAAAGCAACCAAATAATTTTGTAAGAACGACATACTTTCTGTTGCAAAAGAAAGACCCTAAACTTCAAACCGTTTTCTACTTTTAGCTCTTTATAATAATATTGTTGAAACTTAAACCTATAGTTTTACTTCTTTTTCGAATGTTCTTTTGTGTTTTGTGTCTAGATTTAAAGAGTGAATTGTTGTTGTAAATCAGTAATGGTTGTATATTTTTTGTCTTCTTAAATAGTCAAAATTGTAACTAATTTAAACTGAAACTAGTTTCTTATACTACTACGTGTGATTGAGAAACATTAAACAAACTAACTACCTCATTACCTGCTGTTTACCTCCTATGCGTAATTCACGCTACAATTAGATGAGTGAATGCATGTAGTAGTTAATGGTGTCATGGGAGACCGGTAAAAAACTAATTTTTTATATATGTATATGATATTCTACTGACATTGTATATTTTGGAGATGACACTCATGTAAGTCAAAAAGAAAGACAAGCAAGTGAGTTTCAAAATCATTTAAGCTTTTAGCATAAGTTAAATCAAGAGGTTGTATATAGTTTTTTATATACTATTGTTAAATGATAATCAATAGAAAATTACATTGAACATGTCATAAGTAAAAGAATTTAAAATGTTTTATAAATCTTTTTGACATTCGAATTATATTTTAGGTGATGATGCTGTAAACCAAAAAGAAAGAGAACTTAAGTGAATTATAAATTTGTACAAGACCAACGTCAATAATTAGGGTTAGAGGATTTATTTCCCTAAAGTATAAGGGCCTGTTTAGACTAACGTCAATAATTAGGGTTGAGAATGCAAAAGGTCTAAAAACTAAAACAGTATACCTTTTATGGTCCAATCATGAAGATACACTTGTCAAATTCCTCATATTTTGTTAGGATGCCGCGTTTCGAAACAGTAGAAAATTAGTGCACGTCTCCAACTCTACATGGCAAAAAGGTGGTACTCTCTCTCTATAAAAATCACAAAAGTAATTATATTAGTTTCAAGTATGAACCATACGTTACATCGTGTAGATTTTAAATTAATATTATATTAAGGGTCTAGACATAAATAAAATAAACATGTTTCAATAATATAATCAGATTAAAAAACATCATGATGTTGTGGAAAAAATCTAAACCATATCGCATGTTAGTGTCACTCGATGAGGCGTCTTTAATTTAATAAGTAAATCAATTAAAATCTTATGTTATTATTATAATATAAATATTTTTTTGTGTCACATATCTTTTTATGTCATATGTCATTTTTTAGAATCGTTTTAGTCACATGATATTATTTAAATTAGTCACAATTGTTTCTTAAAATATCTATAAATTTATTTAAATAAAAATTAAAATATGTTTCCTTCTTTATTTTTTAATCATAACTAACAACTAATTTCGTTTAATAAGTTATCTACAATTTTAAAATTAACATGAAATTCAATTTTAACAAGTCAAAGAATTTTATTTCAAATTATACTAATCATGATATTCTGTTAAAAATTTTTGTTTTCATTTATCTGTATATTTTTTATTTTCAAATTATTACATTTGATTTCTATTTAACTCCAAATTATATTTACAAATTTATGAGGTTTCCAACTTCTAAGTAAAATTTAAATAATATCATGAAAATTATTTTTTAAAAGGTGTAAGCTTTTATTAGATTTCTATATATTTGATAAATCATTTTCTACTTTTGTGGATTTCGAATTTCAATTCTTACTTTGAAAGACGTTAGTCTTTCAATAAGTTGTTCATTACTATATCGTTCTTTCTTTTTATAAATAAAATGATATCTACTTAACTTCAATTCATTTAGTTTTTGCATATTTTGATGAAGTCAAATAAGATGATTATACTGAACAACTTTGATCTTAAAGTTTAAAACTTTACCATTAAGGTTCGTATAATATGGGTCTAAATATAATAAAGTAACCAAAACTTCAATGAAACCTATAATGTCGAAATGATAGTTGTTGATCAATAGATTTCTTATTTCCATCTAAAATAATTTAATTTACTTCATTACTTATAAATATTTTTTATAATACATTTGTGTATGCAACTTGCTTGAGTAAATGGTTCAGGTTTTTTGAAACAATGAGTGTATTTTAATATTAGTTGTCCTACTATCAATAAAACATAAAATAATTTGAAGTATGTTAATAGTCCGTATAAGATTTGTATTTTTTATTATACCAATTTGTAAAACACAATGAGTGTCTCGGGTCGTCTTATGGACTTTTTCTATATAATTCCATTAAGAATAGAACTGATCTAGAAAATAAAATAATTAGCATGTCTTTTTACCTAAGACAAAGAAAGTAAAATTATTATTAGAATAATAAATGTTGTATGTAATGATCTATTCAAAAAATTGTCAAAAACTGTTATATATTTTCATTCTAAATTGTTATATATAACAATATTTAATTTAAATGTATAACAATTACATCAAATTATCTATTTAACTTTTTTTTTATAGATAAAGAATGTAAGGTTACTAATAGAACAATAAATGTTATATGTAATGAAGTATTCAAAAATTATAAAATATTAATTTAAGTCTATAACAACTATGTCAATTTGTTAAGTTTAACTTTTTTTTTCTACCCGTGTATCACACGGGTTTATAAGCTAGTATAAGTATAAATAAGCATGTTGCGACCAATTATTCAAAATTTAAATAAAAATTTATGTTGTTGTGAAAATAATTATAAGAGTTAATTACATGATCGGTCTCTGTGGTTTGCTCATATTGCAATATTGGTCCTAACTTTTGAGAAATTACAGATTTGGTCTCAACTGTTTACCAAACCGTAACAATAGTGGTTCTTAGTACTAACTTCTGTTAAGTTTTTTAGTTAAGTAGATGTGAAAAGACCAAATACCCCCAACATAATTTAATAATATCTATATATAAATTATTATATTTCGGACCCACTTTAATAATTAATTAAATATATTTATATATATAATACCAAAAAAACCAAATCTAGCCCTCCCCTTCCCCGTCGACGGCGACCCGCCGCCGCAAGTCCGGCAACCCCACTGCCGCTAGAAGTCCGGCGACCCCCCTGCCGCCAGAAGTCCGGCGATGCCATCAACATCAACACACCATCATCGTCATCTTCTCCACCAACCCTTCCCTCCGGCACCACCATCGTTGCCACTCTTACCACCATCGTCCACCAAGATCACACACCAACCTCAACCCCAACCCCGACTCCAATGATGTGGTGGTGGTAGATTCCGGTGAGATTGTGGTGGAGATCGGCGGGGGCGACAATGGCTTCTTATGGACGAAGAAGGTGGGGTGAGATGGGGTGTTTGTGGGAAAAATTGGGTCAGTGACGGTGGTTCAGGTATGGTGATGGTAGTCGGCTGTTCGCGGTGGCCATGGTGATGATTGATGGTGGTCTGGTGGTGGTGCTTCGTGAGTTGCAGGTTGTAGACGAGGGGAAGAAGGATGCTACGTGAGTTGTAAGTTGTGGATGAGGGGAAGAAGGAGACGTGGGAGTGTGGGTCTCACATGGCCATATTTATATTCATTACATATTATATTATATATGTGTGTGTATGTTTTTTTACTTTTGTCTCGTAGTTTAGGGGTATTTTAGTATTTTTACATTAACCAAAAAACTTAACAAAAGTTAGTGTCAAGGACCAATAGTATTACGGTCTGATAAACAGTTCGGATCAAACCTGTAATTTCTCAAAAGTTATGACCAATATGGGCAAACCACAGGAACCAATCGTATAATTAACTCTAATTATAAAAATATTATATTGAGCTGAATCGATTTCGTATAAAGTTTATATGAAAGCTACATAAAAATAAGCACATAACAATGGTATTTTCGAATGATCGGCCTCCTCAACTGTGTATCGATCGAAAGGTGGGGCGGCACAGCCCCCAACCAAGGGAGTGGTTACGTCTAGTATGTCCCCCCTTATTTTATTGCATTGTTGTAGGAAAAAATCTAAAACATATTATATTTGACTTGTGAATTTTGCTCGTGCGTTGAAACTAGGGGTGATCAAAAACCGGTTCCAATCTTCAAGAACCGGCAAAACCGATAGGACCGAACCGGTTACTATACAAGCGGGTAGGTTCTCGATTCTAGGAATTGTATGTTTGCGGTTTCGGGTCGGGTTGGTTCCGGAGCCCTCTAAAAACTAATAAGAACCGTGAAACCGACTTCACTATAGAAAAAGAAATCTTAGTATGATTGTTCATCTTCATCAATCTAAAACCCTATTTCCATTGCATACGGTAGAGTTGTAGGCGATCATCTTCATCACCAATGTTCATCTTCATTTATGTGTATCTTCATCCTCACCAATGTTCATCTTCATCATCGTGTATCGTATCACCTTAGCGAAACTCTGTTTCATTGGCTGCATTCAATCAACATCCAATTTAATGTGTATCTGATTCCAAGCCTAGTAAGTTCTTCATCCGTATGGTTATCATCAGTTATCTAATTCAACAAGAGTTTAATAATTATAGTGACTCACCATTAAAAAAAGTTAATGTGATATCTTTGGGACTTAACCATTTCGATCTTTTAATAGCCATCTATCCTTTGCGTGAAACAAAAGAGATGTATACATGTTGGTTGGTAATCTTTTGGCTACTCGTGTTTCTCAATTTAATTTAGAGGTTATTTTAAGCACTGGACCATTTTGAACAAGTCGGTTCTTGAGAACCGTCACTGCTCGGAACCGATAAACCGTTTGCCAAACCGAACCGTTTATAATTTGTAAGGTCCGGTCCCGGTTTTGCAATTCAGCCCTTCTCGGTTCCGATTCGAGTTTTGCAGTTCCGGTCCGGTTAAAACCGGTTGATCACACCTAGTTGAAACAACTCAATTTCAATAAAATTAATATCATAACATAGGTAGAAATAAACGTCACGATAGTATATTTAGAATTTAAAAACATTATGTCATTGTGAAAAGAATATTAGAGATCTCTATATTATATTTGACTCGAGTTGGCTTCAAATAAAATTTATATCAAAATATATATAATGATAAGCATATCACAACGATGTATGTGAAAATTTATAAAACTTGTATCCAAAAAGCTATAAGAGATGAAAGAAATATGTTGAAATCAATTATAATATTAAAATACTACAAATAAAAATAAAAGAAAAAACATAGTGATGTGTGTGTACTGTGTAGTAGCCAGCAACAAGAAAACAAAGGAACAAATAAAAAATTGGTATCTTTGTATCATCGAGAACAGAAGACGTCATAACCTGCTTCATGTAAGCATCTATCTTGTCCAATTTTTAGTCATTTGTTATTAAAACTAGCTTACCTTAGAAACTCATACTTTTATCATTTCTCTTTTCACTCATAAAACTTGTACTTTTTGTAGAAGAACGCAATCTTGGGCTCTCTCCTATCCTTCTTACATCATAAGCTTTACACAGTCTTCCTCATTATAAAATCGTATCTTTTATACGTCATTTGAAGATAGGGTCCTTGAGGAACTATATACTTGTGATTTGACTGACACGTGTTTAAATAATCAAGGACAATATATGTTTTCGAAACTTTGATTGTTATCACATCATGAAAACTAATTAACTATTAAAGTTTTGTATTGATAACATGTTATAAAACAACTTAATATCATTTAACTAGAGTATATAGAGAAATGTAAAGAATTATTTATTTTGATTATTATCAAATACATACATACATTTTTGTAGAGATTTTAATAAACATGCTGGAAATTGATAAATTTAATGCTTAACTCTTAGCTTGAAAGGCTAAATCATTATCATTGGGGGGGTAGAATTACTCTCTCAAAAGGAGTCCAGGGGACTATTCCTTGATATTACCTTTCTATATTTAAGACCCCATAAAAATTATTAAAACCATGGAAGGAATTAGAAAGAAATTTGTGTGGGGAGATTTAATAACAAATAAATAAGAGCCACAAAGATCTTCGACTATTATTCGAAGAATGGACGTGTAATTAACTATAGATGGAAATGGAAATGGGATTCTCTGTCAAATCAAGAATTTGACGAATATAAACGCCTAATGAGTATGTTTAGTAACATATCACCTACAAAAAACAAGGATGAGTGTACATGGGTCAATGACAAAGGTGAAATTTCACGGTTTTATGAATTTTTCAATAAATAATCGCTGCTAAAAGGGTACGACCAAATGATTGAATTTGACGTTGTTTTTTAATCTTGTAACTTTATAATCTTTATAGTTCCTTCTAAAATTTGTCATTCAAAAAAGTTATTATGATAGTAAATGTATATTATTGTATATTAACGAACACATGCGACTTACCTTATTATATATTTTTAAGAACATGGATTAATAAAATGATTGTGTAATGACTTGTGGCACTAACGTGTGTAGGAAAGTTTATTCTCTGTGTTGATTAAGGTTCAAGTTTACAATAGACAAAAGGTTTAAAATTGTAAAATAGTTACTTTATAATTAAAATATATAATATATATGATTTAGTTTACTTTTATTAACTAGGTCAACTCCCTGCCCACCCTCCCCCTCATCTCTTTCTATTTCTTTCATCCCTAATTAACATATCAACCGCCGTCATCATGGTTGACCATCGTCATCATCATCGACCATCATTACTAAACCCGTGACTCTCTTTGTCACACCTCGAGAACATGGGTTCAAAGTGTAACGACTGGTTCAAAACGATATTGATCAAATAAGACAACTAACTTGCATAATAAGATTTATTTTTCTAACTAGCCGAGGCATGAGGCCAACTTTAAATAGATTACATCGTTCTACATTATAACATATGTACACAAAATATTACAAATGTATTTATCAAACAAATAAAACTATACCATACTTCCGCATCTATGTAAGCACACTTGACTCTAAAGTGATAGCTTAGGAAATCTTACATTAAATTCATGAAAATTAAACATAATATTGATGAGTTCGTAGAGTTTTAACATCAAACGTGTATAATACATATTAAATAAATCCACCACCAACCCTAAACCCAAAATCCAGTTTCTTATTCAAACTGAATACCTAAGCAACCTATGGCTCCAAACTCATGTCCTATCATAAACATAAGTGAAAGACAAAGAGTGGACTATATGTCGCGACGATTGACAGGTCTCAATGGGCTTCCTAACTGTACGTGGGGATTCCCAAGCAGTACTACACGTATGATTTGTTGGCTCAAATAGAGTTATGGTTGTGTTAGTAAAGTAGGTGCCGTAGAGTAACAACAAAGTACAACTTATTTAATGCAACAAATGATTTGAAGCATGCGCCTTCACCCAAGGAAGTAAGAAAAATCATGAACAATATCGCCTTATGATTGATCACATATCTTCCCATCATACAGCTCCCACTACCTTTTTCTTAATCTTTTGTATAAATAAAACTTTGATCATTTTGTTTTTCTTGATATGCAACAATAGTATTTTGATCAGATTCAAATGAAAGAAAAAGATGAACTCAGATACAAACCAAGAAAAAACCAAGTATCACATGGAGTCCTCAGACGGAGAAAAGTCTAACATCATATAGCATACACTTCAACTGACATACAACCCAACCATCGATCAATTCATTGCCTCAGATGAGTCGTATGCCATTATCATCGGCCATACGGAAAGCGATCAAGCGTAAAACCCCGTAATGGTAGAGGAATCGCGAGGAAAAAGAGAGGTAGACCCCCTCACTCGACCCCCACACACCACCGTCATCACACGGAAAAGGTGGCGCTCGGGTGATCAGGTCAATGCACCAGCGACAGAGGAAAAAAAAGAAGAGGAAAACCCTTTCTCTCCACCAACACATGACAAACGGGTCATCGTTATGGGAGCTGTGGAAAGAGGAAGAAAATCCCCTCCTCTCTACCCATACACACTACCCACTGTCACATCCCAGTAGGTGACGAAATATGTCGGGGCATGTAAAATGTACATAACACGTGATACTATTAAAAAGATAATTTATTTAAACAACAGATTACATAAGTCGAACAAAGAAATTATAAATTGTTCAAACAAACTTTAACATAAAATAAAGTTTGATTTATTAACTAAGTCCACGAGCATCCGGTGTGTCATAAACTTGTAGGTATATTAAGCAGCATTGTCAGTGACTTGCATAGTTTTAAAAAACGTTTGAGGCGTGCCTCGAGGCGCGCCTTGAGGCGAGGCGGAGGAAAATTGAATCCGAGGCGACGCCTCATAGGGTCTAGCTAATACGTACGCCTCATATAGTCGAGGCGGTATGTGAAATGCAGAGGCGGTAGTTTTTGGTGAGGCGGTTGACTTTTGGGCGGGGAAAAAACCCACTAGCGGCATTTTTTTCACTCTCTTTATAATTAGACCACATAGTAGGCAAACGCAGACCACAGAGGGCTGCAATTTCTCAATTATTCCAGGTTTCACCTCAATTATCGCAACTTTTTCAACTATCCCCATCGTCATCAATTATCGCGTGTTTCCCTTTGTTTCAAAATCAGATCTGATAGTGAGTTTAGTCCAGAATGGGTTTTCATTTATGTGATTTCTTTTTGATGACTTCTTAATTTGCTAGTTTAGAGCCGAATGAAGTGGTGCACATGTTCATTCTTGTGATTGCTAGTTTAGTGCTGAATGAAGGGTTTAGATGTTTATTCTTGTAATTGTTAGTTAGATATTCATTAGCAGATTCCATTTTGAATGTATGTGATGATTAAAATGTTTGTCTGTGGGAGTAAATGGAAATTGGAGTATTTGAGATCTAATTTGCATCAAAATATTGCAAATCTATGCTGGAAATTGAATGTATGTAATGGTTTACTGTTTTTTTTTTAGAATTTAATACTTTAATTCATAATTTGAGAACATTTTTATGTGCTAAAATTAATTCTAGCTGAAATTAGTTCATCATCCTACTAAGTAATGCTTAGGAAAATGCTTTTCTTGATGTTTTAATATTTTATTTTTATAAGATATATAATTTTTATATTTATTTTCTAATTCCGCCACAGGCTAACGCCTCGGTTCTTCTCGAGGCTTACGTCTCGTGAGGCGAAGGGAAAACGACTCGAGTCTCGATTCTGTTCTTTTAAACCTTGGTGACATGTATAAGTTAAATGTTAACTAACAAGTTTGTGAGTTGTCACAACTCTCGCGAAAACCTTATAAATTCTTTTCTTATTGCTTATGTTCTAGATTCGCAGGAACTTTATTCTATATGAGTTATAGATTGCTGAATTTCATGTTCTCTGTTGAACTTGATGTTCTAATTTTCAGGACGAAAATTCCTTCAACAAGGGGATGATGTGACACACCGTATTACAGGTTACCCCCGTTACCGTTATCCAACATATGGTCGATAATTTAATTAGATTAATTCTATTATTATTAAATAATTGTGATTATTATTATAACTAAACTTAATTAACTTAAGGTGCAAGTTCAGTTAACTTGAGGACTAGATATGGCAAAATGTAAAACTTCACTCCACTATATATAACCAACCCCCCCTGCTGCACCATCACGTAAACCTAATCCCCACCCCCACCGCCGTCGATTGATTCATCTCAACTCTCGCGGCAGCTCTTCTTCACCGTAACACCTCTTCAATGATACGCATGTGATATATGGATGATCGTATGTTATGGCAGTAGGCTGGTGATTGTATATATATCTACACATGCAAGGCTATGAGATGGTGATGTGTTCATGATTGTGTATGTATGATCAATATCGTGCAGGTGAACACGCGTGTACATGTTGCTATGTGTGTGCGGTTATGTATATGTATATATTTGTATGTGGTGGGTGTTGGGGGTAATCGAGTGAGGCAGCTTGTTGTATGTATGTATACGATTTGAGATGAAGGTTGCATGGGTGGGTATGGCAACATGCATATATGGTGTGGTATGCATATTCATATTATATGCGTAGTAGATATACAAATAAATTATGTGTGTAATGTACATATTGATAATATGTGAGTATAGTAAATATATATATGTAAGATATGTGTGTGTTAATGGTAAATTGTATATTTTTGGTGTATAAATTATTATATGTGCATGTTACTTTATTTGTGCTACGTATGAGTCATTAAGTTTTATGTAAGCATGTGTTGTGAAGGAGTGTGCTTGCGTGTGAATGGGGAAAGATCGATAATCTGTATCGTAACCGAACCTTGAAAGCGAAATCGTACGACCACATTGTTAATATTTAGTATTTTAATATTAATTATATAATAAACGTGCATCCAGGTTGTTCAGAAACTTAATCGCTCGTGCTTACACTTATTGATTTTGCTGTGCATTTAAGGTGAGTTTACAGCCCCACTTTACTTACAAATCTTTTTGGGGGAAAGAAACATGTTCCTTTTAAAAGTTCAGTCAGTATTACTGTAATTATCGCATGATTACTAGTGTTGTACCAATTTAAGTCCTCACATTTCGAACCGTTAATGTATGTTCTTTAGCTAGGTAATTCTGATAGATCTACTAGGTTTGACAAACCCCACCCGGGCTAGTCGCACTAGCACGAGTGCATGTCGAACGGGTGTTTAATTAACCTAATTTATGTTGCTGTGGTTTGGTAGCCACAGCCGAGACCTTCATTTACATTGCCAGCTTCGATTGCGAACTTCATACACTATGTAACTTGTTAAGTAAACTAGCTATCTACTGATATTACTTTGTTTACTGTATCGGTTACTATTATATTCTGTTTATCAAAACCTGTGAACTCACCAACCGTGTGTTGACATTTTAGCATGTTTCTTTCAAGTTCTCAAGATGCGCACGATTAGGAACATCTCATTCATGCATTTATCATCATATGGGTCCAATGAACATTTACTATTTCCATGAACATTATTTCATTGGTTTGCGCGTGTTGCGTCATTTTAAATTAAGACTGACTATGCTTCCGCAACTATTCTCATGGTTACATTAATAACTCTATTTTTGGAAATTTCAACCGTTAACGAGTAATTATGTTTGTAATTGATGTGTCGTTTGGTGTAACTAATGGTTGAGATCCTGGTATGTCACACGACTAACGGTAGTATTCCGTTTGTGGAAATTGAGGGTGTGACATGAGTAAACATAGGACTTGTTACATAAATTAGATTTAAAACACGATTGAAGAATTAAAATATGAATTAAAGCAAATATGACTAAACCAAGTGCATTAATCAAACCTTTGTCGACAAATGTCCCGAACCGATGGGTTAGACTAAGAATATCGGTTTCAATACTCAAATGCCATCTATCATCGTTACCTTAGGCTTTAGAAAGTTAATAATCACATGGTAGCAAGGAAGTAAACAACACTGACCATCACATAAAAGATTAATCTAATAAGTTTATCACAAAAACATAGAATACACACAAGACTTAATTGAATCATATGATTTGCAAGAAATATTTAGAATTAAATACGTATATATGTCACATCCTAAAAACATAAAAGGAAACGAGACTATGAATACTCACATTGAGTTTTAGAGTATGAGTTAGATTTATGACTTGATTGATACAAATAGTAAAACCTTATATGTATTAGAACTTATGTTTAATGTTATGTTTAAAAGTATTGACCATAGAAATAATTGAATCAAAAGCAAAGGATAGGAAATGTTGTTGGAAGATTAAAACAGACTTGAAAAGATTTATTGTTATAGTTTCATACAATTATTATAAATATTAAACTAGTGTAAAAATTCTGAAACTCTTCAGTCTATTATTTTAGGATGTTACGAAGAACTTTCGTTAAGAAAACTTTTTAAATTTGGCTCAAACAGCAATGCAAGGCATATTTATTTAGAAACTGAAAGCATAAAAAGAACAATGAAATTAAGAGTACGGTTACTACCTTAAGGATGATGATGAACTTGAAATTTCTAAAAGCTTCAATGGAGGGTTAGGGTTGAAACTCTCTTAAGATTTTATAAAGGGTGAACTCTCTTGCACCAACTTTTGTAAGTTGAGAAGAAGAGTTGGTGCAAGAGAATGTTAAGACAAAAGTTAGTTTTTATAGGTAGGAAAATGAAAGTTATGGATGGAAAAGTTTTATGAGCAAAATTAAGATTGAAGGATAATAGGTGAGTTGTAAATGAGTCAAAGAAGATAAAGGTTTTGGTCTTTTAAATTTATAAATATGATGGAATGCTTATAAAATAATTTTTTTAAAAAAAAGGTTGTATCAAAGTTGTAAAATTAGGAATTTTTATGAAGGATTTTAAAAACTTAAATATAGTTAGTAATTTTTTTTAAAAGTATAGTAACTATAAACTATTATAAAAAATATTATAACTAAGAATTTCTATAAAGTTAATGGTGGGAGTCCATAAATTTTGGTTTTATTATATATATGCACAAGAGTAGCAGATATATGCTTTTATAAGAATTTAAAAACTTAATAATAAAATAAAATCTAGAAATTTTATAAATATATAAGTGTTTTATGATATTACTAACTTAGGCTTCTAATCACTATGATCAAGTCATATGGATATTCATCAAGTTCATGTAAACGTTATGGCATACGTTGTCACGAATGTAGCTATGATAAGACTCGTGTATAACATGTGTAAGACTATAAGTTATCGTGTATAATAATATATATGATAAAACAAATAAAATAACGTATAATTTCAAATGTTTTATTACATAAACAATAAATAAAATAAAAAAATAAAAAATAAATCGGGTTACAAATACGGATAGGTGTCGAGGGTCACACCCACCACCCTGACCACATGCAAGAGGCCGTCATTGGCCGACACACAGGTCGTTCAGCCCACGGCACTGGCGAAAGATGAAAAAAAAGGCGGAGGCGGTGGCGACGGCACCGGTTACGGAGAAGAAAAGAAAAGGCATACACTCTCAACTTCTTCCTTTTTAGCTACACATAACACCCACCACCATCATCACATGGAAGAGGCGACCATTGGGCACCGACGTTAAGGGCACTACACCACCGACGAAAAGCAAAAGAAGAGGCGGTGGTTACGGCACTAACGTCGGAGGGAAAAGAATGAGGCAAACCCCCTCTCTACAACAACAACACAAACTTTATAAGGATAAAATAAAGGTGTTTGTGGTGGTACCTCATGCATAACTACATAAGGAGAAGTATAATTTACAGAGTAATATACAGATTTCATAAATAAGATATTAAGTATAATAAAAAATTATTAATTATAAAATGATATTTTAAAATGACATATGAATAAAATTACAAATGAGTAAGTACTATAAGTAATAAAACAATGATATCAAATTTTAAATATTTGTTTTCAAACTTTTTTGTTTTTCCCCCAAAAAAATTAAATATTTTGTTTCAAAACAAATCGTTTTAAAAAAAAAATTAAATATTACTTTTTATCAACATCAATTTTAATATATTTTGTATTTTTAAAAAGATCTGAGGTTTTAGAAAAAATTCTTATTTTATATAAATTTGTTTCTTTGAAAAGAACATTAAGAAAAAGATATATTTCTTTGTTTATTTAAAAACTATTTTTAATCAAAAAGTTAAATAATATTATTAGTAATTGATGTAATTATTTAATAGAAGAGAAAAATAAAAAAATATTAATTAAAATTAATGTGATACTACCACGTGTTACCGTTACTCTGATGGTTACTAATTTTTAAGATTGCAAAATTAGAGCATTCACAATACATCCTTCATTCTCATCATTATAATTACACTAAATATCATTAATTTTTCTAGGTCATTTTCAATCAATTAATGTCTCACAACCACTTTCAAAATTATTCAAAAGTTTATGAAGCTTTTATCGTGTTTTTCTAAATATAAAAAAACACATTATAATCCCTATAAACTTTCTACGTTTTTACTCAAAATCACTAAAAACCAAACCAATGTAATAAATCTGCTCACGTATATATGTGGAACCGTCTTATTCTCTTTTATAAAATGTAATGACTGGTCAAGAAACTCAAGCTAATCGCCATTGATACATCACCACCAATTTCAATATCAAATACATACATATAACCCTTGCATTTTCCCCCAAATTTCAATTTTTAGCCTCTTCATCTGCAATCGACACCATCAAGACGACCTCAAATCCTCTAGAAGCTTACAGTAATCTCCCCTTTTCTCTTCAATTTCATCTAGCTTTTCTGTGATTACTTTTACTTCACGATCATAAACCCTAGCTTCATCCGCAACAATCGTATCGTCTTCTCCGACATCCATCAAAGTTTTCTCTCCAAGATTCAAACACCCTTTTGGAAAAAGACTCCTTCGGTTCCCAATTTCTTCCAAGAGTAAGCAGTTTTGTGTCTCGTCGAGTTCAATTCGATTTTGTTTATGTGATCTTGAAGATGATGATTATACTGATTTGATGTTTCAGGTAATGGAAATGAATCTGATATGCGATCTGATTCGAATGATGCGAGTATTGTCCCGATTTCTACATACCGAACTTTCTCCAAGGTAATCGTTGATCATCAATTTTTTGCATAAATTTGTTGTGAGGTATTCGGTAGATTATGTGGACCCTTCAAATCATTTGTTTTAATTTCATGGTAAAGATGCTAATTTATTCGTTTCGATTGTTTGGATTGATTTTAATGTTAGGTAATCTGTTGGCTTTTCATTTTGTTAGCCAGCCTTTTAGGTTACATGTGGAAAATTTGCGTAGGTGTTTGCTGTTTTGCTGTTTTTATCCATTAATTTGTAGGAGAATTTGGTGTTTTCGTAAGTGGCTATAGTTTTTTAAGCAAAAACTAACTATGATTATGATTATGATATTCTAACTATGCATAAGGAGTATTTGGGATTGCTTATTAAGACAGCTTATTTGTTTATTGGTTATTGAAATAAGACTATGTTTAGTGGTTATTTAGTTAAATACCACTTAAATGTCACGTAGATAAAAATAATTTCGTTACAGCTTCTTTTAGATTAAGTGTAGTGGTTAACTAGTGTTTGGAGCCGCCGTTGATGCGATAATATAAAAGAATCTGTGTTTGGCGCCCGTTAAAGGCTTGGAGCCCTATAGGTTGGGAGTGCTTTTTAATTATCTTGTATTGGTGTTTGAAGCCCCACTTATGTCCATGCATCATGTTTGAAGCCCCACTACGTCCCAACAACCTGTTTCACTTATAAGCTATCAATTAATCAGTTTGGATAAGCAATCTCAAATATCCTAAAAGAGGCTTATTTCAATCAAGTCACACTAAGCAGAGAAGCAGTTTTGAGCAGCAATCACAGACACTCGCCTAGTTGAAATAATCATATATGAAGAAGTGTACATATTACATAAGGAGTTGCTTTACGAAAATTGATTATTGAGATGAATGCTAACTTACATAACTAGTTGTAACATTAAGGTCGTGATTATATGATTCATGTTCTTCAATTTGCTTGTAGCACCATTTGGTGTTTGTTTTTTTGAAAAATATGGGAAGAACAAAGGGTGGTAAAAGAATGGCAGCAGCAAAAGCTAATTTGATTCATTTATGTTGTTTCTTTACGGGGTAAAATCTTGCAGGATGATGCAATGGGATTGGTGTTGAGTGCAGCAAATGTTAGGGGTTGGACTACAGGGTCAGGTATGGAAGGGCCTTCAGTGCCTGCAGGTGGTAGTGGGGATAATGAATCAAATACTGAGAATGTGTCCACATTTCCATGGTCTCTTTTCACCAAATCTCCAAGACGTCGTATGCGTGTTGCTTTCACTTGTAATGTGTGTGGTCAAAGGACAACTCGTGCTATTAATCCCCATGCTTATACTGATGGCACCGTCTTTGTCCAGGTATTCATGCGTCTTTACAGCTTTTTGAATGCCTTGAATGTGTTTATGGAATAGAGGTGCCAATATGGGCAGGGTTTGTTGGGTTGCATAAGGTAGGGTAATGGAGCAAAATGGGTTCATGTCATAACTAATAATTTTTAGTGCCAGTCAATGCCGGTTAGGTTGACCCACATACGCATCTTTATACATTTTGCTACAAATATGTTTGATGACTTTACTTGTGTGATTTCAATAGTAATAGTCCAACTTCTTTTTAATAAAGTGACATAGGAGGTTTTATGCATTGTTACACACTTTTGAGTGATTTTCAAAATGTTAAACAGTGAGTGGTGTGAGGAATCAAGATGTAATTGTGGGTTTCATTTACTTGATGTGAGGATTTTAAAGACGGGATGCACAAAATGAAGGACAGTGAATGGGCAAAATGACTTGAATGCAAGTATGCAACTTGTTAAGTATCATGACAGCTCTCATTTTAGCACAATATATGATGCATGCAATTGGTAGACAAGCTTCTACTGTTTGCAATGTGAACCTTTGCATTCCAAATGTGAGAACAAAATGTCAGTTTAACACCAAAATTGGTGATAGATTCTTTATTATTGAGAAAGAACTATTTGGTATTTCAATTTTGTAGGAGCATTACATTGAGTAAGCTAACAAAAGAAATAGAAATGTTATTTCAAGGTACACATTTTAGAGTCAAGAGTGAACTTAACAGAGAAATAGAAATGATTTCAAGGTACACATTTTAGAGTCAAGAGTGAACTTTAGATATCAGATTATTGTGGTCGTATAGTTTGTAATCATATAACCTGATACATATTAAAAATGGACAAAAGTTTTTGTGGGTCAACCCAACTCGAGTCGTACTACAAATACCAGTTTTGTCCCACTACCTGCCCATGTGCCACCACATATATAAAACCAAGGACGAATACTGTCCAATCTGCCCTTGTTTTGATGATCGTCTCTAGTGCATAATGTTTGTGTTGGTTATATGTTAGGCTAATCATATGCTTTTTTTGTACAAGTGCAGTGCTGTGGGTGCAACATATTTCACAAACTGGTGGACAATTTGAATCTGTTTCATGAGATGAAATGCTATGTCAATCCTTCCTTCAAGTATCATGATCCTAATGGGAATGTTAGCAGCCTTGGATTCAAATATCTTGACATGAATGATGACGACGATGATGATAACATGTTTCCCATCTTATAAGGTGAGCTCAATCTGCAAAGCAGTGTGTATTGTTTCTACTTAGGAACACACACTCATGATTGTGGTTGTAATAGTTTTGAAAGCTCTAATTTAATGTCAAATAAATAAAGTAGAATGTTATTTCGATGGTGAATGAAACGAGTAGGGAACCAAATGTGATGATATTTGTATATGTATCTGTACTTGCTTATCTCAAATTATTATTCATTCTATCATACATGACTCTAGAGTCTAGATGTTATGTAAAGGTTTCTAGCTGGGTTGTGAACCAAATTTGTTTGGAACTCACTGTGATCATATGCATACTTTTCTTAAACATAGTTAAAATTACTGTGACAGTCTCTTGATAAAACTGTTCATGGTTCTGGTCTTTACTTTACTGTGTGCTTAATCCATCTTACCAACAGTCTAATTTGGTATGTTTTGATGATGGAAAAAAATTAGAAAAATAATTAACAAGTAATATCAATGATTAACTGCAATTAACAAGCAACATTAAGTGCAATTAACAAACTGTCAGATTAGTTTAGTAATGATCAAAAGATTAAAAGCAATACTTCCATAACACGAAGTACCATTTTTTTTACAAGAATAAACACAAAAATACCATCACTAGATGAAGTACCATTGTTCTGAGCCACATTAAAACAAAAGCAAACTACTGCATTACTTTGGACTTCCTTCTATTTAGCTTTGGCTTTAGGTCAACTCAGTGAATTCCTCTCACCATTAGCAACATGTGATGATTATCTAAAACTTCCCATGACTTGCCCTTGGATATGTAGTGTTATTGCCTTCTCTAGACTCTAATGCATGCCTTTTGCACAAGACACCATACTTTAGGGGTGGGTGATTCTTCTATTTTAACATGAAAATAAATAGGTTTTAGGTTTTTATATTGGACCTTGTTTAAGTGATCTTTTTCAAGTTATCCTATGCAATTAAATGGGTTTTGTTCAGTTGATTTGTTTAACTCATTTAATTAAATAGGTTGACCATTTTTTACCACACACCAACCTAGGGGTGAGCATAATATGTGCCAACCCGAAAAACCGTACCAAAAACCAAAGACCAGATCGGCCCAATCCATTCTACATACATGTGGTCCGGTACTCGTCCTAAGTTTTGAGCTATTTCAGTCCTTGATCCCGGTCGGTTTGGGCCCGATGAGAACCGTATTACTTAAAAAAGACCATATATATAAGAAAAAAACCCAAATACTTATATATGTACGTGAGTTGTGGAATGGAATAACGAACAATGATAATTGACTTCTTCAAAAGGTGAATTGTTCACTAGGCTATAACCCTGTGTATTACATTGGTTGAATAAATATTAATTTTAAAATATCTTTTTTTTATCAATATCTCTATGTTTAAAAACTTCAGTTTTTTTTTAAAATATGTTTTTATATAAAACTTTTATTTTCTTAAAAATATTAATTTTAAAATATCTCATAATTTAAGAAAAGTTGTTATTTTAGAAAAAATTCATAGTTTTTGAAAAAGTCTATTTTTTAATTAAAAAAACTTAGTTTTTATTTAATGAAAAATTATCCTTTAAAAATTATTTATTTTTGGATTTAAAATATAGAGAGAAAGAGATTTAAGAATAGAACATTCACAGGCCGTTCCCTAAATTTATATGAGTGTATTCCTTATATTATATGGTATGGTTATAAGTGGTTGTGAGTGAATGATATGAGAAATTTACTGTTCACATATATTTTTAGGAAAAACTGTTTAAAACCTTATAATATTTTTAATATATTTTAAGGGGTTATGTGTGGAGGAGAGATAAAAATTAATGATAAAGCTATAAAAAGTATTATTTAATTGAAAAAAAAGAAAAAGTAATGATTTTTAGTGTAATTATATGAATAAGGATGATGAATGGGTTGTGAATGCTCTTAGTTATTTGACTTTTTTAAAACGAAAAAAATAGTTTATGCGAAAAAATTAATGAAAGAGTGGATGTGAAAATGTTATGTATTAAAAAATATATATAATTATTAGGATAGTATGATTTTGTTTTTTTATCTCCTCATCATTGTTGATAAAATCAAGGTGTTTATGTTCACTTAGAAATCCCAATCCTCCTCTCATCATTGTTGATAAAATCAAGGTGTTTATGTTCACTTAGAAATCCCAATCCTCCTGAAAAACAGTTATAACTATCGATACACTTTTAATTTGTTATTAACCTCTTTGATTTAGTTTTTCATACTAAAAGTATATTATCATAACTCATGAGATATATGCATTCAACATTGATATATGCATTAAATTAAATTTACAATACCAAAGAACCACTCTTAATGTTATTATTTTCATTAATAAATATTTAATCTTTTAAGCAACCTAATTCAAATTTCAGGCCGACCCGACCCAATTTGCAAAACCAACCCGCTAGGAGCGAAACTGGACTAGACAGGTCCATCTTTATATGATCTGGTTCTCGATTCGTAAATTTCATACAATTCGGTCCTCAGGTTGGGCCGTTTGAGCGGTTCTTGTCCGGGGTTGACCCATTGCACACCCCTACACCAACCTGTCATTCTGTCAATCTTTTTACTTTGATATATGGGGTAAACGGATATTGTTTGAGTTATGCAATTTTAAGTGTGTACTGATTAGGACATGACCGATCAACATTTGTTGGTGCCTAAATAATGATAAAATTGAGGCCTTTATTCAAATGATTTAATTTTAGAGTGTAAAAAATGTGAAATGTTCTTAATTAAATTCCGTACTAATAAGAATATATATTTTTTCTTCATTTTCTTTACTTGTAATTAATTTTATATAACTTGTAATAGCAACTTAAATTTAATTTAGACATACTTTATTGTCTTTCTTTTTCCTTACATTTTTAGTTGTATTATAAATTAGAAAAATTTCTTGTGTGCATTTAATATTACACTAAAACCAAGTAAAAAGGTATATTTTAAGGGTATGGTTATACTGAAAGGGAGATTTAATCTAAAAAGTCTAAGAAGTATTGTGAGCTTGACATGTGTCATTTGATTGTTTTAACGAGATGGGTATTTTGGTAATTGTGTTAAATATATCATGCCATTGTGTCTTATACGTTTATTGTGTCAAATCAGTTTATTATGTTATATATTTTACATCATTTGTTATATGTATTAATCATTGTGTTTTACAATTAAGTATACAATGATATATTTTCGTCAATATATTTCTAAAAACTCATACTGTTAAGATAACACAATTTGTTAATTTTGTCATTGTTTTTTATAGTTTATATAAACTTATTGTTTTTCTATCATTGTAGTTTACAAATAGAAGTATACAATGATGTTATTTCATCAATATATTTTTCAAAACTCGTCGTGTTCAAGATAACACAATTATTATAAAAAACATAATAAGGTATTGTATTATTTTATTATTATTTTTTAATGTATTAGATTAATTAGTTGTTAATTTATTGTTGTGTTTTACATAATATAGATACATAACAATAACAATGTTATTCCACCATCATATGTTTTTAGAACTCATCATTTTAGGAAAACACAATAGTATAAAAAAACCAAAAACTAACAAAGATGCATAATTAACTACATAAAGACACAATAACGAGTAATGAGTTTAAAAACATAAAAAAATTGTTATTTTTTATATAACAATACTGTACTCGTTTTATAGATTAAAAAACACTTGTTTTTATGTGTAATTTTTATAAAAAAAATATATTGATATATAAAAGTTATGAATATTTAAAAAAATAGAGGAATTTAAAAAAAGTCAACAAAAGTGATTATTTCTAATACCCCTTTAACAAACTTTTTCTATACAAATTAATCTCAACCATTGATTAAGGATATTGATGGTTGGATTACTTTCTCTTTTTAGTTTTAGAGCCATTTTTATTTGAATATTTTCCATATAATTATAAAAAGTTTTTTAATAATAAAACAACTCAAAACAAAGATCTTTATATTAAGAGTAAATTACACGGACAGTCCCGGAGGTTTACACGTATTGTAAGTTTAGTCCTTATTTTTCAATAATTACAGATGCGGGCCTGAACTATGCATGATATGCACACCGGCAGTCCCCGACGTTAACTGAGGTTAAGTTTTTCTGTTAAGTCAATGTAAAATTACCAATACACCTTTAAATTTAAAAATAATAATTTCTAAATATAACCAAACTTACCCCCACCCATCACATCTCACCCCAACCCTCCATCTTCTTCTTCCATCTTCATCTATCTTCCTCTTCATCACCATCACCATCACCACCACCTCTCCACCACCATATGAGAAATCAAGCACTACCATTGGTTTAAGTCTCTCTCTCTTCCCCCTTCTCTTTGTCTCTTTCTTTCTCTTTCTCTCTCTCCTCCTCTCTCTTCTCTCTTCTCTAAGACCACTGAGCATAACCCCACCTCTCTCTTCTCTGTTCAGATCTGATGGTGCAAGCAACGAAGGTGGTGCTGGTTGAGGGTGTTGCGGCGACGGTGGTGGTGAGGTTGTTAAGGTGGGTTGAGGGTGCAGGCGATGGCGTTGGTGGTGGGTTGATGGTAGTGGCAGCGACGGTAGTGGTGGGTTGATGGTAGTGGCAGCGACGGTAGTGGTGGGTTGAGGGTGCTGCAGAGACATTGGTGGTTGGTTGAGGGTGTAGGCGGTGACAGTGGTGGTGGTTGAGGGTAGAGGCGGCGGCAGTGGGTTGAGGGTAGAGGCGGTGGTGGTGGATGTTGTGTGTGGAGAAGAGGATAAAAAAGAAGGGGTATTTTGGTTTTTTAAATAAACTAACAGAGAAACTTAACATTTGTTAGTGTCAGGGACCGTTAGCGTGCAACTTTTACATAGTTCAGGCCCTTATCTGTAATTTATTGAAAGTAGAAACTAAAGTTGCAATACGTGCATACCCAGGAACCATCCCTGTAATTTACTCTTATATTATAAAAACATGGTTGACTACATTGGAAACTTAAACTGATTTTTATTAATTTTATGGTTTTATTCTTAGTATTTTATTCATAAGTTGTTATTGCATGTTGAATAATGACACGGCACGAAACTTGTTTTCTATGAATATTATAAGTTCACACAAAGAAGAAACACTATTTTAGATAAAAAAGTAAATTACTATTTTGGTCCCCGTGGTTTGGTCATATTAACCATTTGAGTTTAAAAGCGAATTTACTGACAAATCAAGCTCCATGGTTGTATTCTATAACTCTTTCATTCTAATAACTAACAAAGTCATATTTTTCAGTTAGTTTATAATAATGACCGAAATGCCCTAGGACAGAAATAGTTATTTTTAATAACCTCAGGGACCAAAAACGTAATTTATCTCTCACACAACATATTATATACATATACATACATACATACATACATACATACATACATACATACATACATATATATATATATATATATATATATACATACATACATACAATATTATATATACATACATACTATATAATATAATATAATACATACATATATATATTATATATTACTCATACATACATACATATATAATATATACATACATACATACATACATATATATATATTATATATATATATATATATATATATATTATATATATTATATAGAAATGTTTTTATTTTTATTTTTCAAAGTTTTTTTAATTTTAATTTTAAATCGCTCGGTTTTAAACGTCTTATTTAAACCATTCATCTTATCAAATGAAAAATTTAAAACCGTTTGACTTATTATACTTCTTATTTAAACTGTTAAGCTTACTTAAACGTCCTTTTAATCTATTTGTTTTATTTAAACCTCAAACTCTTTTTACTGTTTTTTTATTTAAACGTCTTTTTTAATCGTTCAATTCTATTAAGCTTCTTTTTTAAATCTTTTGCATTTATACGTATTTTTAATTATTCGGCTCGTTTAAACGTAATTTTATCCCGTTCTTTTATTTGAACGTCTTTTTACTATTCGTTTATTAAAAATCTTTCTTTTTAAATCAACCTTTTAAAATTATTTAACTATTTAACTAATATATGTGTGTATGTGTATAAAAAATTGTTATTTTTATTTTTTTTAAAGTTTTAAAAATATTTTTAATAAACTGTTTGGATTCTATACCGATAATTTAATTACTAAAAAATGTTTTTAAGTATTTTTAGACCATTTGGTTTTCTAAACATCATTCTTTAAACAATTAGTTTTTAAAAATAATTTTTAAAATGTTAGTTATTTAAACAATTTTTAAAATCATTCATCTTCAAACCTTTCAGCTTTAAAATCTTTTGGCTTTTTAAACGTGCTTTTTATAATCATTCGGCTTTTTAAATTTAATTTTTAATCGTTCGTCTTACTTAAATGTCTTTTAAAATCTTTTTGTTTTTTAAATGTTTTATTTAAATGGCCTTTTAAACCATTCAACTAATTAAACTTCTTTCTAAATTTGTTTGCCTTATTTATGTGTCTTTTCAAATCGATTGGTTATTCAAACGTAACGATTGACTTAAGAAGTTTAAATAAACTAAAAACATGTAACTTTAATATCGTAAAAGCCTTAATTGTAATAATCAAAACTCAAGTAATCTTTAAATAATACAAATGACATAAATTTAAAAATCACTTTCAAGTCAACTTGATAAAAGATGACAAAAAATCGAAAAGAGAAAAAAGATATTTTAATAAAACAAATTGTTTAAAAAGAAAGCTTTTTAATAAACGAATAGTAAAAATACATTCAGATAAAAGAAAGGGATAAAATTACATTTACAAGAGCCGAATAATTAAAAATATGTATAAATACAAATAAATTAAAAAAGAAGCTTAATAGAATTGAACGATTAAAAAAAGACGTTTAAATAAAATAACAATTAAAAACTTTGCGGTTTAAATAAAACAAATAGATTAAAAGGACGCTTAAGTAAGCTTAGCAGTTTAATTAAAAAGTATAATAAGCTAAACGGTTTTAACTTTTCCGCTAGATAATGAATGGTTTAAATACGACGTTTAAAACCGAACGATTTATAATTAAAACTTAAAAACTTTGAAAAATACAAATAAAAATATTTCGTATATATATATATATATATATATATATATATATATATATATATATATATATATATTATATATATCTATATATATATATAATATATATATATATATATACATGGATCCATTCAAATGAAAATTATTTTTTTGTAAAAAGAACCAACTTACACCAAAAGACAAACAAGTAATATAATAAATGGAATTCTACTTAACAGGCTGCAAAATCTCTAACTGTTCCCTCCTTCTTCAATTGAACCCTCCGATTATTGCATCTCAACACCTACGATTCAACACATGATTATGCAAATCAATATTAAGGTTAATGATATCCAATTAATCATGAGATAATCCTAAACAATCAAACGATATTTTCTCCTTTGTCTAATATTTGACACCAGCGAAAGTTTCTTGGGCAAGTGGATCATCTTTAAGAGAATTCAAAGATGTGTGTGCAAACTGTTTAGACAAAGAAGGCCATGGATGTTATAAATAAGAAGTTTGCAATGCCATTCGACTTTTAAAGATTTTTTTGTAAGCGTTACAGTCCCTTCACTATTAGTGTTTTGGGCAATATGCTTTTAAGTCGATTATTAATACGGTTTAATCTTCTTACTAATTTTATTGAACGAGTTACAGGGGTAGGGTTTAGGATTATGATTGAATAAGTTTTTGGATGAATAATGAAGAAACTGTTGAAATCCTTGAACAATCAGTGACTGGTTTGAGTTTATTAAAGAAAACCCATTTTGAAGTTCAAGAACAAGATGAAGACTCTAAGAGCTACTGATATTTGCAGACCAGATCATCGATTGGGTGTGTTCTTTTTTTTCTTCTCAAGCTGATTAATCAATGTGCGTATGCATTTTAGGTGTGCTTTGCAATTTGCTTTTATATTACGATCTAGGTTTATATCAATTTATTTATTGTTATTTGGTGTGTTTTGTGTTTCCAGATTCAGATGTTGATACAGTTATGTTGTCGATGCTATTGAAGTTCTTTTAGCTACATGGTTCCAAAAAAATACACTAAGGTGCTACTTAGATTCAAGCTGTGTTTTTCATCATGTCTTCTTGTTCTGTTTCCGAAGAAGAGAACTATGGTTTCTAGTGCGTTGTTAATTCATTTCAAAGAGGATCCCATTAGTAGGTGAGTTTCAAGGCTGCTTGGGGACTGTATTTTGATCTTCGTTCGTCACACAAAATTGCCAAGAGGTGTTTGTGTCTTAGTGTTGGTTCAAACTCAATTTTAGGACGTGTTTTATGATACTTTGTGGTTCTTAATCATGTGGTGCATTTGTATTCTTGAGAACTATCATCAAATGTATAAGAATTTTAAATAATTAACCAATTATTGTACATAAGTGATTTTAAGTATAAGCAATCGAATAATTTAAATGTAACCAGTCATTCATATATGCATAAACGTATGTGCATAAATGCATATATGCATGTATGTGTATAAATGCATATATGCATATGTCCATAAATTCATTTATGAAAAACTTGTATTACTACATGCACGAACTCTCGTAAGTGTATATTAATAACTAGCTTTAGTAAATCCGTGTATTACACGGGTTTAATAAATAAAATATTAATTATAATAAAAAATTATTAATTACATAACGATATTTTAAGATAATATTTGATTGAAATCTTCCTTATTATAATCAGAATGAAAATTTGTTTCAAAACAAACGATTAAAATAAATATCATTTTTGAAAACTTTCTTATCATAATTCGCAATTTTATTTTTTATGTTTATAAATATGTTATCTTTTAAAAGCACTAATTTTAAAATATTTTATATTTTTAAAAGTTTGATGTTTTAGCAAAAATTCTTACCTTATAATTAATTATCTTTAGAAATAACATTAATAAAAGAATTTTTTCTTAATTTATTTAAAAGTATTTAATCTAAAAAAGTTAAATATATTATTAGCAATTAATGTGATTATTTAATAGGAGAGAAGCGGAAAAAATTTTAGTGAGGAGGGATGTGATGCTTGCCACGTGTCCCTCTTAGTTACCACATTCCACCACGTGTCTCTCTTAGTTACCCTTTTTAGAATAGGAAGATGTGATGTGATGCTGCCACGTGTCCCTCTTAGTTACCACATTCCACCACGTGTCTCTCTTAGTTACCCTTTTATTAGAATAGAAGATGTGATGCTGCCTATGGTTTCTCTTCAAATATAAATATATACAAAATTACATCCTACAAAAGCATACATAGTTGCCCAGTATATTAGTAACATAGGTTAGTAAACATAGTTAAACATTTTTAAGTAGTAAAGATTAAAGTATTTATTTAAATAAAATAGGTTGTTATAAAGAGCAAAGTTGTAACTACAATAGTGTCATTATTTTAGGAAAGTGTTATAATTCTATCCAAAAGATCGACAAAAGATGTTGACACCATCCTTGCTACTTAAACCAACCAATAACCAAGATGAAATATGAACATTCAACAATATGCGATAACTTGCTACCTAACCAAAAATTATAGCATGAGTTTGATATTACAGATTACAGACCATCAAGCCTAAATTCCCATTAACAACCAATAATACCATATAATAAAACTTGCGCAATAGATCAAAATAATTAAATAGCATGTTATATTCTTAGTAAACCAAACCAAACTACATTATTATTGAGATGGAGATAACTTCCTGTATGGTTTGGATGTTTATAAAAGTTCATAGACAAACAACAAGCTAATATATACACAACCACACTAGATTAACCTACAAACTATAGAACAGTACTACTAAGACCGAGTGTCATGCTGCAACAATTGAGGATGTTGCTTGCATCTACTTTTGAAACGACTAAAGCTGAGCCTGCTAATTTTGTAGAGTTTATCTATAGTTTGACTCTCATGCTGATATATTCAAGCAACATGGTGTTGAATGTTGCTTTTGTTGTTGTTCTTGAGGCTTCCATTGTAGTTCAGACAGTGCTTAAAAACACCACCAATGCTTCTGAAAATTAAAAAAGCTCTTGAAAATATGCTTAAGTTGGCTTATAACAAGAGAGTTTATAAATCTCTACAATCTTAAGGATTCTGTTATGATGCCAATTCGTGGTTCCATATTTAAGTTGTACTTGTTGTTGAAGCTGGTAGAGACGACATTTGATCTGAAGGAGTAGATGATTACAACATCATTCGTTGTTGATACTAGTTACTAAGAAAATGGAGAAATCATTGGTCGTTATACAGTGGTAATATAAAGATAAATTTGTCGAGCAATTAATGGGCAAAAGGGTGTTCACAACATGAGAAAATGCATTGTGCATATGTGTAAAAGGGCATATGTGCATATCCTCATTATTGAAAAGTGCATATGTGCAATCAATTACAACATAAACTATTGCATCTATTATCAAGACTGAAACATGATCACAATAAAAAAAATTTCAAAACATATTGCTCGTAAGAAAGATATATAAACCCAATAAAGAAAACTAAAATTACAGAAGACCACTAAAATATAAAGAATTATAGCTTCAAAAGCAAATATCATCAAAATAGTATCAGAATGTACAAATAGATTCCAGTACATCAGTTACAATAGTGCAATTTGGAGTTATATATAAAAAAACAAATTTGTTAAATAATACAACACATGCTTAGTCTTGAATCATGAGGTAGAGATTTGTAGATATCTAAAAGTGTAAGGCCCCGTTCCCGAGACGCTTATAATTGGTCAATCATCACATAAAACATTTAAAACACATCATTTTGTAGCGGAAATATAACTTTTCATTAATAAATTAAATCGTGTCAAATCATCACATCGTTTCGTTTACATCTCGAAAATTGTATTAATACAATAACATTCTCTAAAATATGGATGCCAGACTCGACATCCCCGGTAGCTTATGCATCCATGCCTGCACCTCCTCAGCATCAACAATTACCTGCCAACTATTATGCATACAAAAGTCAACGATGCTAGTTATAGTTTTATAATAAAATACTTTACTTTACGTTAAAACATCTCCTTTACTTTCATACGTGATCATACATCATACATACATCTTGATAATAATGATTTATTATCTTTCATCATCGTTCATTTTCGTACTTGCATTCGTTATCATCTTTCGCTTTCATATAGATCCTGCCATATGCTAAACCCCCACGTCATGCCAAAGCTGGTACTGTGCCGGGCTTACAAGTAAAACCCCACGTCATGCTCAAAGCTAACACGGTACTGGGGTAAAGCGACAAGGATCCCATCATATTTTGGTCAATCTCAAGGATTGGACACCTGAAGCGCATCCTCATGGGCTAGCTAAGCCGCACCTCAGTTGAGCTAACGACAACATGGTCGTGCACCTCCATTCATTTTGTTTGCAAGATTTTCATTCATTCATTACGTTCCACTTTTCATCATCGTTATCTTTTACTTTCATTACATAATACTTTACATACATATACATATCAAGTAAAGTCACATCATAAACATAACGTTTTAAAGTCGTTTTAACGTGAAAAGATAACACATTACACATCACAGCAGACCATGCAAAAACTTAGTCATACATCAGCATCATCTCGCGCGATAACTAGCCTCTCGCGCGAGAACCTTACCACATTCAAATCCTACACATCAAATCATCATTGTCGCACGAGAACTACAAGTCGCGCGAAAACTTCATGTCGCGTGAAAACATACATATCGCGCGAGGAATTCCTATCGCGCGAGAACATCCTGTCGCGCGAGAACTATCCCCTTTTGCGCAGATTCAAATTTCATAAAGTACAACCTAAAAGCTCGAGCGAAAACTACAGGTTTTTCCCGCCCAGGCATAACTTATCGCGTCTAAAGGCTGTCCTAACATGCTTAACACCATAAACGACATCATCACAAGCATAAACAAGCATTTTCAAACGCTTTAGTATGCATAATAGCCCCAAAACATAAAAACGTGCGTAAAAAGGGGACTAGAAACTCACCTCTTGAAGTTCTAGCACAAACACAACCTTCCCGAAGCCTTTACCGAATGAAACTACATAACAATATGTTATATTCATCAATAATCCATTCTTAGTACATAACACAAGTTTCTACACGAGTTACATACCTCAAACACTTGGATTCTTCACTTTCTCTCTCTCTCTCTATGCAGCCGTTTTCTCTCTCTAACAGCAGCACTTCTCGCGTGAAAATGGAGTCAGACTGGGTGTTCTCAGCTATTTATACCCAACTCAACTTTTCACCTAGGGTTCTCACGCAAGAACCTCCTTTCGCGTGAAAACTTTCTCTGTTTCTACTTCTTGAAATTTTCGGTCGTTACAAGTCCACCCCCCTTAATTAGGTTTCGTCCTCGAAACCTGTCAGCTCTCGAACAGCTGCGGATAATACTGTCTCATTTCTTCTTCGGTCTCCCATGTAGACTCGGACCCCTTTCTGTGTCTCCACTGTACTCGCACAAGCGAAACCATTTTATTCCTTAACCTTTTCTCCTTTCTATCATTTATGGCCACCGGTTGCTCCACATA
The DNA here is from genome assembly GCA_025506505.1 of Flaveria sonorensis. NCBI lineage: Eukaryota > Viridiplantae > Streptophyta > Magnoliopsida > Asterales > Asteraceae > Flaveria > Flaveria sonorensis. The sequence continues at coordinate 52,654,891 of CM046438.1, read as the reverse complement.
ATTGAGCCGTCATCCACCTCGATATCTTCAAGTGGCATGATTTTATCTTTATCGGCTAAGCACTTTCTCAGATGAGATACATGGAATGTCGGATGAATTCCACTTAACTCATCGGGTAGCTCTAACTTGTAAGCCACCTCTCCCACTCGTGCAATGATTCGAAAAGGCCCTATATACCTTGGGCTTAGATTTCCTCGCTTTCTGAACTTGATGATCCATTTCCAAGGCGAGACCTTCAACATAACTCTATCGCCCACCTTGAATTCGATCGGTCTACGTCTCTTGTCGGCATACGACTTCTGTCTATCCTTTGCTGCTTTCATAAAGGCTTTGATCTTCTCTAACTTTTTGGTCGTAGCCTTAATCACCTCAATGCTTCCCAACTCCTTCTGCCCGATCTCGCCCCAACACACGGGCGTTCTACATCTTTTACCGTATAGCATCTCATAAGGAGGCATACCAATGCTGGCATGATAACTGTTGTTATATGAGAACTCGGCTAACGGTAAGTGTTCATCCCAACTTCCTCCGAAATCAATGACGCATGCCCGAAGCATATCCTCAAGCGTCTGAATCATTCTCTCCGACTGACCATCTGTTTGAGGATGGTAAGCCGTACTGATGTGTAACCTCGTCCCCATCTTATCATGAAATCTCTTTCAAAACTTCAATGTAAACCGAGTGTCGCGGTCAGACACGATAGACACTTGCACGCCATGACGAGTCACAATCTCCTTGATGAACAGATCCACCAACCTATCAGATGAATACATCTCGCAAATCGGCAAAAAGTGAGCACTTTTCGTCAAACGGTCTACTATCACCCATATGGCATCGTACCCCATCGCCATACGTGGTAACTTCGTAATGAAGTCCATGGTGACGTGCTCCCATATCCACTCGGGTATATCCAATGGTTGGATCTTCTCGTATGGTTTCTGATGCTCCGCCTTCACTTACAGACAAGTAAGGCACTTATTATGTACTCCGCTACGTCGCGCTTCATCCCCGGCCACCGGTAATCTTTCTTCATATCGTGATACATCTTCGTGGCACCGGGATTATGAGCCTTATCCATGATCTTCCCTCATAGATCTCTATAATGAGGAATCCACATCCGCCCGAATCGGGTTCTAACACCGAGAGTGTTCTCACCCAACTCCGCGACTAGACCCCTCATCCGCTCGGAGTTAATCCGATCCTCCGTCAGAGCTTCGTCCTGAAATTCTTTGACCTGCTTCATCACATCAGAGGTCATAACCAACTGATAAGCCTTCACCCAAATTGGCTCAGGTCTCTCTTTTCGGCTAAGGCCACCACCACATTGGCCTTGCTCGGATGGTAGTGGAACTCACAATCATAGTCCTTGATAAGCCCCAACCATCTTCTTTGCCTCATATTGAGATCCTTTTGCTCGAAGAAGTACTTCTAGCTCTTGTGATCAGTGAAGATAGTGCACTTCGTCTTGTACAAGTAGTGCCTCCAAATCTTCAATACGAAGACCACAGCCGCCAACTCCAAATCATGAGTAGGGTAGTTAGCCTCATGGATCTTTAACTGTCGGGACGCATAGGCTATAACCCTCCCCCATTGCATCAACATGCAACCTAATCCCGAATAAGAAGCAACCGAATAGACCACCAAGTCTTCGCTCCCTTCGGTAACGTCAAAACAGAGTTTTGAGTGAATCTTGTCTTTAGCTCTTCGAAAGCTTTCTTCTGCTCTAGACTCCATATAAGCTTCACATCCTTACGGGTCAACTTAGTCAATGGCGAAGCTATCTTGGAGAAGTCTTGGATGAAACTTCTATAGTAGCCTGCCAAACCGAAGAAACTACGGATCTCGGATGGCGTCTTTGGAGACTTCCATTGCATCACTGCCTTAACTTTCACCCGGTCTACCATGATCCCTTCCGGGTTGACCACATGACCCAGAAACTGAACCTCGTGCAACCAGAACACGTATTTAGAGAACTTAGCATACAGCTTCTCCCTTCTAAGCATATCCAGCACTTCCCGAAAATGACCAGCATGCTCTTCTTCGCTCTTCAAATAAAGCAGGATATCATCGATAAAAACAATCACTGATTTATACAGCATAGGCTGACAAACTCGATTCATCAAATCCATAAAAGCAGCTGGCACGTTGGTTAAACCAAAAGACATCACGAGAAACTCGTAGTGTCCATAACGCGTACGAAAAGCTGTTTTAGGAATATGCTGCTCCTTCACCTTCAATTGGTGGTAACCAGATCGGAGATCTATCCTCGAGAACCAACAGGCACCCTGGAGCTGATCAAACAAGTCATCAATCCTCGGTAACGGATACCGGATCTTCACTGTCAACTTGTTCAGCTCACGGTAATCGATGTACATCCTCATACTCCATCCTTCTTCTTCACAAATAATACCGAAACACCCCATGGAGAGATTCTCGATCGAATGAACCCCTTATCCAGCAACTCTTGCAGCTGAGTCATCAATTCCTTCATCTCGAATGGAGCTAGATGATACGACGTCTTAGCAACAGGTTGGGCACTAGGTATCAGATTTATCTGGAACTTGATCTCGCGGTTAGGTGGCACACCTGGTAGATCTTCCGGGAACACGTCTTGGAAGCCACACACGACCGGTACATTCGACAATCGTGGTACTGACGCATCCACATCCTTCACATAGGCCAGGTAGGCACCACATCCACGCCTCATACACTTCTCTGCCGCAACCATTGAAATTACTTTCGGGACCGTACCAAATCTATCACCGTAAATTGTCACCGAACTCCCATCGGAGCGGTCAATCGAATCATCTTCTTGCAACACACGATGTTTACCTATAGGCTGCTAGCCAATCCATCCCTAGGACTACATCAAATCAGCCTAAGGGCATCACGAACAACCTAGCAGAGAACCTATGGCCTTCCTACTCTATGTCACAATCCTCTACCACATCAGAAATCCTGGTAGACTTACTAATGGCAGTTTCTACATCAAAGGGCTCATCAGTATTTCTACTCCTAATGGGCAACTTATCACAGAAGACAGCAGAAATAAAACTCCTACTAGCACCTAAATCAAAAAGCTTAGAGGCATAAGTTTGGTTTACTAGGAATGTACCTGACACAAAGTCGGGGTCCACCCTAGCCTCCTCCCGGGTCATAGTGAATGCCCTGGCTTTAGCCCTCTGCCCCTCCTTCTCCTTCTCAATACCTTCTTTTCCCCGGAGCTCTCAGCCCTTGACTTCCTGCAGTCCCTACTCATATGCCCCATCTCACCGTAGTTGTAACACCTCACTACACGACAATCCCTTGCCATGTGGCCCTCCTTCCCACATTTGAAGTAGATGTTCGATCCCCATTTACATTCCCCCATATGGTCTTTCCCATACTTGCTGCACCCTTTCACCACTGTCTCGGTTGCAGCTGCCTTGCGACCCTTTACCTTCGCTTTCTTGCCCTTGGGGGTGAAACCACCACTTCCAAAACATTTCTCGTTCCAATTTCTGTCACCACCTCCTTTCTTACTCACCTCCACCACAGTCACCTCCTCTCTCTCGTCGTACAGTCTCCCTACCAGATCGACCACCGACCTAAACGTACCTGGTCGAGCGGCTATCAAGTGTCTGCGGATATCCACCGGCAGACCTTGGTTGTATCTCTTGATCTTTCGTGACATGAGCGTCACCTGATCTGGCACCAGCCTCGCCATCTCATTAAACTTAGTCGTGTACTGCTGGTGCGTCATAGTTCCCGCCTCCTACTGCAGGAACTCCCTCTCAATCTTGTCAAGTTTCCTGTGAGGACAAAACTCCTCAATCACCAGCTTTTTTAGTTCATTCCACCTCATCCTCCCAATCGCTCTGCTACCGTCGGCCTGGACAATGTTGTCCCACCAGCATAAGGCCGAATCCATAAACGAGTGGGTAGCAAAATTCACCTTCTGATCCTCTTGACACTCGCTGATATCCAACACAGCCTCCATTTCTCTCACCCATCGGTGAGCAGCAGCAGCATTCCCATTCCCATCAAAAGTTAGGGGTTTGCATCTCTGGAATGCCCCGTAGTTGCACCCTCTTGCAGTTTCCTGCACCGCTTCCTCCCCCTCATCGTCACTGAAAACAACCATCTCAGTCTCAGGTTGCTCACTTTCCCCCGAACCTCCTTCTTCGCCCCCTCGCCTAGCGGCATTCTTCTTTTCCTTCCTCTCGTCTTCCCTTACCGCCCTAATAACCTCAGTCACCATAGATGGTAGAATTGTCTGCATGACTTGATGAACTTCCTCCACTACTGCCTCCTTTACTGAGGCCCTCAGATTAGCACTCTCATCACTGCCTTCATGGCGATGAAGCTCGGGCTCTTCAGGAGCTATTTTGGCCGTCCTAGCCCTGTTCTTCGTGACACACAGCCCAGCACCACGTCCACCATGACCTCCACCTCGAGAAGCCTTCGAAGATCTACCACCAGCCATCTCTAAGCACTATAAGATTTGAACACCAACACGGTCATTCAAGGTAGCAGCTCAGATTATGTCAAGTATAGTAAGTCCCTAATTACAGTGGCCAGTTGTGATTAGCCACTTACTTTACTCTTCATTCCCAAAATATTTCCTATCCTGATTACATCAGTATCCAAATATACTAAAGGCACATAAACCACATAACATGCTCACACAATTCCTTTTTCCATTAACATACAAAAAACTTTTACATAAAACATTTACTTGCAGGCATGTAGGTGTTAGGACTGGCATCCCTTTCCCTTTCGTCCCATTCTTAGTTTAAGTTTAGGTTTTTGAAATATTTTACCCAATTCTCTTAAACTTTGGCTTCGATACCAACTTGTAAGGCCCCGTTCCCGAGACGCTTACAATTGGTCAATCATCGCATAAAAGATTTAAAACACATCATTTTGCAGCGAAAATATAACTTTTCATTAATAAATTAAATCGTGTCAAATCATCATATCGTTTGGTTTACATCTCAAAAATTGTATTAATACAATAACATTCTCAAAAATATGGATGCCAGACTCGAATCATCCCCAGTAGCTTATGCATCCATGTCTGCACCTCCTCAGCATCAACAATTACCTGCCAACTATTATGCATGTAAAAGTCAGTGACGCTGAGTGAGTTCTAGTTTTATAATAAAATACTTTACTTTACGTTAAAACGTCTCCTTTACATTCGTACGTGATCATACATCATACATATGTCTTGATAATAATTATTTATTATCTTTCATCATCGTTCATTTTCGTACTTACATTCATTATCATCTTTCGCTTTCATATAGATCTTGCCATATGCTAATCCCCCACGTCATGCTAAAGTTGAGGCAGCATCACCCACAGCTGATCGAGGAGTGACAGGTTTTGGGGACGAAACCTTTATTAGGGGGGTGGACTTGTAACACCCGGATTTTACTAAAAGAAAAAGAAAAAAAGAGTAAATAAAAGAAAGAAAGGTGAAATATCCCAAGTCAAGGGGTTAAAGTTGTGCAAGTGGCAAACTTGCCCATTAAATTATTCCACTGCAAAGTTTTTTTGTTTTGATAAATCTTAATGTGTTTTATTATGAAAAGTGCTATGAATGACCAACTGTGGGGTTCCTGGGAATGGGGCCTTACAAGTTGGTATTAGAGCCAAAGTTTAAGAGAATTGGGTAAATTATTTTCAAAAACTAAACTTAAACTGAGAATGGGACCGAATGGAGGGATGCTAGCCCAAGTAGCTACGTGCCATCAGGTAATTTTTTCATAAAGTTAACCGGTATTACGTGCGTGTGCTCTTTGATTTATGTGCTTAGTAGATTTGGATACTGATGTAGTCTGGATAGGGAATGATAGGGAATGCTTAGGAGATGAAGAGTAAAGTAAGTGGCTAATCACAACTGGCCACTGTAATTAGGGACTTACTATACTTGACATAATCTGAGCTATTACCTTGAATGACCGCGTTGGTGTTTGAATCTTATAGTGTTTAGGGGATGGCTGGTGGTCGATCTTAGGGGGCTTCTAGAGGTGGAAGTCGCGGTGGACGTGGTGTTGGACCACGTGTCACAAGGAACGGGGCTAGGACTGTTGAAGCGGCTCCTAAAGAGCCCGAGTTTTATCACCATGGAGGTAGGGATGAGAGCGTTAACCTGATGACCATAGTGAAAGAGGCTGTAGCCGAGGGAGTACACCAAGTCATGCACACTATTTTGCCATCTATGGTGACTGGGGTCATTAGGGCTGTAAGGGAAGATGAGAGAAGGGGGAAAAACTAAAGTAGAAAACATGCTGGTAGTGGCAGTTTCCCTCCCAAGGGCAAAAAGGCAAAGATAGAGGATTGCATGATGGCTGCAACTAAGATAAGGGTGGAGGTGTGCAAGAAGTGTGGGAAGGAGGGCCACATGACAAGAGATTATCACATGATGAAGTTATGTGGTAAGTGTGGGAGAGGTCACGTGGAGAAGTGTAGGTGGGGATCGAATCTCTGCTTCAAGTATGGAAAGGAGGGTCACATGCCGCGAGATTATAGAGGAGTGAAGTGCTACAACTTTGGCGAGAGGGGGCATATGAGCAAGGACTGCAAGAATCCAAGGGTGGAGAGCTCCGTGGCAAGGAAGGGGATCGAGAAGGAGAAGGAGGGACAGAAAGCCAAAGTCAGGGCACTCATTATGACCCGGGAGGAGGCTACGGTGGACCCCGACGCGATGTCAGGTACATTTCTAGTAAATCGAACTTGTGCCTCTGTGCTTTTCATTCTGGTGATAGTAGGTGTTTTATTTTGCTGCCTTCTGTGATAAGTTGCCCGCCAGGAGTAGGAAGATTGGTGAGCCTTTCAATGCAGAAACTGCTATTGGTAAGTCAATCGGGATTTCTGTTATGGTAGAAGACTGTGGCATAGAGTTGAAAGGCCATAGGTTCTCTGCTAGATTATTCGTGATGCCCTTAAACAAATTGATGTAGTCCTAGGGATGGACTAGCTAACGGCCTGTGAGGCAAACTTCGTGTGTCGCAAGAAGATGATTCGATTAACCGTGTCGGATGGGAGTTCGGTGACGATTTATGGCGATAGAGTTAGTACAATCTCGAAAGTAATTTGGATTGTTGTGGCGGAGAAGTGTACGAGACGTGGAAGTGGTGCATAACTAGCCTATGTGAAAGATGTGGATGAGTCAGTACCACGATTGTCCGACGTACCGGTCATGTGTGACTTCCCAGACGTACTCCCGGAGGATCTACCAGGTATGCCACTGGACCGCGAGATCGAGTTCCAGATTGATTTGATGCCTGGTGCCCAACCTGTTGCCAAGGCAGCGTATCGACTAGCTCCCTCCGAGATAAAGGAACTGATGGTCCAGTGGTAAGAGTTGCTGGATAATGGGTTCATCCGACCGAGTATCTCTCCCTGGGGTGCTCTGGTCTTGTTTGCAAAGAAGAAGGACGGTAGCATGAGGGTGTGCATCGACTACCATGAGATGGATAAACTGACTGTGAAGAATCGGTATCCGTTACCAAGGATTGATGACCTGTTTGATTAGATTCAAGGTGCTAATTGGTTCTCGGGGATAGATCTCTGATTTGTTTACCACCAACTGAAGGTGAGGGAGCAAGGTATTCCCAAAATAGAATTTTGTACGTGTTACGGACACTACGAGTTTCTCATTATGTCTTTCCGTTTAACCAACGCACCAACTGCTTTTATGGATTTGATAAATCGGGTGTGCCGGCCGATGTTTGATAAATCAGTGATTGTGCTCATCGATGATATCCTGATTTATTCAAAGAGTGAAGAAGAGCATACCGGTCACATTCGCAAGATATTAGAGACGCTTGAAGTGAGAAGCTGTATGCTAAGTTCTCCAAATGCACGTTCTGGTTGCGGGAAGTTCAGTTTTTGGGTCATGTGGTTAATTCCAAAGGGATTATGGTGGACCCGACAAAGGTGGAGGCGGTTATGCAATGGAAGACTCCAAAGACGTCATCTGGCTACTACAGAAGATTCATCCAAGACTTCTCCAAGATAGCTTCACCATTGATTAAGTCGACCCGTAAGGGTGAGAAGGTTATATGGGTGATAGTTGACCGCCCGACAAATAGTGCTCACTTTCTACCGATCCGCGAGACGTATTCATCTGAGAGATTGGTGGATCTGTTCATCAAAGAGATTGTGACTCGTTATGGTGTACCGGTGTCTATAGTGTCTAACCGTGACACTCGGTTTACATCTAAGTTTTAGAAGAGATTCCATGAATACGAGGGGGACGAAGCTACATATCAGAACGACTTATCATCCCCAGATGGATGGACAGTCGGAAAGGACGCTTCGAACGCTGGAGGATATGCTACAAGCATACGTCATCGACCTTGGTGGAAGTTGGGGCGAACACTTACCTTGAGCCGAGTTCTAATATAACAACGGAGATCCTGGCAGCATTGGTATACCTCCTTACGAGATGCTATACGATAGGGAGTGTAGAACGCCCGTACGTTGGGGTGACTTCGGGCAGAAGGAGCTGGAAAGCATTGAGGTAATCGAGGCTACGACGGGAAAGTTGGAGAAGATCAACGCCTTTATGGAAGCAGCAAAGGATAGACAGAAATCATATGTCGGCAAGAGACATGGACCGATCGAATTCAAGCTGGACGATAGAGTTATGTGGAAGGTTGCGCCTTGGAAAGGGATCATCCGGTTCAGGAAGCGAGGAAAGCTAAGCCCGAAGTATATAGGGCCTGTCTAAATCATTGCTCGAGTTGGAGAGATGGCTTACAAGTTGAAGATACACGATGAGTTAAGTGGAATTTATCTGACGTCCCATGTATCTCAATTGGGAAAGTGCTTAGCTGACGAGGATATGATTGTGCCACTGGGGAATATTGAGATAGATGAACGGCTCAATCATGTGCAGCAGCCAGTGGCTGTCATCGACAGAATAGAGAAGAGGCTGCGGAATAAAGTGGATTCCACTGGTGCGAATACAGGGGAAGCACAGGAAAGGATCCAGGTTTACGTGGGAAACTAAGGAAGAGTTGAAGCAGCATCACCCACAACTGATCGAGGAGTGACAGGTTTCGGGGATGAAACCTTTATTAGGGGGTGGACTTGTAACACCCGGAAATTTACTAAAAGAAAAAGAAAAGAAGAGTAAATAAAAGAAAGAAAGGTGAAATATCCCAAGTCAAGGGGTTAAAGTTGTGCAAGTGGCAAACTTACCCATTATGGGATTCAAAAGAGGAATGGCAGCCCGATCTTTCCTTTTCAGACTTGGTTCTCGGCTGCTTGAGAGAAAGAGAGGAGCTGCAAACCGAATTTTAGAGAAAGGAGGAAGATCTGCTTGTAGGCGTTAGAACTCCAGGTTGCTCTCGGGTTTAAAGAAGTCTTTCTTATAATCTGTTAAGGTGAGTTCTAGATCCTCTCTTTTACATGTTTTCTACTTGTTTTGGGGCTGATATGCATTATAACTGCTGTTTTTCCTAATTAACTATGAGTTTTACATGGTGTATGTGTTTGATATATGTTGGTTTTAAGTGATTTCTACGATGTTGTGATGATGTTTGTTATGGTTTAAGCTTGAAACATGTTAGATCTATGCTAAGTTCAGGCTAGAATGATGTTTGAGATTGGAAAACTTCATAAGTTGCATCGCAGGTACTGAACAAGTGTCCGCTGTGGATAATGATCATCCGCTGTGGACATTGTGTGTCCGCTGTGGACACTTAGAAATGTAGGACGTCCGCTGTGGACTTACATGTCCGCTGTGGACACTTGAGGTGTTTTTAGTTGTCCGCTGTGGATGTTGGTTATCCGCTGTGGACACTGTCCGCTGTGAACCCTTAGAAACTTTGTACGTCCGCTGTAGATGTTGGTTATCCGCTGTGTATTATTTCATCCGCTGTACACTTTTAGTTATCCGCTGTGGATGTTATTCATCTGCATTGGACTATGGCTATCCGCATTGGACTATGGCTATCCGTATTGGACTATGTTCATCCGCTGTGAACACTTAGTGTTTTACTCATCCGCTGTGGATCTTGGCTGTCCGCTATAGACTTAGGTTGTCCGCTGTGGATACTTAGTACTTTAAGCCATCCGCTGTATAAGTTACTCATGCGCTGTGAACACTTAGGAGTTTTTTTGAAATTTTGGGAATAGAGTTCAAGTGTTAAGAACTTATGTTTAATGGGTGTTTATGCTTGTCCTATGTTTCTAATGTTTTATTTACCTTCTTATGGGCTGCTCGTTATGAATAATTATTACTGTTTCATGATATGTGATTTTAAGGTAATAATATTATAAAGTATTATTCATAATAAGTGGACATAAAGGAACAAAAGAAAGACAGTGAAACTTAATAAATGCTACCCCAGGGCCCTAACAAAAGGTGAAAAGCCTTGCAAGCTTTTCCAACGGAGGTTCACGACCATGTTGTCGTTAGCTCAACTGATGTGCGACTGTTTCAGCCCAAGAAAGGTACATCTGGGGTATAATCCTTGTGATTGACCAATAAACTAATGGGATCCAAGTTCATGAGTAGGCTTCGTGCCTTGCAGTGTGGATCAACTGTCGGGGGTTAGCTACCACTTATTAATGTGTACCGACAGGGGTTCGGCATTTGTTGCCAACCAACAATATAGGTTATTGCTTTGTGCAAACCTAGATAATGAAAGTGAAAGATAATGAAAGAAAGAAAGATAAAGAATCCCTTAATGATTGAATTATGTATATTGATGAATGATCACCAGGTGAAGTTTACAAAAGTATATTTCATATATTATTGAACTAGGACTCACTCAGCAACGCTGACTTTTTATATGCATAACAGTTGGCAGGTAATGTGGTTGCTGAGGGTGGCATGGTGTTGAAGCTACTTGGCAAATAAAGACTGGCATCCATGGCACGCTAAAAAGTTATTTTTGTTTTGAAATGCAACTAGATGTTCTTTTTGTAACTAGCAACAACAATGTATTTCTTGACAAAAGTAATGTCAATGAATGCTATGGTTTTTATTAAATTATTCCGCTGCAAAGTTTTCTTGTTTTGATAAATCTGAATGTGTTTTATTATGAAAAATGCTATGAATGACCAACTGTGGGGTTCCCGGGAATGGGGCCTTACAAGCTGGTACTGTGCCGGGGCTTACAAGTAAACCCCCACGTCATGCTCAAAGCTGACACAGTACCGAGGTAAAGCGACAAGGATCCCATCACATTGGTCAATCTCAAGGATTGGACCCCTGAAGCGCATCCTCATGGGCTAGCTAAGCCGCACCTCAGTTGAGCTAACGACAACATGGTCGTGCACCTCCATTCATTTTGCTTGCAAGACTTTTATTCATTCATTACGTTCCACTTTTCATCATTGTTATCTTTCACTTTCATTACATAATAATTTACGTACATATAAATATCAAGTAACATCACATCATAAACATAACGTGAAAAGATAACACATGACACATCACAGCAGACCATGGAAAACTTAGGCATACATCAGCATCATCTCGCCCGAGAACTAGCCTCTTGCGCGAGAACCTTACCACATTCAAATCCTACACATCAAATCATCACTGTCGCGCGAGAACTACAAGTCGCGCGAAAACTTCATGTCGTGCGAAAACATACATATCGCGCGAGAACTACCTGTCGCACGAGAACTATCCCCTTTCGCGCGAGAACTTTGCAGATTCAAATTTCATAAAGTACAACTTAACTGCTCGTGCAAAAGCTACAGGTTTTTCCCGCCCAGGCATAACTTATCGCATCTAAGGGCTATCCTAACATGCTTAACACCATAAATGACATCATCACAAGCATAAACAAGCATTTTCAAACGCTTTAGTATGCTTAATAGCCCCAAAACATAAAAACGTGCATAAAAAGGGGACTAGAAACTCACCTCTTGAAGTTCTATCACAAACACAACCTTCCCGAAGCCTTTGGTGAACGAAAACTACATAACCATGCGTTATATTCATCAATAATCCATTCTTAGTACATAACACGAGTTACTACACGAGTTACATACCTCAAACACTTAGATTCTTCACTCTCTCTCTCTCTATGCAGCCATTTTCTCTCTCTAACAGTAGCACTTCTCGCACGAAAATGGAGTCAGACTGGGTATTCTCAACTATTTATACCCAGCTCAACTTTTCGGCCAGGGTTCTTGTAACACCCCCGCCCCAACGTGGAACAAGAGGTCACGTCAAATGTTAACAGAACACTCTAAGTCCAAAAGAATACTTATATTACGAAGGTTAAATTAAAACATCAACTTACAAAGTCTAAAATATCCACCAAAATAAATACTAAATCAAAAATTCAAGTCATATGAAATAAAAGAATTAAATCTCCAAGCATGTATTCCAAACTCCTATTAGCTCTCGCCACACAGCCTTGTTCAACCCTGATTACCTGCCGCGAAAACAAGAAAGCGGCTGAGCTACAAGCTCAGTGCGCGGATGTAGATCACAATAGACAAAATAATATATCAAAGAAATAATGTCAGTGGTTTAGAAAAGAAACAAATTCTTAAGTTTAAAACATCTCCACAGAATTCCACCCTTTACACCAGAATAAACAAAGAATAAAGGCTGAAGCAACGAAAGGTTAGGGTTGTTGATACCGAGTAGCCTACAAATAAATATTCCAAAATGCACATCCACAGTGCCAACATATCATATCGCATACCATATATCATAATCACAATGGCACACTGGTCGTGACTCCAATGCACCCCTAAATCGAAAGGTGTGTATGGCACTACACAACTCAACCGCGAACTAAACATATTATCAAAATCCTAGGATGCATCCATACGCCTCCTAAATAATCCAAAAGCTCTCCCACGAGCATAATCACATAAACAAAGTAGAGACGCCGTGAACTGATCACACCGTCACGGATAGTGTCAAGCCGTCGGTAGCCACAACGACAAGCCTATGGTACCTCCATAGGTAGTTGACTCGGTACCCCTATCTCCTGTCTACAAATCTAGGGTTCTATGGCCACATGAAAGAACATATAATCCAACCTCCATCAAAAGTATGTTCATCACGGGTAATGATTCTATATTGAATGAAATCAAGTAAAGGCACACAAATGATAGCGTTCACAAACATATCATAAAAATATATTTTTCTCAATGGTTTCAAAAATAACTCAACAGCACACATCAAAGTAGCTTAGCAGATCATACAAGTAAATCGCAGATCAGCGGATCAATTTTCTAAAGTAGCAAAATTTTGGTAAAGCATATAAAAGTATCGAAGAACATCCGTACCTGAATAAACGTCTAATGCTCTTAATGTCTTAAAGTTCCACCGACGTGTTCGACAAACCTACAACGGGTTATTCGACCCTTACATTAGATTTATTTTCATATTAATCTAATTCGTCATCCTTTGAAATCCCCACCCCGTGAATAATTATTGTTTAGTATTGTGGCTGGTTTTATTACTTATTATTTGTTACTTTATTAGATATATTTATTAAAACCTGGAGGTAAATGGCTTAACTGTAGAATGCTATGTCACACTAACTAATACAAAATTCATGAGATCATTATCATGTAATTTAGACATTTTTAACACCAATGATGCTTACATAAGCTTGCTGGTCCTACATAACTAAGTATGGTAATAAATTGAGTTGAAATGATTGTCACTTGCATGGGTCAAACGAAATGTTACAACTGTGAACTAAAAACAAAAGAAACGCAACAGAAATCATTCAGATTAAGTCAGCTTATTACATTAAGGTATGAATAGGAGTTATATGATTTCAATTATTCATGATGTGCCTAATATTAAGTAAAAGAAGCCAGAACAACAATTAAGTTTATTATGACAGAACTTTAGTTTGATTTTTTTTTAATATTAAAAAGTACTAGAAGGTTAGCATGTGCCAATAGCAAGTGACCCATCAACAGTATGTGTTCCTCTTATTTAACAATAGATGACCAAGATATGCAACAGAGAGATTTACCTTAGAGTGTGCAGACAATGAGGATTATGGATCAGAAGGTTATCTCGGTTTTAGGCGCTTCAATTTAGTGGCTGTAACACAATTGCCAAAACCCTATTTGTGAGAAGTTTTAGGGGTAATAAGAATGGAAACAAAACGTAAAACATAACAGGACAAACAGGGTTTTGGTTTACCTCGGTTGCGAATTCGATTGCTAGATCTAATGGACTTCAAATCGAAGGTCAAGAGTCCCCGATTTTGGTAACCCAAACAGGGAGATTGAATGAGACGTGAGAAGGAGTTGTTTGTGAAAGTGCTTTTGTGAGGACGATTTAGCATCAGGATCCATTTAATATAGCTCTTGTTGCGTGGGGTTGAGACTTGAAATCCCATGGTCATCGGTGTTTTAGGTTTAGGTTGTTGCAGATAAGGGAGAAGAAAGAAGTTTGGGTTGTGGAGATAAACTCAAAATCACGTCTTCCCCTTCTTCTCAATTATTGTATTGTTAATAGTTTAATGTATTATTATTATTATTATTATTATTATTATTATTATTATTATTATTATTATTATTATTATTATTATTATTATTATTATTATTATTATTATTATTATTATTATATTTATGTATTGACTCTTTCATTAGATATTCATTTGTTTTGGGTTATTTTAGCTCTAACCCCTTAATTTAATTTCATCTCCGAAATTCTGAGAACACGACCGAGCGGTGGAACTCAAGGGTTTTATTCTAAACATCTAAGTTTGCAACTAAACTGGTCATGAAACGCTAGTACTCTAACATATTATTATAACTAGAATGATGGGCTATTATAACACATACCCCTAAAAATGATTTCGTCCCCGAAATCAACAAAATATAAAGCGTACCTTTACTTAAAAAGATGCGGGTACCGCTCCCGAATAGAGTCCTAGAGTTCCCATGTTGCTTCTCTTTCTGAATGATTCTTCCACAAGACTTTCACAAACGGTATGGTTTTCTTTCGCATGATTCTTTCCTCACGCCCTAGGATTGCCTCTGCTTCTTCTTCACATGACATGTCTTCTTGAATTTTATGAAACGGGTATTGCACGACATGAATCGGGTGATAATTGTAGCCTCGTAATGTAGACACATGGAACACATTATGCACATGAGCTAGTGCTGGAGGTAAAGCTATGCGGTACGCCACTTCTCCTACTCTTTCCAACACTTCAAAAGGACCGATGAATCTAGGATCGAGCTTTCCTTTAAGACCAAAGCGATGAACACCCTTCCATGGAGAGACTCTAAGGAAAACATGTTCGCCTGGTGCAAATTCTACTTCCCTTCGATGCTGATCAACATAACTTTTCTGGCGTGAATGAGCCTCTTTCAATTTCTGTTTCGCTAATTCAACTTTCTCATTAGTAATTCTGACCAACTCGGGTCCCTCAATAACTTTCTCACCTACCTCATTCCAACAAATCGGAGCTCGACATTTCCTCCCATATAACAACTCAAATGGTGCCATATCAATACTTGCATGCCAACTATTATTATATGCAAACTCTACCAAGCAAATATAATCATCCCAGTTCCCATTCCATTCCAAAACACAAGCCCTCAACATGTCTTCTAACGTTTGGATGGTCCTTTCAGACTGACCGTCCGTTTGAGGGTGAAAGGCAGTGCTATACTTCAACTTTGTACCAAAAGCTCTCTGGAATCCCTTCCAAAACTGTGATGTGAATTATGGGTCGTGATCTGAAACAATTGACACGGGTGTGCCATGAAGTCTAACAATCTCTTTTTGAAATATTTCTGCCAATCGACTAGCAGAGAACTTCTCTTGAATAGGTAGAAAATGAGCTGATTTTGTAAGTCGATCAACTACTACCCATACCACATCATTCTTCCTCAACGTCTTAGGGAGTCCAGTAACCAAATCCATAGTAATATCGTCCCACTTCCAAACTGGAATTTCAAGTTGTTGTAGAAGACCACTCGCCCTTTGGTGTTCTATTTTTACATGTTGGCAAGTAAAACACTTTGCCACAAATTCAGCAATATCTTTCTTCATTCCACCCTACCAGAAATTTTTCTTCAAGTCGTTATACATCTTCGTTGAACCTGGATGGATAGAAAATTGGGAGCTATGAGCCTCTTTCATTAATGATTCTCGAATATCAGGATCTGCTGGAACACACATTCTGTCACCTTGCCACACCACATCATCGTCATCGAGTCGAAATTCTTGTTGCTTGCCTTGCGTTATATTCTGTATAATAGCCCACAATTCACCATCTTCTTGTTGGGCTTCTTTAATACGTTCCACTAAGGTAGGTTCAACTCTTAGGTGAGCTATGCTACCATCTGCTTCTTTAGTGTGAACCTCCACCTCAAGACGAGCCAAATCTGAAATAATTTCAGGCTGAGTAGTAAGACATGATAGGCTACCTGAATTTTTCCTACTAAGAGCATCTGCAACCACGTTTGCTTTCCCCGGATGGTATTGAATCTTAGCATCATAATCTTTTAGAAGCTCTAGCCATCTTCTTTGTCTCATGTTAAGTTCTTTTTGGGTAAAAATGTACTTTAGGCTCTTGTGATCCGTAAAGATATCACAAGTCTCGCCATACAAATAGTGACGCCATATTTTTAGAGCGAACACAACTGCTGCAAGTTCTAAATCATGTGTGGGGTAATTTACTTCATAAGGTTTAAGCTGTCGAGAAGCATACGCGATCACCTTCCCGTGTTGCATAAGTACGCAGCCTAAACCCATTTTTGAAGCATCACTGTAAATTTGAAATCCCCCAGTTCCTTCTGGTACAACAAGAATAGGAGCCATCACCAATCGTTTCTTCAACTCCTCAAAGCACTTTTCACGTTCATCATTCCATTCAAATTTAACACCTTTCCTTACCAATTGGGTTAAAGGTAATGCCAAAGATGAGAAACCTTCCACGAAACGCCTGTAATACCCGGCCAGACCTAAGAAACTTCTTACTTCAGAAACTGTGCTAGGTCTTGGCCAATTAGTGACAGCCTCAACCTTAGCTGGGTCTACTTCAATTCCTTTCGCCGACACCACATGACCAAGGAATGTGACTCGTTCCAACCAAAAATCACATTTAGAAAGTTTAGCGAATAACTTCTTCTCCCGCAAGATTTCCAAGACAACTCGTAGATCCTCTTCATGTTGTTCTTTGGATTTAGAGTATACCAAAATATCATCTATGAAGACCACAACACATTTATCAAGATAGTCATGGAAGACACGATTCATTAAGTCCATAAAGACCGCAGGAGCATTCGTCAACCCAAATGGCATAACGAGGAACTCGTAGTGGCCATATCGAGTACGAAATGCAGTTTTAGGAATGTCTTCGGATCTCACCCGCAACTGATGGTATACGGATCTTAAGTCAATCTTCGAGAAGTGTTTTGCTCTGTGGAGCTGGTCGAATAGGTCGTCAATTCGGGGCAAAGGATACTTGTTTCTGATTGTGACACGGTTGAGCTCCCTATAGTCGATGCATAGCCTCATGGATCCATCCTTCTTTTTCACGAATAATACTGGCGCGCCCCATGGAGATACGCTCGGTCTAATAAAACCATGATCAAGTAACTCTTGCAATTGCTCCTTTAGTTCCTGCAATTCTAAAGGTGCCATTCGGTATGGTGCCTTAGAAATGGGTTCTGCACCCGGGACAAGTTCAATAGTAAATTCCACTTCTCTTTCGGGTGGTATGCCTGGAAGTTCTTCCGGGAAAACATCTGGAAAGTCTTTCACAATTGCAATTTCCCCAAGTTGATGCTCTTCCTTTGAGGTATCACGTATAGCTGCCAAATATCCCTCGCAACCATTGCTGATTAATTTTCTAGCCTTCAACGCTGAAATCACTTTAACTAGCCCGTTAGGAGAAGATCCTTGGTACACACACTTTGGTTTTTTTGCATCCCCAAAAGTAACTCGTCTAGCTTGGCAATCAATGGTGGCTTGGTGTGAGCTTAGCCAGTCCATTCCTAAAATAATATCGAAGTCGTGCATAGTCATAGGAAGTAGCTCAGCCATAAAAACATCATCTCCGATCGATATTGGGCATTCGCAAAACACATCAGTAATAGTTATCGAGTTCCCCATTGGTGTAGTAATAGACATAGGTGGGTGTAGTAAAGAAGAAGATAGGCCAATACGTTGCGCAAAAGATAAAGATATAATTGAATGCGTAGAGCCCGTATCAAATAACACAGATGCTTTAGTACCATTTAAAATAAGAGTTCCTGATACAGTACCTAAAGTATATAACAAAATAATTGAACGCGTAGGGCACGTAGGAAATAAATAAAATAATAAAAAGTTCGATTGAAATCATTGATTTTTTTTAATTACTATTTAAAGTAAGAGTTTCTTATACGCTACCTGGAGCCTCGGATGCCTGATGAGCAGTCATAGCGAACACCCTACCTCCTGTTGTACGTTGATTATTGCCACCATTATGTCGATTTGTATTACCCTTCATAGTGCAATCCTTAGCTTTATGACCTGTCTGACCACAAGTGAAACATGCCCCAGTCTCTCGATAACAAGGCCTACCCGGATGATTACCTCCACATTTAGCGCATGGTGTGATAGGAATTTTGTTTGGATTACCTCCTCCATTCCTTCCTTGATTCCCATAATTGTTGCCTCTATTTTGGTACGTTCTCTGACCTTGCCACTGACCATGACCATTATTACCCCCATTACGATAAGATCCTTGACCTTGCCATCCTCTTGACTGAGTGCCTCGAGAGTGATTGTCAAAACCATGTTGATTTCCATAATGGAATTTCGCCCTACGATCAGAATTTGACCCATCTTCGTCATCTCTGCCTCTTTTCTTACCTCCATCAGGCCTGAAAGAGTTAAAGTCAGCTCTTTCTAATTCCAGATTTCTAGCTGCATTCGCGACATCCGCTACAGTGGCAAATTTATCATTAATGAGAGGTCGTCTGTACTCGAATAATAATCCCCACTTGAATCGTTCAGCCTGATCAGCTGCTGACCCTACCACAGCACCAGCAATTCCAGCTACTCGAATGAAACGGATCATGTAGGCTGTGATAGTCTCATTAGGCTTCTGTCGCATACTAAAATACTCCCGACGATACGCATCTCTTTCGGACTCAGGAAAATACTGCTCATAAAACACATCCAGAAAGTCACGCCACGCGAGAGCCTCTACATATCCCTCTCCTTGAGCATTTTTCAAAGCCTTCCACCACCTTTGAGCATCTCCTTCCATCTTATAAGCTGCTAAACGTACCTTCTGATTTTCAGTAGTCTCTAGAACATCAAAGATTTTCTCCAGATGTGCAATCCAATTTTCCGCATCTATAGGTGTTGGAGCATCACGAAAAGAATCTGGTTTCTGCTTTTGGAATCTCTCAAGTAACACCGAAGTAAGAGCAACATTGGCATTGGCACCACCATCCCCTTCGCCATCAGTATTACCATCAGCATTACCACTATTATTCTGAGCTGGATTATTCTGAAGGGCAGTAGCAACAGCTTGAGGAACACTTTGAGCAACTGCGTTTGCAACGGCCTGATTAAGAGCAGCTAGGAGGATTGGATCGATATTTCCTGCATTTTCATTGTTGTTTCTGTTGGTATTACGTCTTCCACGAGTGCCGCTAGTCGAAGGACGTGCCATCTAAATAACGTAGATTTGAACAAGTAAAAGGGTGTTAAAATTGAAAGAAATACGGTAGAGTACAAAATAAAAGAAGAAGAATCCTATATGATATTCTACCCAGTCCTATATTAGGTTCTACCCAAACTCACAGGTCAAGCCTATGCTTACTACAGAATCGAGCCTAAGCTCTGATACCATTCTCTGTAACACCCCCGCCCCAACGTGGAACAAGAGGTCACGTCAAATGTTAACAGAACACTCTAAGTCCAAAAGAATACTTATATTACGAAGGTTAAATTAAAACATCAACTTACAAAGTCTAAAATATCCACCAAAATAAATACTAAATCAAAAATTCAAGTCTTATGAAATAAAAGAAATAAATCTCCAAGCATGTATTCCAAACTCCTATTAGCTCTCGTCACACAGCCCTGTTCAACCCTGATTACCTGCCGCGAAAACAAGAAAGCGGCTGAGCTACAAGCTCAGTGCACGGATGTAGATCACAATAGACAAAATAATATATCAAAGAAATAATGTCAGTGGTTTAGAAAAGAAACAAATTCTTAAGTTTAAAACATCTTCACAGAATTTCACCCTTTACACCAGAATAAACAAAGAATAAAGGCTGAAGCAACGAAAGGTTAGGGTTGTTGATACCGAGTAGCCTACAAACAAATATTCCAAAATGCACATCCACAGTGCCAACATATCATATCGCATATCATATATCATAATCACAATGGCACACTGGTCGCGACTCCAATGCACCCCTAAATCGAAAGGTGTGTATGGCACTACACAACTCAACCGCGAACTAATCATATTATCAAAATCCTAGGATGCATCCATACACCTTCTAAATAATCCAAAAGCTCTCCCACGAGCATAATCACATAAACAAAGTAGAGACGCCGTGAACTGATCACACCATCACGGATAGTGTCAAGCCGTCGGTAGCCACAACGACAAGCCTATGGTACCTCCATAGGTAGTTGACTCGGTATCCCTATCTCCTGTCTACAAATCTAGGGTTCTATGGCCACATGAAAGAACATATAATCCAACCTCCATCAAAAGTATGTTCATCACGGGTAATGATTCTAAATTGAATGAAATCAAGTAAAGGCACACAAACGATAGCGTTCACAAACATATCATAAAAATATATTTTTCTCAATGGTTTCAAAAATAACTCAACAGCACACATCAAAGTAGCTTAGCAGATCATACAAGTAAATCGCAGATCAGCGGATCAATTTTCTAAAGTAGCAAAATTTTGGTAAAGCATAAAAGTATCGAAGAACATCCGTACCTGAATAAACGTCTAATGCTCTTAATGTCTTAAAGTTCCACCGACGTGTTCGACAAACCTACAACGGGTTATTCGACCCTTACATTAGATTTATTTTCATATTAATCTAATTCATCATCCTTTGAAATCCCCACCCCGTGAATAATTATTGTTTAGTATTATGGTTGGTTTTATTACTTATTATTTGTTACTTTATTAGATATATTTATTAAAACCTGGAGGTAAATGGCTTAACTGTAGAATGCTATGTCACACTAACTAATACAAAATTCATGAGATCATTATCATGTAATTTAGACATTTTTAACACCAATGATGCTTACATAAGCTTGCTGGTCCTACATAACTAAGTATGGTAATAAATTGAGTTGAAATGATTGTCACTTGCATGGGTCAAACGAAATGTTACAACTGTGAACTAAAAACAAAAGAAACGCAACAGAAATCATTCAGATTAAGTCAGCTTATTACATTAAGGTATGAATAGGAGTTATATGATTTCAATTATTCATGATGTGCCTAATATTAAGTAAAATAAGCCAGAACAACAGTTAAGTTTATTATGACAGAACTTTAGTTTGATTTTTTTTTTTTAATATTAAGAAGTACTAGAAGGTTAGCATGTGCTAATAGCAAGTGACCCATCAATAGTATGTGTTCCTCTTATTTAACAATAGATGACCAAGATATGCAACAGAGAGATTTACCTCAGAGTGTGCAGACAATGAGGATTATGGATCAGAAGGTTATCTCGGTTTTAGGCGCTTCAATTTAGTGGCTGTAACACAATTGCCAGAACCCTAGTTGTGAGAAGTTTTAGGGGTAATAAGAATGGAAACAAAACGTAAAACATAACAGGACGAACAGGGTATTGGTTTACCTCGGTTGCGAATTCGATTGCTAGATCTAATGGACTTCAAATCGAAGGTCAAGAGTCCCCGATTTTGGTAACCCAAACAGGGAGATTGAATGAGACGTGAGAAGGAGTTGTTTGTGAAAGTGCTTTTGTGAGGACGATTTAGCATCAGGATCCATTTAATATAGCTCTTGTTGCGTGGGGTTGAGACTTGAAATCCCATGGTCATCGGTGTTTTAGGTTTAGGTTGTTGCAGATAAGGGAGAAGAAAGAAGTTTGGGTTGTGGAGATAAACTCAAAATCACGTCTTCCCCTTCTTCTCAATTATTGTATTGTTAATAGTTTAATGTATTATTATTATTATTATTATTATTATTATTATTATTATTATTATTATTATTATTATTATTATTATTATTATTATTATTATTATTATTATTATTATTATTATTATTATTATTATTATTATATTTATGTATTGACTCTTTCATTAGATATTCATTTGTTTTGGGTTATTTTAGCTCTAACCCCTTAATTTAATTTCATCTCCGAAATTCTGAGAACACGACCGAGCGGTGGAACTCAAGGGTTTTATTCTAAACATCTAAGTTTGTAACTAAACTGGTCATGAAAAACTAGTACTCTAACATATTATTATAACTACAATGATGGGCTATTATAGTTCTCATGCGAGAACCTCCTTTCACGCGAAAACGTTCTCTGTTTCTACTTCTTGAAATTTTCAGTCGTTACAAAAAGGCCATTGTAGAATGATCTGGGTAGATTTGAAATATATACATCATGTAATGTTAAAGTCAACCAAAATAAAACAGGATTTACTGTTTAGAATTGGAAAATTAAAAACTTTGATTTCAACGGTGATGACTTACAAAAATTACATGTAATCATCAATGAAATATTGTTATTTTCCTTCATATAATCTATTTAAAAACAACATATCAGTTGCATACATTCGTGGAAATAGAGCTAAGCAAAGGTGAAGAAGATCAATCATACATCCAAGAACATTCATCCAATATCCATTTGCCAGTTTACTTTATTATTAGTCAATTTTTGTTTCATATGGATGATTAGATTTTCTAAAACTTTGGGCATGCAAATAACCTTATCAAAATATTTATCTTTTAATATTGCTTGGTTTATTCATCATCAAAGAATCCTTAAAATTCACACCATGTGTTAACATATCAATCAGTATATGAAGTAGCTTAAAGATTAGTTATACAATTTAATCAGAACAAAAAAATAAACAAAAATGTAAGGTACAATTTAGACCGGAAAGGAAGACACGTTTTTAAGACCAAAGTTACCTGCTCTTATAATTTTGAAGCATTTCCTTTGTAGTTGATGTTGTTCTGACTATGTTCATGGCAGATTACCCTCTTACAAGCTATGCATATGAACTTGAATAAGCAATTCATCCACTGAATTGGATTTAACATCTGCACAATTAAGGTTATGAAATTCTGTCCTAAGATTGGGTAAGAACATACCTTTTGAGTTTCTGTTGCTTCCAACGGTACTAGATTCGGGTTGATGGTTGATTTTCACCTCAATGACTTCGAATTTTGCTCTGCATTCAGTTTGATTTCTTCAAAACATATGTGTTGTTTCTTTATCAATTTTCAATTTAATCGTCTCCCCCTAATTCTGATGGGCAATTTGCAAGAATGTAATGAAATACCAATACTACCCCTGAATTCAATTTGTGCGCCTCTTTTAATCTTTAGAAAATTACTGATTTGCCCCTGTAAATACCATCAATTGATTATTAAATCTAGGGCTAGGATTGGTTCTTTTAGTTTTTTATAAAAAAATAGTTTTCATTTGAAAGCCCACACACACACACATATATATAATATGTTTGTGTGAGAGAAGAAATTACGTTTTTGGTCCCTGAGGTTATTAAAAATAACCATTTTAGTCAAAGGGTATTTTAGTTATTTTATTAGAAACTAACTGAAAAATTTAACTCTGTTAGTGTATTAGATTGAAAAAGTTATAGAATACAAATGATAAGACTTGATTTGTTAGAAAATTCATCTTTGGACTCAAATGGTTAAAATGATCAAACCATAGAGACTAAAATAATAATTTACTCTAGATAAAATTTTAAATCTCTTCAGACTAGCTAAATTTCAATAAAAAATATAAACCTGATTTTCTACCAAGAATATATACATTTATCACTAGATCAACAAAATCAAAGAATAATGAATTAATAGCAATTTCATCAAAACTTACATTACAATATTCAAAATTAAAATGAAAACTAAATATTATACAAGAGAAGAGGCTTGGTTGAGGCATCGTTCTTCTCTTCCACAAATTAATCTCTTTTCTTTCTGCACTTCCTGCAACCCTAATCAATCTATCATCATCAAACCCTAATGCATTTCTTATCATCACAGGTGCAGAAGAAGGCATCATATAAACATCCTCAATATCATCACTTCTCAACATTCTTTATCTTATCCCGACCACTAGAAAACCCCTTCATCGTACTCAAGATCGGAGCTTTATCAAGATACAACGGAGCCTTTAAGTTCTTCTTTCTGGCGTCTGATTTCCCACCAAATAGTTTCTCAAACCCTAATCTTTTCGGTTTTGATGCTTCTTTCTGACCATTCAACGCTATGTGTTGTTCTCTCCGGTGTTACGCCGGTGGGTGGTTTGTTTCCGGCGAGATGCAGTTTATCTCTGGTGAATTTGCACTTTATTTGGCCTATGCATGAGACTCTTGGAGACGTGGGTTCATGTACGATGGTGGTGTCGTCGGAGGTGTTCTTGATTTTCCGGCGAATGTTATCTGTAACTATGGGGCCGGAGAAGCCGATTGGGAGGTGGGATTTGTGGGGTTTTTCCGATTGTCGGATATTGTCTTTGGTCGGACTGTAAATCGGAGGGTTTTGAAACGAAAACGATGATGTGGCTCGTGGTAGTAAGTTCAAGATTGTGTTCTTCGTCTTTGACGATGGCTTTTGATGATCCATCTGCACGTTTCAAATCTTTAATGTTTAATATTCAACTATGGCGAATGAATATTGATGAACTTCTTGTGTATGTATATATGTGTGTGTATGTATATATATATATATATATATATATATATATATATATATATATATATATATATATATATATATATATATATATATATATATGATTATGATTATGATTATGATAATGATCGGAGGAAAGAGAGAGGGAGGGGCGGAGGTGAACTCCGGCGAGACAAAATATGGGAAGCTATATTTTGTATGATTTTATGTTATTCACGAAAACTTTCTTTCTCTGTATATTATATCGTGAAATTGTGTATGTTAGTCTGATTTAGGATTTTGAACACAAATTTTGACTGGTTAATATTTTTGGACATGAAATGAGATGTATATTCGAGTATTAGACAGAGACAATTGGAAGAAAGTTTTCGTGAATTAGCATTGATGTTATATAAAAAATCAGTTTGCACTAAATAAGTATGAAACTCTCTGATCAAAAGAGTTTAACCTGGATGTTTGACTATAGACTATCTAAATCTAAATAGGTTTTATGATCCAGAAGGCTCATTACGACAACACTACGAATTCTACCCTTCACACTAGGTAAAGGACATCTCATTTTGTGTCCAAAAATATTAACCAGCTTGTATTGTAGTTAGTGTCTTGGATTCTACTATTAACTATTACTCAGGCTTGTATCGTAAGGGTCCAGAAATGCTTAGATCATATGACACGTCGGTTTCAGTTGTACCTATCATGTGACGAGGCTAACAATTATCTTCCTCGTTTCATGTCTCCAAGCCAAACCATACTTGGTTGATGCGTTCGACTGATCGGTCACAAATAATATTTCATCACAACATGCATCAAATTAACCAAATCTAAACACAGGTGCAAACGTTTAAATCCTAAACCTCTTTGATGTACTTTCTGTTGTTAAAAAATCACAAACATTTAGAGAAATACCAAGTTCAGCTGCTCAAAAGTTCAAACATGACTATTGTCTATGACAACAATATACATCATGGCATCAAACATGTTCTACACCCTACACCTGATGACAAGATCAAGAAGATGTTTTTTTCTTAATCACACCCTCGAGAACACCGTTATCCAGAACCTGCTTTAAGGTTGACGGGTCAACATGTGCGCCTAACTGGAAGGAAATCGAGAAGTCTCCAGGTGGACAAAGGTTTTGTGTGTGCATCTCAAACACCATGTTGTGGGCGTGAACCTTTTTCTTGCCGGTGTTCGTTACCCCCTGGATTGTGATTGTTCCATCCGGTTGAATATCAAATTTAAACTCTGCAAGTCAGATAATATAAATACCAACAAATCAATTAGAGATGTTTATAAACATTGGAATTAATCAAGTTTGTAACTCAAGTGATTTAAATTACAAAAAACTTGTACTCCAAAAGAAAATTTTAGCCGTACAAGAAAATTTTGTGAGGCAGGTGGAGGGAAAGTACTTACTTTCATTCTTCTCGACACCTGGAAGAGCAACGCGAAACAGGAAACCATCATCAGATTCAGAAATGTCATATGAGCCGACAAGGGGTCCGATTGGACCACTTGCAGCGCTCCCAGAAACCACTATTCCATTTTTGGTGACGGATAACATGTCGTTTAGTTCCTTCTCTGTGGTTTGTTGAGGCAGAAAAACCATTGCAGGCTGATTCTTCAAAGGCAGGTTGGCTTCATTCTCTTGGGACTGATCTAGAGGCGGGCCCGTGTACGGGACAGAGTTGAGAGGAGCTGCAGCAATCGGAACTTGATCAGCCCAATCCATGTGAGATCTGAAATTCACAACCAGTTCACTAATCTTGTTAAAAAGCTTATTTCTATTACCATAGAAAACAATCTAAACTAAGAATATCCTTATACGAAGTACAAACACAAATTCGTAAATGCATCTTGCATTTCTAGTATATTTGTAAAATTGTAAGTGTAACATATATGTGAAGTTCCTCTTCTGAATTTGCCAAATATCTTTCTATTTCTATAGGTCTCAATGACCAGGTACCTGCCTCATTATCCCATATCTAAATACTTTCATCGCATACGATTCCCGTTACATTTAGATTCTACTTCAATACTAATTTTTTTGACCTTTTGAAACAGATAGATTCACACAATTTGAGTGGGTAAATGTGATTTGTAAAACAGGTATGCAATCCCATCACATACAGATATTTACATGCATAAAGAAAGAGAGAATGAAATGAGGGATTGGAATCATAAAATTTAATATGCAAACAACAATTATTTAAAAAGACTGCATGATAAAATTATAAAAAACAAATATATGATAACATAATAATTAGCATCACAAATATGAAGAGAGTAATGAATAAAGATTACCTATGTGGAAATCAAATTATTAGACAAACGAGAAATTAATGAGTAAATCCACCAAGTCTCAATGAAGTTAAAAATAAGTTATCCGGAACAAGAGGTCTATATATAGAATTTAAAAGAGCAAAACTTTAGTTGCTAGATAACGTGGGGCGATTGTAAAGCCAATGATTAAACCACATAGCTATATATTTATACATTTCTTAGGAAAATAACTACCATGCTACCTCCAAAGAAGGCAAGATACAAGCAACTACTAACAAAAAATCTGCATTGATGTTTTCCTTAACAGCAAGAACACCCAAATACCTTTCTTCAAATGACGGATCACGGATGACCATCCTTAAATTTCCAGATCAAGCTACGTTAATAATAAACATATATCTCCCCAAAAAAATGTGTTCCTAATTTGGTTACTTACTTTGCATCATAATCACCTATATGATACTGAATCTTCATAGATCAACCAATATTGATATTAACCATCAATTATTTTTATACTAAAATGAGAAACTCAAATTTGACACTAAGCATCCTTATACCTTCTATTCTAACTAGGAATCCTTTCAACTTGGTCTTGATATCAACTTATAGGTGTGTCAACATCAACAAAATGACTTTAGAAGTCTTGATTCAAAGACAATAATAGATAGCTTAGTTGTCCATCTATTCTAATAATCTGTTTACTTATCTAAGTAATAGTACTAGAAAAGAAGGCAATCACAATAGGATATAGCTGACGAGAACATACTTTTGAATTTGGTACAATATCTGTAGTTCTTTTTCACATTTAATTCTCCTACACGGCTATACTAATTTCCACCTTTCTCCATTATCAATTTTAAGGGTTCCATAGTCATATATCCACACATCACCTAGTGAGACCCACAACTGCATTCTCATACTAATTGAAGATCCTAGATTTCAATGTGAACTATATGGGAAGCTACAAGGTGGTAGTGAGAAACCAATTCATCTCAATTATTTCTTAGTGAAGAAGTGAACCTCAATTCAAATAAAAAAAACTTCTTTATTTTTATACTTTAAACTTGACATAAGCAAGAGTTTTTATGCTATACCCATGGTTGTATTAATCGTTAGACGCTAGTCAGGCAGTGGGCGGTTAATCAGATTGGAATTTTTATAAGTAATTTTCAAATTGATATATATAAACACACACATTTGACCAAAATTTAAAAGATTTGACAAAAAATTCCAACATTTACTCAGAATCTGGCTGGAATCTAACCGGCAATTAGGGGCCCATTTGGTCCGATTCGAACCGACCTGGTCCGATTTGACCGACTATGACCGATTACCGACTGTAACCACTGATTACATGAAATCACCAAGGTCACCATCCGACTAGAGATTAATCACCGATTGATCGGCCGCCTAGGCCGATTTTTACAGCACTGGCTATACCTATGCAGCAACCCACAAAAAATATTTTCATTACCTTAATTGAATATTTTTTAACACATTTATGGTACATTCAAGAAAAGAAGCTACATCTCGGATACGAATCCAGTGGGTCAACCCTATAATGATGTGGGTGACTATAATGCCATTGATTAAGCTAAATAAGCATATTCATAAATTTATTAAGAAAATTACTACTGAGCTACTTCTAATGAAGGCAAGATACAAATAATAACATGTTAACCACAAATCAGTTGTTTTCCTTAACAACAAGAACACCTAGATACTTTTTTCCCATGATGGATTACAAATGACCATCCTCAAATTCCCATTCAAGCTATATATTAATAATAAACATATAACTCCCCGAAACAATGTGTTCCTAATTTGGCTAGTTTGAATCATAATTACCTTTATGATATTGAATCTTCATAGATAATCCAATCATGATATTAACCATTAACACTTTCTATAGCAAAATAAGAAACTCAAGTTTGACATTAAGCATCCTCATACCGTCTATTCTACGAGTGAGATTTTCCAGGGTATGTTTGCTTGATTATCTATACCTTCTACTCTATCAAAGAATCCCTTCAACTTGTGATTTAGATCAACTTATGGGTGTGACTACTTCAATAAAATGACTTTGAAAAGTCTTGATCATGGAACAAGAATAGATAATTTAGTTGTCCATATTTCCTAATAATCACTATACTTAAGTTACCTAAGTAATAAACAAATGAAAACAATCGTAATAGGATATAGCTAACGAGAACATTACTTTCTTGAATGAACAAAGAAATGAGCAATTTACAATAAATGCACTTCTATCTGTACAAGATATCTAGTTTTTTTTTTCGAATTCCATTCTCTTACACCAATTTCCACAATTCTACATTATTGATAATATGGGTTCCATACTCATTTATCCTCACATCACCTAAAGGGACCTACAAATGCATTCTCATACTAATGAATCGAGAATGTTAAATCATTAATAATTTTAAATAGCAGAAATGATTTAAAGATCCAAGATCCCAATATGAATCATATGTGAAGCTTTAAGGTGGTAATGGAAAATCAATTCAACTTAATTAACTCTAGTGAACCTCAATCCAAATAAAAAAAACTTTCTTTTTATACTTAAAATTTGACATAAGCAAATGCTTTTATGCTATGCCTATGGAGCAACCCAATCAAAAAAAATCATTACTTTACAAGAATATTTTTAACACATTTGTGGTACATTTAAGATAAGGAGCTATATCTCAAGATAAGAATGCTTCGACCCGAATTATTTGTCACATGAAAGTGCAAGCAAAATAATGCCAATTACATAATTCCTCTTACATACAAATTCGTAATATATCGCCAAATCTAGACAATAACTATGAATTCCTACAAGAATCACCAAATCTTTCGATAATAAAAGCAGGAAACTTTTATTTCAGATTTATAGAAACCGTTGCACGAACGACAGCTAACTGCTGATATAAAGGATAGAATCAACAGAAAATTTTACAATAAAATTGATGGCATATACCAATAAAGAAAAGTTGGACGTTGGAGCTTCTCATTACATCTGACAAACAATCACCATGAGAAAATATAATCACAATGAAAAAATAATAAGCAAACAATTACCTCCAAGATGCAAGTGTAAGAGCGTGTGTATGTGAGTGCGCGCAAATGTAGGTATGATAGGTAGATAGTACTCATAAAAACGAATCGAGAAAAGTTCATTAAATGTTATTGAAGTCATAACCAAAAGAAGTAAGAAGCACCTGGAAACATTGCCTAGATTTCTAACTATTTCCATCAATATTCCACCTTTCTCCAACTATTAACACATCAAATCATATGCATGAGACAAATAGAAACCAGAACGAATATTTTAAATTGCAAACACCCGATTTACAAGATATTGAAACGATAATGCAACACCAATTGTTCTTAGCTAACCCTTACGATTTTATCGTTGACGTAGTGAAACAAAATCTATCTTTAGAACCGTATTTGCTATATGTACTAATATCCGAACCAATCTAAAGATCTCCAATAGAAATATAAAATTCGACCGTTCTCAATAGGATTCCCGATCCTAGCCTCTTTCCTTCTTTAATCTAAACGATATCAACAATTCTATAACCTTTGTGAGCTTACATCCTTTTAAAGAAAACATCAGTTTGTTCCCCATTTAAAAGAAGTACAGAGTTTAGAACACTAAAGTAGGATAAAAAGGCCCACTTTCAAACTTCAAAGATTCAAACTTGCCAAGAAAAAAGATTTTTTCAAGCTAAAGGGACAAAAACATTCAAATAACACAAATTTAATTTGAAAACAGTAAACATTTCCACACTTTTTTACAGAGGATCTTGAAAACAATCTCAAAACCCAACAAATTATAAGGAAGAACAACACCAAAGAACAAGCGAAACAAACAAATTCGAATTTATTTACATTCAATAAAGCATGAAACTTTACTCTCAGTTACTGTAGAAAACTAACAGTAAAAAAGAAAAGGGTCAAAGATTGATTCGCCAAATGTAGCTACAAAACAACATCAGCAAATACGACAACAAATCGATTCCTTACGAAACAAGAACTTAGGGTTTATGGTAAATCCTATGAAAAGCACAAATCTAAAGCAACACATGAATCTTGCAGATGGTGGTGTTAAGAACATACCCGTTGGGAGTGGCCATGAGAGACGAAAGTCAAAAGGATGAAGGGTATAGAGATGAAAAGGGTAGAGTCAACTCAAGCGAAGGTAATCAGCAGCTAGCAGAGAGTCTTATGAATCAAAAGGGTTGCTTTGTGTTATATCCTATGCTTGCTAGGGTACAAGGGTTGATGAACTGATGCTTCTTTCCTGCCTTGAAATTCAAAACTATTTCGTTTTCTTAAATTTCTGAAAATAGTTTTAAAGTAATAATATTTTATTCTAGATAAAACATCACAAATAATTCCTATGGGTTGACTATTTTATAAGTTTGCTTCTTTGATTTTAAAACTTATAAAATTAGTTTAAATATTTGGCACATGGTTGCATGTTTAATTTTAACTATCAAGGTTCGTTAGTTTTTAACGACCTAGAGACTAAGTTTACAATTTTTTAAAATTCGGGAACCAAATTTACAAAATAATCAAACCACAAACATCATTTGTGTCAATTTCTCTTTCTATTATTTGATAATTACATTTTTAAGAGGAAAATACACAAATGGGCCTTGTGGTTTGATCATATTATAAATTTTGTCTTTAGATATAAATTTTATAAATTTAATCCAAACATTTGTGAGATTATTACAAGTTTAGTTATCATCCTTAATGCATGCTAGTTTTTAACAAGTGTGAGGACTAAAGTTGCAATTCTCAAACCACATGGACTATAGTTTATTAAAAGTAAAACAAATTTAAATAAAATAAATAAGCCCCCACTTGATTTACTATCATCTTCCCCAAGAAAACTCAAAGCTCCACCACGACCACAATCTTCTAGACGGCCTTCCGTTCACAGCCAATTAGTTTGATAATTTCAATAATCCCCCAGAAAGTTGCAAGTCCATTTTCACAACACATGTTTTTTTCGAATTTAGTCGTAAAATTAAGAGGAGTATTTGAGATTTAGAATCAATCCCATAATCAAGAGTGGTATACCAGTTTCAATATAGCATTGTCTGAAAAAAGATTGTGCTATTTTTAGGTTAATGTGTTGTTTTAGGTGTATATTTTGTTTTAGGTGAAATATGATATTTTTGATTGTTAAAACGGAGCTTTTTAAAAAATAGTATTAAAGTGCTACTTTTCTTTGTTAACTATTTATTTGACGGTATTAAGTGTCTTTTTGACACCTATTTTTATTAAGTGTTACTTTTATAAAAATAACATTGTCTATAACTATAAAGTGCTACTTTTAAAAATGTTTTTAATAAATGTTAATTTTTTAAAAAAAATATAACAATATTATACACATATTAAAGATAAAAAATGCTTGATTTTATGATATATTTTTTCTAACAAAATAATAAAGTATATAAAAGTTATTTTAGTTTAAAATTTTGGTGAAAATAGTTATTTATTGAGAAAAGTCAATATATTAAAGAGTCTAGCAAGATACTTGGAATCGGACGGTATTTTTATTCATATAGGGATTGAGTTCAAATACAAAGTTCTTTGAACATAAAAAGGCTAAGAAGGCTTATAGTGCTAACATGTGGTATTGTTGTAATTAATTAAGAAAGTCTAAAATAGAAAAGATAATTATTTCATCTTCTAGAAGAAAAATAGAGAGAGATATTGTTGATCATTCTTAGTTTTCTATTCACCTTTCATCATTATTGAACGAAAAACGAACGTTTATCATTATTGTTATTACTAGAATATTCTAGATTCGATCTAGTTATGTTGCATATTGCAATAATTTTGTTAATCGTAGTATGTTTATTCTGATATTTGTGTTTGTTTTATTATGTAATGTAGTTGAATTTGTGATTCTGTTATGGATTAAAGTTGTTGATTGTGTAATTCATCGAACGTGTCGTTGTGTCTTTTTTGATTTAAGATGATTATTGTGTATTCTTTGTTATCGTTATGTATAACATCTTACTATTTTGAAGAATATTGTTGATGTATTTAGTACAAATCATACCATTAGATTATGATTATGTTTTTTATGTTTATGTGTTAGATGCTTTGACATTACTGTGTTATTTGTGTCTTTTTCATTGTGATATTTTTCTTTGTGGTTTAGATACATGGAAGTTGTGTCTAATATATTTGTGTTATTGTGTCTTTTATGTTTTATACTTCTGTTGTGTTATATTTTTTGTAAGTATTATGTTAAAATTTTGCTATTGTGTAACATATCTTTAAAGAATTATTTTGTTGATGTATTAATATGAATCATTATCATTACATTGTCATTGTGTTTTTATATTTTTATTTGTTGTGTTTCATCTTCTAAAATTATTTCTATTGTTTATTTATTAATTTGAAATATGATCATTATATTATCATTAC
The DNA here is from genome assembly GCA_025506505.1 of Flaveria sonorensis. NCBI lineage: Eukaryota > Viridiplantae > Streptophyta > Magnoliopsida > Asterales > Asteraceae > Flaveria > Flaveria sonorensis. The sequence continues at coordinate 52,621,282 of CM046438.1, read as the reverse complement.
GTCTTTCATCTTTTCATTCTAATTTGTCTTCTATTTTGTGAATTTTTCATTAATCATTATTTTGTATTGATGTAGATGTGCAGGATTATAAAAAAGTTGGTGTTAAACATGTATCACCTTCTCGAAGAAAATATTACACACCTATTGTAGATGATTCGATAAAAACTATTGTGAGAATGGTGTTTGATACTATTGAGCATGCTTTTGTGTTTTACCAAAAGTATGCTCTTGCTTGTGGGTTTTCAGTTAGGAAGCACACCGAGTATAAACATGATGGTGTTGTTAAACTCAAATAATTTGTGTGTACAAAAGAAGGTTTTAAAAAAGGATCAACATTTGATACTTTGAATAATGACAATAATAAAGGTAAGTGGAAATGTAGGAAACCGTCTAAGAACTCTGGTGTGAAGCACAAATTAAGATTTAGTTAGTTGATGTTAGGTATTAGATTTATTTTTGTCAAGAGCGGGATAATCATTATTTTGTTGATGACGAGTGTTCAATTTATGGCTGCTACTAGAAAAATTGACCATGTTAAGGAAAGTGTCATTCAAGCTGTAACAATGTCAGACTTTAAGAATCATAAAAGGGATCTAAACCAGTACATTGGTGAGTACGATGCTGATAAGGTTGTTCAATGACATGAAAAAAAGCTACTTGCCAAACTTTTCTTGTGAATATTTTGTTTAGGAAGATGGAACTTTAGGCGGTTTGTTTTGGGCGGATGAGGATTGCAAAAGAATTACTTAGTATTTGGTGATATGGTAGCGTTTGATGCGATCTGTAGATCAAATAACTATGTTTCAAATGTTTATTGTCTTATTTTGACAATTGTGTCATTTTTTTTGCATTTTGTCATTTTTTGCCATGTGTCATTTTGAGCATTGTATTAATTAGTTCTTGTTTTATAGTTGACATTTTTTAAAATTTTGTTTTAAAGATATGATATGGTGTTTGTTCTTTTACTAGAATAGATAATCACAACAAAATGTTACACTAGGTGCTCCTCTTCTTGGATTAGAAACTGCCGATTTATATAGGTGGTTATCACGATCATACTTGAAGGCATTTGGTAAATCACAGCAAGTGATTGTTATTTATCAAGATGCTTCTATGAAGAGAGTTATTATAGATGTTTTTTTCCAAATAGCTACCACAGGTTATGTATGTGGCATATATGGGATAAAGTTAATGGAAAGGTATTCTATGTTGTGTCTTTTATCATTGTGTCTGTAACCCATTATGTATTTCATCTTTAGCTTTTTTAATTGTGTCTTTTTTAAAAAGATGTTTTTTGTAGGTTGGACTAGTTTTGTGTAACACAACGAGTATCAAAAGAAGATTATGTGATATAATATTTTTTGATTCTATTAGTCCTGAAGAGTTTGAAAAAGAATGGCAAATAATCATTTCTGATTTTTGTTTAAGTAACCATTCTTGGTTGTCTGACATTTAATCTTCGGCGAGATTGGATACCTGCATATTATCATGATGAGAAGTTGTTTGGGCTTATGCTACCACCTCGATACCCGAGAGTGAGAACCATTTCTTTGGTGAATTTTGTAATTCAAAGTCCACTTTAGTTGAGTTTTTAAGTCACTTTGAGACAACAATGGAGTCTCAAAGGTATGATGTCACACCCTCAAAATCCACGTGCAGGGTTTTACCGCGAGGCTTGTGACAAACCAGGATCTCAGTCATTAGTTACTCAAAACGACTCTATATGAAACATTCAAGCAAAATCAGAGTTTAAAACTTTAAAATAGTGCGGAAGCGTTCAGTAACAAGACAAACCAAAGTAATGTAATGTAATGTAAAATGTGCAAACACGCGCCAACCGTTCTTCAAAACAAAATACACAATAATTCGAATAGCAAAACCAAAAAATGTTCCCAACAATACTGACCCACAAATGCTAACCCGTGAGTGCTCCTAGGATTTTCATTAACCACGACCTGAGAATAGCATACTAAAGGAGTCAACACAATGGTTGGTGAGTTCAAGAGTTTGCGTAAAACATAATAGGAACAGTTATAAAACATAAGAGTGCATTGAATTAGATAGCTAGTCTACATTCACAAGTAATAATCGTAGTGATTTCACGATCGAAGCTGATAGCGTTTGACCTCGAGTCGCATAGGTGGGGCTTGTCAAACCCAGTAGTACTAACCAAGATTTCCCGCTAGTTCCAATATTAACGATCCGAAAGTGTGAGGACTTTCATAGTATATCGCACTACATTACACTATGCACAACTTATAATCAATAAAGCATTTCAGTACGAGTATGCTATCTCCCCCAAAAGAGAGTGTAAATAAAGTGGGGCATGAACTCACCTGGTGTGCACACGAATGATATTAAAGCTAACTTGAGAGAGAGAGGAAAGACAACCTTCAGATGTTACCTAGTACATGCAAGTACATGAGTACGTGTACACAGAGTCATTAACAACCCTAAGTGCTCAATAAACACATTGACGCAAGGTTTCGAAAAACAAGACACATTTGATCCGGTTGACGTTTGACGCGTTGGTCACACTATTGTTGAAATCCCATTTAATCAAGCCTAGCAACTCATCATACATGGTTATCATACAAGTTGTTCACGTATGTCACTTCATCAACCACTTGTTCTACCAAGATCATCATACAACTTAGATTATCATACAACTCATGCGAATCTCAAGTAGTCAACATGCTCAACCCAATTATAATTACATCACAACTAGTACATCATACATAAAGTCTAATCATGCACAACATGCCATGTGAAGCCACTCACGACTTCACACCCTAAACCCTGCCAATCCTACTAAGTAGGGGCCTCAGATTCGCACGCGTGTATGACGATTATCATCATATCATCCAGCAAGATTTATGTCAATCAACATACTCAGCAATGATCTATTACAATCCCAAAAATGATCCTATAATCTCCTAACATAATCCATCATCATGTATAATCAATAAGAGTACAATTTGCTAAATGACCAATCAAGTATCCACACAACCCAATTAACACATTCCACCTTATTAGACACCACCAACAAACATTTTAACATGCTCCTAACATCATAAACATGCCCAGTTCACCATATCCAATGTTCCACACAAATAAAGTTTCCCTTTTGGGAAAGTAACATCCCAAAATCAATCTAGCACCCAAATTCATTCATGAATTCATTAACATCATGCCTAATCAAGTCCATGCTATCATCTAGACATGATCACATTCATCAAATCACCATAATTCACAAATCTCATATTCAAAAGTTTCTACTTATAGTAAGGTATGAACTATATGATCAATTCATGGATTTCTTGTATAATAATCATAATCCAACGTTCATACAACATCATTAACATCACAACATCATCAATCTATCATCAATTCATCAAGTTCATGCACAAAAGTTACCATTATTAGTAAGGTATGAACTACGCATCAAAACCACGAATTTCTCGTATAATCCACGTAAACCAACATCAATACAATACAACTAACATCATATAATCATCAAACAACACAAAATTTCGACATTCATCACCAATTCGAACTAGGGTTCGGCCATAATCAAAAGCTCATGAAAAACCAATAAAATCTAACCTTTAGGTGTGCAAAGATGATGATTAACACTTGTTAATCACTTGTAATGCTTGATTGCCACTAGAATTCGATGATTCTTGATGTTCTTGACTCAAAATCACGAAAATGGTGTGTGTGTGTATGGTTTCGGCCGCAAGGGGGGTTAGGGGATTAGGGTTGGGTTTTTACCATATTTAAGTTTTGTAGTTTTTACAAATTAATCCCTCCTTGATCACATTTTATAAAAACTTGCTCTTTTAACACTTTTTAAAAGATTTTAACTACTAACCACAAATATTATTAATCATCAATAATAATCATGTATATCTTTCATTAATAACAAAACACATGAATTATAAATAACATGTTGACACGTTACAAGATAAAATTCACAAATAATATTGAAATCACGTAAGCACATAAGCACAACTTAATAATAACATTTTTAGTTAAGTTATTATTTGATAATTGTTGTTAATTATTATTAAGTCACCAACGTTCAACGACAACTAGTGTGTGCTCACGACACGTGTATGCAAGACCTAACAGAACTAACGGAGTTTGGTAACGGAAAATTACCAGATGTCACATTATCCCCATGTTGAAAGAATTTCGTCCCGAAAATTGCGTTACTTGGTTGAGTTACATCAATGGTCTACTGCATTGGCACAAAGTAAGTTTCGGGTGGGTTGTCACATCGTCCCCACGTTGAAAGAAATTTCATCCCGAAATTTAATCAATACCTTCGCCGGCTGGCATCATCGTTTCAAACAATTGAGGATACTTAAGCTTCATCTGGTCCTCACGTTCCCACATGAATTTCAGTCCACGTCTCGAGTTCCAACGAACTTTGACTATGGGTATCTTGCTTTGCTTAAGCGTCTTTACCTCATGATCCATCACCTCTACTGGTTCTTCAATGAAGCGTAATTGGTCATCTACTTGCACTTCCTCAAGAGGTACTACCATCGTCTCGTCCGATAAACACTTTTTCAAATTTGAGACATGGAATACATTATGAATTCCACTCAGTGAGTCAGGTAGGTCTAACCGGTAGGCCACCGGACCTATTCTTTCCAAAATCTCAAATGGTCCAAGTATCTTGGATTTAGATTTCCTCTTTTACCAAATCGAATCATGCCTTTCCACGGTGAGACTTTCAACAACACGTTGTCACTGACCTGAAACTCCAAAGGTTTCCGTCGCTTATCTGCACAGCTTTTCTATCTGTCACGTGCTGCAGCCATACGGTTTCTTATCTGTATAATCTTCTCAGTGGTCTCGTGCACTAACTCGGGACCCGTTAGCTGGCTATCACCAATTTCAGCCCAGCTGGTGATCTACATTTTCGTTCATACAAGGCTTCAAAAGGTGTTGCCTTTATGCTGGTGTGATAACTATTGCTGTAAGAAAATTCCACCAATGGTAGGTGAACTTCCCAGTTATTCCCAAAGTTAATCACACAAGCACGTAGCATTTCCTCCTATTTATGTAAAGTACGCTCACTTTGACCATCGGTTTGCGGATGATAAGCAGTACTCATGTCTAATCGCGTACCCAAAGATTTCTGTAATGACTGCCAGAAGTGCGATGTAAAACGAGCATCGCGGTCAGAAATAATTGAAACTGGTATACCATGTCTCGAAACTATTTCCTTCAGATAGAGTCGGGTTAACTCGTCCATTTTGTCCGTTTCCTTTATCGCCAAGAAATGAGAGGACTTTGTTAATTGTTCTACGATAACCCATATCGTGTCACAACCAGTAGGAGTCCGGGGTAGTTTGGTAATGAAATCCATTGAAATCTGTTCCCACTTCCACATAGGAATCTCAGGTTGTTGTAATAGCCCAGATGGTTTCTGATATTCCATTTTTACTTTCGAGCAGGTCAAGCACTTGCTCACATATGTAGCTACATCCGCTTTCATGTTAGGCCACCAGTAGTGCGCCTTCAGGTCATGATACATCTTGTCGGATCCAGGATGTATAGAGTACTTAGTCTTGTGTGCCTCATCATAACCAAGTCTCTCAGATTTCCATGCAAAGGTATCCAAAGTCTGTCCATGAAATAACGAACTCCATCCGCCTTTATTTCCAACTGTTTATCCATTCCCCGTAACGATTCAGACCCAATGTTTTCTGCTTTCAGAGCTTCTGTCTGAGCCTCTCGGATTTGTTCAGGTAACCGTGTGCTAATCGTAAGTTGCAAAGCTCACACTCGTGAAGGCTTAGCAGTTTTCTTTCTACTCAGCACGTCAGTGACTACATTAACCTTTCCCGGATGATATTTGATAGCACAATCATAGTCGTTCAATAATTCTACCCAGCGTCTTTGCCTCATGTTCAATTCCTTCTGCTCAAAGATGTGCTGAAGACTCTTGTGATCGGTGTAAATAGTGCACTTGGTACTATACAAGTAATGTCTCCAGATCTTTAAGGCAAAAACTACCGCACCCAGTTCCAAGTCATGGGTGGTATAGTTCTTCTCGTGTACCATTAGTTGTCTTGAGGCGTAAGCTATCACTTTATCTTGCTGCATCACGACACAACCAAATCCTTGAATAGAAGCATCACAATAGACTACGAAGTCATCACTTCCCTCTGGTAACGCCAATATCGGTGCGCTACACACTTTTCGTTTCAGTAATTGGAAAGCAGATTCTTGACTCTCACCCTATTTGTACGTTGTTCCCTTATGAATCAAGGCTGAGAGAGGTTGTGCGTCCTTCAATGAATCGCCTATAGTATCCTGCCAGTCCAAGAAACTGTTGTATCTCGCTTGGCGTTTTGGGTACCACCCAATTCTTTATTGCTTCAATCTTTGCAGGATCGACATGTATTCCTTTCTCATTAACAATATGACCCAAGAATTGCACTTCACATTTCTAGAAATCACACTTGGAGAACTTGGCGTACAGTTGTTCCTTCCTAAGTAATTCCATGATTAAACTTAAGTGCTCCTCATGTTCTTCCTTAGTCCTTGAGTAGATCAATATGTCATCGATAAACACAATAACAAACTGATCGAGATAGGGTTTGCACACACGATTCATGAGGTCCATGAATACGGCTGGTGCATTCGTCAACCAGAATGGCATGACCAAGAACTCGTAATGACCGTAACGTGTACGGAAAGCGGTCTTCGAGATGTCTTCCTCTCGAACTCTCAGTAGACGGTACCCGGACCTCAAGTCAATCTTAGAATAATAGCTTGATCCTTGAAGTTGATCGAACAAATCATCTATACGAGGTAGTGGGTATCTATTCTTGATCGTAACCTTGTTCAGTTCTTTATAGTCGATGCACATTCGAAATGTACCATCCTTCTTCTTGACAAACAGAACAGGTGCTCCCCATGGCGATGAGCTTGGTCGGATAAACCCTTTAGCCAACAGCTCTTATAGTTGAGCAGATAATTCTTGTAGTTCGTTCGGAGCTAACCGGTAAGGTGCTCTAGCAATCGGAGCGGCTCCTGGAGTCAAATCAATCTGGAATTCAACTTGATGATAAGGTGGTAATCCAGGAAGATCCGCTGGAAACACCTCAGGAAAGTCATGAACGATAGGGATATCCTCTATCCTCTTTTCTTCTGGTTGTTTATCAGTAACGAGGGCTAATATGGCTAAGCGAACTTTCCGCAACAACTTCTGTGCTTTCATGAATGAGATGATGCCCATCACTACACCACTTCTATCACCTCTGACCATAAGAATTTCTTCACCAATAGGGATTCGTATGATCTTCTCGTGACATATGACTTCCGCCTGCTTGTCGGAAAGCCAATCCATGCCTACTACTACATCAAAACTCCCTAGTGTAATAGGCATAAGATTTATGTCAAAGGTATGACCAGCAAGTTCTATCTTGCAGTCTCTAAGGATATGCGTTACGTGAATCTGCTTACCATAAGCTAACTCTACGGTGTAGTTAGATTCTAATGCTGAGGGCATATCACTTAAAAGACTACTAAACTTAGTGGAGATGAAACTTCTATTGGCTACCATGTCAAACAGTATAGTAGCAAAACAACCGTTAACAGAAAATTTACCAGTAATAGTAGTAGGGTCGTTTAGAGCCTCACCTGAACCGATAACAAAGGCTCTCCCTTTTGTTCCACCATTGTTACCACCGTTGCTGTTGCCATTGCCATTGTTATTGTCATCGTTGTTGTTGTTGTTGTTGTTGTTGTTCCCACTGTTGTTTGCACCATTCCCGTTCTTCCTTAACTGAGGATAGTTTCTCCTGTAATGGCCCTCTTTCCCATATTCAAAGTAGCCTTTGGGTGTTTCCTGGGATCGTTGTGGCTTTTTCATTAGCTCGCCAAGGCAGTCTTTTGCTGCATGTCCAATCTTTCCACAGCGCTGGCATTTGAAGTTGTCACATCTGCCCACATGATGATAGTTACACTGGTTGCACTTTGGGTGTCTCCCTCCGTATCCGCTTGGCCCTTGATTTAAGGGAGTCGTCTGGTTGAAGCTTCTGTTGTTGTTGAACCTCCTCTGTTGCTGATGATGCTGTTGCTGCTGAGGTTGACTGTTTGATGATGATCCCTTGTTGCATGAGCCGTTCCACTTGCGTTTATTGTCGGGCACGCTTGCCACAGCACCCCGCTTAGGTAGTTTTCCTTGCTCTACCGCTTGATCAGTAAGTTTGTGGGCTTGTCGGATCACCTGTTGAATAGTAGGGAGGTTTGCAGCAGTCACCATGCTCTGTATCTCCAGAACCAAGTCGCGCATATAAAGCTCAATCCGCTTAACCTGCGTGTCGATCATGCCTGGGCAAAGCATTGCCAACTCATGAGACCTTTTTATGTAGGCCTTAATCTCCGATCCTTCCATCTTGAGCTGCCAAAATTTGGCTTCCAGCTTTTGAACTTCGCTACGAGGACAATATTCCTCCATCATCATTTCCTTGAATTTATCCCATGGTAAAGCATTGGCGATTGCCTGACCAAGCATTTGTACTTGGGCATTCCACCACGAGAGTGCTGCGCCCTCAAGCATCCCCGTGGCATACTTTACTTGATCCACCACTGGACAGTTGCATTTGGAGAAGACTGACTCGGTCTTCTCAAACCAATGTACAAGCCCTACAGCTCCCTCAGCTCTACTATACATGTGGGGCTTGCAGTCCATGAATGCTTTATATGTGCATGCTGGCGGTCCTGTATTCAACGTTTCAGATTATTTTGTCTAATAAAATGGGTTAACCATCTAGTAGAAAATTTTATGCAGTTGATGACCAAGGTCATCATTTACCTCCATATTGGGCAGCTTGTGCACCAACCGCTGCTTGCACATGCTGATTTATCACGGCAGCTAATTCAGCAGGGGTCATGTTTATAGCACCGGTACCACGACCACCGGCACCACGTCCACGGCCACGTCCACGTCCTCTACCTCTTGCTTCCATATTTCACTTTACATTCACAAATACAATAATGAGTAACATCCAACATATTAATCTCATTGAAGTATAGTAAATAATAAGAAATATTGAATTTGCCACAACCACAACATTTATAACAAAAGTAATAACCAAAGATAAATAGATTGTAAATTGTTCACAAAATATTCCATCAATGTCAAAATTTTAGTTTTTCAGTTGGGTGGGAAACAACTCTTCCCACATAGGTTTCAAAGGAAAAGAAACACCATATAGTCCGGGTCATAAGAAAGTGGAATCAATCTAACACGTCCGATCCATTGCTATCCTCTTCCATTTCCTTTGGATCTTCTTCCTCCGGGTCTTCCTCAGGCACTTCTTCAGGTTCCTCTTCCGGTTCTTCTTCCTCAGGGTCTGCCACAGGTGTAGGGGCTTCAACAATCTAAAGCGCTACTAGCTGTGCCTCTAGGTCAGCAAATCTATCATCTACCACTATGTTCTGATGATCCTGCGCGTTCATGCGCTCGGTAAGCGTTAGCACATTGCCTGCCAGAGTATGATGCCCACTAATGGCCATCGAAAGTTGCTCCTGGAGCTTCTCTACCGGTAACCGTAACTGTCGCATCTCGTATCGTAGAGCGGAGTTCTCATTAGTGAGTCCTCTAATACGCTGCCGCTTGGTGCCTAGTGTAGCCACCAATGCTGCAAACGCCTGCTCGTGTGGGATGTCCAAGGTAGGAAGTATGCGTTCTGGAGAAGCTGTCCAGGATCTACTCCTGGGTCAAGTAGGAGCTACAGATGGTACATGCTCCTTGTAAACCATGCGGTTTATATAGGTAGGATAGAAGTTCCAGTTCCGCGGAGGATCGCGCTCGGGTAATCTCAATGGCTGATCCCAATCCATCTCTTCGGAGGGGTAAGGATGTCGAGGCCAGTCTGATCCCCTATCAGGTATAGGAGAAGGAGGAGGTGACTCAAACCGTGCAGGTCCCTTGCCTAAATCTCTGGATGACGATGCCATGCTGCAAAGTACGTGATGCGTATGCCAATGAGTATACAGTAATGAAATAAGTGACGAGTAACTAACAAACTGTGTGGTTATAGTCTAGTGTGTATGTAACCTAGTTCCCTATAACCAATGGCTTTGATACCAATCTGTCACACCCTCAAAATCCATGTGCGGGGTTTTACGGCGAGGCGTGTGACAAACCAGGATCTCAGTCATTAGTTACTCAAAACGACTCTATATGAAACATTCAAGCAAAATCAGAGTTTAAAACTTTAAAACAGTGCGGAAGCATTCAGTAAACAAGACAAACCAAAGCAATGTAATGTAATGTAAAATGCGCAAACACGCACCAACCGTTGTTCAAAACAAAATACACAATAATTCCAATAGCAAAACCAACAAATGTTCCCAACAATGCTGACCCATAAATGTTGACCCGTGAGTGCTCCTAGGCTTTTCATTAACCACGACTTGAGAATAACATACTAAAGGAGTCAACACAATGGTTGGTGAGTTCAAGAGTTTGCGTAAAACATAATAGTAACAGTTATAAAACATAAGAGTGCATTGAATTAGATAGCTAGTCTAAATTCACAAGTAATAATTGTAGTGATTTCGCGATCGAAGCTGACAGCGTTTCGTTTGATTGCCTCCCATCACGACTTACTAGGTCGTGACACCATGTGTTAGGACAATATTGCACCCATTTGACCTCGAGTCGCACAGGTGGGGCTTGTAGTACTACCCAAGATTTCCTGCTAGTTCCAATATTAACGATCCGAAAGTGTGAGGACTTTCATAGTATATCGCACTACATTACACTATACACAACTTATAATCAATAAAGCGTTTCAGAACGAGTATTCTATCTCCCCCAAAAGAGAGTGTAAATAAAGTGGGGCATGAACTCACCTGGTGTGCACACGAATGATGTTAAAGCTAACTTGAGAGAGAGAGGAACGACAACCTTCAGATGTTACCTAGAACATGCAAGTACATGAGTACGTGTACACAGAGTCATTAACAACCCTAAGTGCTCAATAAACACATTGACGCAAGGTTTCGGAAAAACAAGACACATTTGACCCAGTTGACCCGTTTGACCCGTTGGTGACACTATTGTTGAAATCCCATTTAATCAAGCCTAGCAACTCATCATACACGGTTATCATACAAGTTGTTCACGTATGTCACTTCATCAACCACTTGTTCTACCAAGATCATCATACAACTTAGATTATCATACAACTCATGCGAATCTCAAGTAGTCAACATGCTCAACCTAGTTATAATTACATCACAACTAGTACATCAATCATAAAGTCTAATCATGCACAACATGCCATGTGAAGCCACTCACGACTTCACACCCTAAACCCTGCCAATCCTACTAAGTAGGGGCCTCAGATTCGCACGCGTGTATGACGATCATTATCACATCATCTAGCAAGATTTATGTCAATCAACATACTCAGCAATGATCTATTACAATCCCAAACATGATCCTATAATCTCCTAACATAATCCATCATCATGTATAATCAATAAGAGTACAATTTGCTAAATGACCAATCAAGTATCCACACAACCCAATTAACACATTCCACCTTATTAGACACCACCAACAAACATTTTAACATGCTCCTAACATCATAAACATGCCCAGTTCACCATATCCAATGTTCCACACAAATAAAGTTTCCCTTTTGGGAAAGTAACATCCCAAAATCAATCTAGCACCCAAATTCATTCATGAATTCATCAACATCATGCCTAATCAAGTCCATGCTATCATCTAGACATGATCACATTCATCAAATCACCATAATTCACAAATCTCATATTCAAAAGTTTCTACTTATAGCTAGGTATGAACTACATGATCAATTCATAGATTTCTCGTATAATAATCATAATCCAACGTTCATACAACATCATTAACATCACAACATCATCAATCTATCATCAATTCATCAAGTTCATGAACAAAAGTTACCATTATTAGTAAGGTATGAACTACGCATTAAAACCACAAATTTCTCGTATAATCCATGTAAACCAACATCAATACAATACAACTAACATCATATAATCATCAAACACCACAAAATTTCAACATTCATCACCAATTCGAACTAGGGTTCGACCATAATCAAAAGCTCACAAAAAAGCAATAAAATCTAACCTTTAGGTGTGCAAAGATGATGATTAACACTTGTTAATCACTTGTAATGCTTGATTGCCACTTGAATTCGATGATTCTTGATGTTCTTGACTCAAAATCGCGAAAATTGTGTGTGTGTGTATGGTTTCGGCCGCAAGGGGGGGGGGGTTAGGGGATTAGGGTTGGGTTTTTATCATATTTAAGTTTTTTAGTTTTTACAAATTAATCCCTCCTTGATCACATTTTATAAAAACTTGCTCTTTTAACACTTTTTAAAAGATTTTAACTACTAACCACAAATATTATTAATCATCAATAATAATCATGTATATGTTTCATTAATAACAAAACACATGAATTATAAATAACACGTTGACATGTTACAAGATAAAATTCGCAAATAATATTTAAATCGCGTAAGCACATAAGCACAACTTAATAATCACATTTTTAGTTAAGTTATTATCTGATAATCATTGTTAATTATTATTAAGTCACCAATGTTCAACGACAACTAGTGTGTGCTCACGATACGTATATGCAAGACCTAACGGAACTAATGGAGTTTGGTAACGGAAAATTACCGGATGTCACATATGAGCATAGGGGAATGATCATGAAACTAGATATACTGAGCCTGACGTTTAGAGTTCATTTATTCCTGAAAAACAAGCTGCACAAATTTTTACCCTAACATATTTCTTAGATCAACAATTGGAGATAGATGTTGCCACTAATAGTTGTACATCTGTGAGCATCCATACAGTTGGTAATTTTGCCATTATATTTTTACCCTAAAATATAATGTTGCCACTAATATTTCTTGCAACCATGTACTTCATATTTTAAGGTATGAATTTGTTATTATTATTCATTGTGTTTTCTTCTAGTTCTGTTTGTATTGTGTGTTTTGTATAGGTGTTTTAATTTGTATTTATTTATATTGTTTCATTATACAATTTGTTTTATACTATTAATATTTCAATTCTTTGTGTTTTTTGTATGTTTTTAAACTGTAATTTTGTTATCTTTGATTGCGTCTTCTGTTAGCTTTGTTGTATTGTGCCTTCTTACTTTATTGTGTATTTCTGTGTAGGTTATGTTTCAAAAAGAATATATGACAATATCATGCAACTGCAATAGGTTTGAGCAGTTTGGATTGCTATGTAGGCATATTTTCTATGTTCTTAAACTCTGTGATATAACAGAGTTCTCGAAAAAGTATGTCTTTAAGAGTTGGACAAGGTATGTTGTTTCAAATACTCCAGCACGATCTACTGTTACAGTTGAAGGTTCTGAAAAGGAATGGATTGATGTTGAAGCTGTTGTTCGTGATATTCGATTTTCTAATAATTATATCATAAGCTGATTGGTTACGGACAAAGATGCATTGTGTCTTTGTCTTCATTATTTGAACAGTTACATGCTTAAAGATGATCAGGTTCAAATTGTGACTCCATGTCCGAGCAAGAGAGATAGATTTGCAATAGTTACTTGAATGAGTGACCCATGTAATATTAATTTATGTGTTCCTATTAAATCAAGGACAAAAGGCAAGCCCAAACATTTGAAATCAGCCTGGGAGAAAACTATTAGTCAAGTAGGGAAGAGATTTAGGATATGTGGTTTTTGCCATGGGGCCGGTCACAATCAACGTAATTGCATAAATCTTCAAACTCTTAGAGATAATCAAGCATCAAGTTGTTCAGCAGTTAATCAAGCATCAAGCAGTTCAACAGATTTACAAGATCAGAGAATTTTCTCTTTTATTTCAATTTTGTAATCAATTACAATTCATCAAGCAATTGTTTAGGATTCAAACATTTTTTTATTACAAATAGTAACATTGCCATATATTTTAGGTGTTTTATCTTTAGTTTGTGTATTTTATGCATTATGTCATTTTTATGCATTGTGTCTTTTTTGTGTTTTTTATATATAAATATTGTGTTATTTTTCATAAGTACTTGTTTATAAATCAAAGTCTATAATATGTTTTTTTATTCACTGTTAGTTTATTATTTATGTGTGTTTTTGTGTCTTTTTATGAATTGTGTCTTATTTTTTTTGTTTTTATGCATTTGAGTAAATTGTAAATGTTGTGACTTTTAGTGCATCTTTGAATTTTTTTTGTGTTTTTTTATACATTTGGGTAATATCTAAATACTATGTCATTTTTCATAACTACTTATAAATCAAAGTCTATATTGTGTTCTTTTATAGTCACTAAGAATTTGTATCATATGTTATGCATTGTATAATATAGGCATATCAATGTGTCATATGTTATGCATTGTGTAATATAGGCATTGTGTTATTTTAAGCTAATATGCAAACGATAACAAGTTTAATGTTTACAACTACTAAAGCTGATTTTAAACCGTAGCTAGTGTACTGTTTAGAACTTCAAAGTACCATTGTCTTAATACAAACCAATATAGAGATTCAGTAAAAAAAATTAATATATAGTTGTGTTATTTTTTTAAATTATGAAGTAAAAGCATTTCTCTATCAAAATATTACAGCTGTATTATTTTTAAATTATGTATTGTGTTATTTTTTAGTGATGGGAGTTTTCGATTACTTATTGTTTTCTCTGGATTTCTAAGATACTTTGCTTTATACTCTTTTGATGCACTGTTGTCAATGAGAATTATTCTTATGGCTTTCAGATTGAAACAAATCAGGTAAAAATGATGAGATTGAATGATTGGTACAAAGACAAGATCAAAGTCTTTGATACTTTTTAGTTTTTCTTTCCTAAACAGTTCATCTATGTTGATTGTGAACTCTCTGATCATGTCTTTCTGTTGCTTCTAGTATGTGTCACTTTGTTGTATTTTAGATAAGATATAACATAATGATTTTCTTGTAGTATATATATGGCACAATGATCCTAGCAGAATACATAACATGATTTAATATTAAATTTATAATTTTGTTTACTAGGAAACTTACTATAATTGATGTAATGCAAAACAACCTGCAAAGAGAGTATCTTAATTTATTTTTCTCTTTATTGTTTAAAATATGTGACCAAGTAAATAACATCTGCATGTATTTACAATCTAGGCTTCAACCTTTCAGCCTCTACTCTTGGTAAGGTAGTTATATCAGGAATTTCAAACAACGCATCCCTACAATAAAAAAATTAGTTTAATGTTTTGTGGATTTCAAATTGTGTAATAATATTTAGAAGTAATTTTACCAAACACATCCAATGCCTGCAAACAATTATATTGATATATTATTCTCAGCAGTTGTCCTTTTTTCAGCCATTAAAACCTGCCTTTGTATAAATGGGGAACACATTACATTTGACAAAACCTTCTTTCTTTGTGGTCTTTGTTTGTTATGTTGTTCATGCACTTGTGGATTTTTAGTTGAAGGTGATGCTGTGAAAAAAATCAGACCTGGACAATACCTAATATTTGAAGCTGGTGTTTTGTAGTTATCCTCATCTGCTTGCAAAAAAGGGAGATCCTTCATGACCTTAATAACATCCATATCCACATCCAGATTCTTCTTATTTTGTTTTCCCCCATCATTGTGTCTTTTTCAACATCTTTCTCATTCATTGTATCTTTTTCAGCAGGATTATCATTTGTTGTCTCTTTCTCAGCTGGAATTTTCTTCTTTTCCTTTTAACTTTCTTTCTGAATCATTTCTTTTATCTCAACAGCCAATTCCTTTTTACTAGTCAACTCATCAACTTTCATCGACTTTCATCGGGTCTTCCCTATTGTGTCTTTTGTCTATTATTATGTAACCTTCAACAGGCTTTTCTCCTTGTACTTCTTCATCTCCTACCTTCTCTCCAACCACAACTTCAGCTTCTTCATTTTCTTGTATTAATTTACCAATCAAATCGAAGCTTAGTCCATCAAAAAGGTTACTAGTTCTGTCATTTGATGATTTCTTTTGTTTCTTTCTTGTTGCTTCATTTTCTAACTCAATTAACTCATCAACTAAGATTCAGTTAATATTATTGGCGTGTAGTCAAGCAAAATCTCTTTAGTTGTATCAACCATCCCTTTTTCTATTTTATCTTCCACCCTCATTATGTCTTCCACCATAGTTGTGTCTTTCTTAAGTGCATTATCAATCCCGGTCACTATCATATCATTTTTATCACTTTCTAACATGTTATATTTATAGATGATTGATGCCCACTCTCTTTATTTTTCTCTTATCAATGTACTTTCAGGAAATCTTTAATTGTTTTTTCTATCAAAAACTTTTATTTTTTGTTTTTTATTAAATGAACTTAACTCTTTGTCTAACATCTTTGATCTAACATGTTTTATGAAAATAAATGTTTATTATCTTAGAGAAAATAAAATAGATTTGTTTATTATAATAAATTTATACCTCATCATTTTCAGTCACATCATCTTGAACATTGTTGCTTGTATCATCCATTATGTCAACATGTGGCAAATTTTCTTCTTCCAAGTGGATATTCTCTTCTTCTAACAATAAACAAAAGTCATAACTTAATACAATACTAAATACTATAATCATATAAAACAACAAAATATAACACAATACCAAATACTATCATAAAATAACACAACAAAATATCACACAACAAAATATGACATAATAACATAAATTATCACCATATGGCACAACTGTATATGATAGGACACAAGTACCTTGATTTGAAGTTTTCTCTATCTGATTTTGATCTTTATCTTTACCTTCATTCTTCTTTGCGTTGTATTTTTTTGTTTTGACCTTCAATAGGTTTTCTATTGTGTCATTCTTTGCCTTAAGCTGTTCTATGTCTTTCTTTTCCTTAAACTGTTATATGCCTTCCATTTTGTCTTTGTTTAGTTTAAGATTCACTTTCCCTTTCACTTCGACTTTCTTTCCCTTAAGCTGCACTTTTTGAGTTTTTGACTTCAGTTTTGGAAGTTCTTTGTAATTCTTTTGTTCACTTTTGCTTCATCTTTGATCAATAAAGCTTCAAGCTCTTCTTCAAGATCCAAAAACATTGAAGAGTCATATTTCTCAAGCAAATTTTGCTTCTTAATAACCTTTCACTTTGCTTTTTCTTTCTTATATGCATATAAAATTTGTATTAACCATAAAAGACACAATGTTAAATAACATATGTATGATTGTGTAATATAATATATGTATGATTGTGTACTATGATTAGATTTGAAATTTTTACTACAAGAACCGCCAAAGGGCTAATGAACAGTTCTTCTTCTGACCCAGTCCATCCTTCTCTGTTTTTGTTAGGCCATTCAAAATGAATCACACTAGTTTAGGTTTTTAACATCCGTCTTTGTAGTTGAAACCCGTTGATTGACTATGTTGCTTTTCATTTCTTCCCCCATTATAGTGAAAAAAAGAAACCAAGAAATCAAGCTTAAACATCCTGCTAGAGTCATTTTTATCTGCCAAATAATTAACAAATTCCCTTATGTGTATTTTGCTTGTTATGTCCTTTACAAATCGACTTTTCCATTCATTTACAATAGGATCATTGGTGTTTGGCTTAGATTTCTAAGTCATAATTATTGGTCCATTTGGTATTCCAAATACCTCATTTATTAAGGAAGCTATTACTTGAAAGTGCAGGGTGCCATCATTTAATATACTTAGGTTATGATAGTTTCATAGCACCCAAAAACGAAAACAACTTGGTATTTTGTTTAATTTCAGACACATTGTGTCACCAAAGCCCATATCCCTAACAACTTTCCTTTGCTCCTTTATTAACTTTTTCATAAGATACACAAGATTTGAAGGTGAACATCTTACATTTAATTTTTCACCCGTGTAAGGAAAATATCTAAGTTGTGTCTTTTCAGTTATTTCCTTTGAGTTTGTCTTTCCTCTTTTTTCTTTTCTTCCCTCGTTTTCTACAGCACCATGTTTACTTTGATCATCATATCATCATCTACAATCTTTTCCATTTTATCTGCAAAAGAAAAGAATTTTAAAGTGTATTAGATAATTATCCAACCATAAGACACGTTAAAAATAAATAGTAACAGTGTGCATATGTAGAATCAGTTCCTTCATTATCGATCATTATTGGTGTTGACTTATCATTAGTGAATTTAGTGAAGATTTGATTTTAACTCTTTTACTTTTTTGTGTACCTATCAAAATGATAAATTAATGATTCTCCATTTATATATGACATAATATTGGTTAATAAGACACAGTATGCTAAGACACAATGCATGTTATTTACACAATAAAACAATCACTTGATTCTATTAGTATTACACAAGAGAATACTATTTTATTATTACACAATGATGCTCTATTATAATACAACAGAACCCAATGTTTTCTATATTGTTCAAACAGACTGATC
Organism: Flaveria sonorensis; assembly: GCA_025506505.1. Taxonomy (NCBI): domain Eukaryota; kingdom Viridiplantae; phylum Streptophyta; class Magnoliopsida; order Asterales; family Asteraceae; genus Flaveria; species Flaveria sonorensis. Next base: position 52,602,797 of record CM046438.1, on the reverse strand, counting down.
ACAAAATGATTCTCCATGTATATATGACACAATATTGGTTAATAAGATGTAATTTGCTAAGACACAACGCATGTTATTTACATAATGAAACAATCACTTGATTCTATTACTATTACACAACAAAAAATTATTATTATTATTATTACACAATGATGCTCTATTATAACATAACAGAACACAATGTTTTCTATCTTGTCCAAATCAGGATGATCATAAATTTAAGAAATTACAATTCTCGTCCTTTAGCTTTATTACAAATTTTAGATATTGCCCTTAAACTAAGGAAATTACAGTGATTGTCCTTTACATTTTAATATTGTTACACGTTTAGTCCTTTCCTTTAACGTTCGTTAGTTTTACTAGTTAAGTCAGGTCACATGACATGCACGTGAGGGTAAATCGGTCATTTTACCCTATTAAAAAAATAATGAATCATTAAAACCCAGCCCACCCTCCCCCCCTCTCTCTTTCTCTCTCTCTCTCACTCTATCTCTCTCTCTCTCTCTATATATATATATATATATATATATATATATATGCACAAAGAACACCCCATCCACCGCCTTCCTCGACCAGCTTAACCGCCATCCTCCGCCGCCTTCCCCGACCCACCTCCGGTCACAACTGACATCTCTAAAACATCATGTTCATAACCTAAAGCGCCTCTATCACCCCAACCACCGCCACCACCCTAAACCACAAGCGACTGGCCACCTGTATCAACTCCTAACTTGTGACCAGCCGACCACCACCATCGTTACCTCTATCGCCATAAACAATCAAATAATCAAACTCATTTACCATACTTCGTTGGCGGTTCAACACCCCGTCTTTCAGATCTAGGGTTTGTGAAATAGTAGACAACCCAGATCAAGATCAAGAGAGAGGGGCGTTGGAGGAATCAACAACAATTATGGTGGGGTGGTGGGTAGTCGAAATCTAAACAACCCATATTCTCTGTTTGAGTTTTCACCTGATGTATATATGTATATATATATATATGTATATATGTATATATATATATATATATGTATTATATATATATGTATATATGTATATATATATATAGAGAGAGAGAGAAGAGAGATAGAGTAGAGAGTAGAGAGATAATAATGGTGGTGTGCAGGAGTTGGTGGTGGTAGTGGCGCGAGTTGGTGGTGGTGATGGTTGGCGATGGCTGGCGGTGGTGGTAGTAAAGATGGAGGTGGGGTTTTTGTTGAAAAAAGACAGATAGATGGATATATATATATATATACATATATATATATATATATAGAGAGAGAGAGAGAGAGAGAGAGAGTAAAGAGATAGTGATGGTTTTTTTATGTTTTTGTTTTTTTTTTCAATTTGTTTATTTAATTTGTAAAGGTTAAATGACAAAATTGCCCTCATGTGCAAGGCATGTGATTAGACTTAACAGAAAATTTTAACTCCCGTTAGTGAAAATGATAAAACCTGTAAACATTTTTAAATATAAAGGACAATCACTGTAATTTTCTTAGTTTAAGGACAATATCTGAAATTTGCTATAAAGATAAAGGACGAAAATTGTAATTTACTCTAAATTTAATTTCCACTTTTATATGACACAATATTGATTAATAAGACACAATTTGCTAAGACACAATGCATGCTATTTACTCCATGAAACATTCACTTGATTCTATTACTATTACACAACATAACACTATTCCTACTATTACACAATGATGACCTATTATAACACAACAGAACATAATGTTTCTATCTTGTTCAAATTAGAATGATCATGTCATATCCGATAAATTTTCATTACCAAAACTACGATACTTTCGTTAGGTCTTGCATACATATGTTGTGGGCACACACTAGTTGTCGTTAAACGTTAGTGACTTAATAATAATTAATATTGGTTACTAATAATAACTTAATTAATAATTTTGATTATTAATATGTGGTTATGTGATTCATGAATGTTAAGTAGTCGCTTTGTAACGTGGCAATGTGTAATATATGATTTCAGATGTGGGTTTACTAACTGGATTATGCAATTATTGTTGGTTAATAATAATGCACATATTTTGTAGTTAAAACTATTTAAAATTTTTAAAAAAGATTAGTTTTACAAGGTGTAAAAAAAGAAGGGTTGATTTTGTAATTGTTACTAAATAAAATATTAAACAAAACCCAACCTTAGACCCCCTTCACCCTTGTCGCGACCGAGAACACTCCCAAACCCCCCCCCCCCTCACCTTGTGATTTCATCTCCAAGTTAAGAGCATTTGATTTTGGTGTTTTTTGATTGTTAGTTTGAGTTGTCAAGTTTAGTTCCTTGATCATTACACGATTAAAGATAAGATTTTGATTTGTTTTTATGGTTTTGATTCTAGACCAAACCCTAGTTCAATTGATCTTGATATCACAAAATTGATGTTGTTTATTGATGCTATGATGTTAGTTGGATTGTATTGATGTTACTTTACATGGATTATGCATGAATTTCATAGAACTAACGTCTCGTTCATATGTTACTATAATAGGAAACCTTAATTCTTGAGAAATTGGAGTTGATTATTTGTTGATGTTTATTATGCTTAGATAATTGCTATGAACTAGATTAGGTATAAAATTGATGAATCCATGATTGAATTAGATGATATGTTGGTTGTTGGGTGTTACTTTCTCAAAAGGGAAACTTTATTAATATGTTTGATTTGATTTTTTGAATTAGGCATGCACGTTGTGTTAGAATCATTCTAGGTTGCTTTTTGATAGTGCCAAATGTGTTAGAATGCATTGGTTAATCATTTGGATGTTATGTTGGATTGTTTGGGAAATCTAGAATTCATGAAGGAAATTGTGCAATGTGATGAGTTGTGCTAAAGGTTATGAAATGGGAAAATTACGAAAATGACCAATTGACCAACTCAGATTACCAAAATAACCATTGACCACTAAAATTACGAAAAAGGACATTTGCCACCGGCGAGGAAAAGACTTTCGCCCACTTGTAATTATCTTCTACGTGTAAATTGCGTATTTAGAATAAAAAAATACATAGGCGAGGGGTCCACTTCCCTAGGTGAGGGATTTGACCCTACCCTCGTCGAGTCAGCGAGGAGATACATAGGAGAGGGTTCCACTTCCCTAGGCGAGGGATTTGACCCTACCCTCGCTAAGTCAGCGAGGAGCCCGTCACCTTAGATGAGGGATTGGACCCAACCCTCGCCCTTTTCAACCCGAAGAACAACCATGTCAGCGAGGAGCCCGTCACCCTAGGCGAGGGATTTGATCCATCTAGCGCTTACGTTAGCGATTGAGGCGAGGAACGCTTCTCCCTAGGCGAGGGATGTGACTTGTTTCTCGCCAAGTCAAACCTGAAGCGCAATAATTGAGGCGAGGGATATGTCAAATGTCGGCGAGGGATGTGACATCCCCCTCGCTCATGAGCGAGGACCCGATTTTCTAGGCGAGATGGCGAGGAGTATTTAAAGGAGAGGTGGGGGACCATGTGGGTCTCCGAAATTTTTTAAAAATTCATAAAGTTTGTTAGCAAATCTTGTGAAAATTGTTTAAAAATTGTTTAAAAAATCTTTCAATTTTAGAAAATCTTGGTAATGGAGCACGGAGTTAGTTTTTATTTACTACTTTCTACTTCTACTTAAATTTAATTATTCTTTATTGCTATATTATATTGAAGTTGTTTATTATTTTTATGCAGGGTTTTTATGCATCCAATAGTATTACTATTAGATGTAATGTAAAAGTTGCAAAACAGATTTATAATAAATTAAAAGACAATCCTGATCAACTTGTTTTGTTTAACAGCACATGTTTTGCATTAGTAATAATGCATCACTTATTCATTTAATATTACAAACGCAAGTTCATACCGAAAATCCGGAGAACGGTATCAACTTTTCAATTAATGAAAAAAACCTCCAATTTGGGCGTAAAGAATTTTGTATTATTACTGGGTTTAAATTTGGTGATATGACGCGTCATATTATTCCTACGAGAACAAATTTTCTCGATACTGTTTTTCATAAAAATGGAATAATTAAACCTACTTTAGATGATTTAAGAGATGTTTTTGATAATAGGTTACATATGTTAGATGATATAACCGTAATAAAAGTTTGTTTATTATTACTTGTTCAACAAGGTTTTATGGGATTAGAAGGAAAAAAAAATTTAAACAGTCAACTTCTAGATTTAGTTAATGATTTAGGGGCATGGAATGAATTTCCGTGGGGTACATATCTTTGGAATCATACTTACCCTCATATATATAATGCTCTTTATAAAAACGAAAGAAAAAGCTAAGATACAACATGGAAGGATTTGTTTGGGCGTTTAAGGTAATTTTTAATTATATTGATTATTTTTTATTATAAATTGAATTAAAATATATTATTTGTCATAGATTTGGATTTTTGAAGTGTTTCCGATAATGAATAATTATGGGAAACGACGTGGGTACGTGCCAACAGCTATTGATTGGCCACGTATGAGTTTAATAATGTGAGAACAAGCGTTATCTATTTTAAACAATTCAAAAGAGGTAAGTTATTGTTTTTAAAAAATTACAGTAATATTATTTTAATAATAATTCTTTAAAAATTTTTAGGGTAAGTATTTACCGTCAAATATTGTTTCAACACCGTTTGATCAGTCGCTGCAATCATACCGAATAAGCTGTATTTATTGGGGTGAAATTCTGCCTGAGCAGGAAGAAATAATATTTGAACATGCTGACCCTGACGGAAATAACGTTCCACATGTTGATGAGTGTTTTGGAATGCAAAATATTTATTCAGAGCAGCCACAAAGGCAGAATAATATTCACTGTTGTGACCCGAAAAACATAGAGCGAATAGTTCACACATTACTTGTAATTATTCATCATATCAATTATTATTATTTTATTATACAACATGTGTTGATTAAATGTTTTTTTAAAGGATAATTATTTTAAAAAAGACAATCCAGGAACGTATACTCCGAATGATGCGTTTGAAGAAAATTTAGAAGAAGTAAGTATTCAATAAGATTTTATTTTAATTAATAATTGATATATTTTCCTTATATTTAAATGTAACTTTTAATTTTTTTTTTGTTTTAGTTTAATACCAGTCAATTTGTAAATTTTCCACCAAAAATGTTTGTATCTTCTTTTTCTACTGGGCCTAGTATGGAGAAGGTATTACCATGTTTATATTATTTTTTTAATAATTTTTGTTTATTAGTAATTTATATTAAATAACACATTATTAATTATTTTTTTTGATGTAGATCGTGCCGTCTCCTATTTCTGGGAAGCGTAGTAAAGAAAAGGTATTACTTAATTATTTTGTCATATTTTCTTCAATATCAATTAATTCATTACTTTTTGTTATTACATAATATTTTTGTTTTTTTCCTAACAGACTGTTCCAATTGCGTTAAGAAAAGAAAAACATGAAATTAAACCATCGGCTGTCGTTAGTTCACCGTTTTTTGTTTATAAAAAAGAAAAAAATAAAAATACCAACCAAAGTAATGTTTTAGAATTATTCACTAGTGGTAATCATTTCACTACTTCTCTTACCGGGAATCAAGATCACATATCATTATTTTTGGGAAATTTACTTCAAATTGGAGAGACAAATGGTTGGCTTGAATCAGATGTAAGCATTGTTTTTAAAAACTTCTTTTTTTGTTTTTAGTTTGATTTAACTAATTTAGTTATATATTTTGAGCAGCATATAAGGGCGTGGGTGAGCTATCTGTTATGGTCTAGACCGATAAATGCACGATGGTGTGTTTATCCTCCATGGTTTATACTGTTTTTATTAAATATGAAAAAATTATCTTCTTACGCAAACGGTTCTGAACCATTGTATCCACCTATTCGGGATGTTGATGAGGTAATTATTAAATTACTTTTTTAACTTTTTTATAATATCATTTAACTGATTATTTGTTACAGTTATACATTCCAATGAACGTTGCGTTGGAACATTGGGTTTTGCTAAAAATAAATCTGATACTGTATATAACAGGTAACACTATCTTTCAATTGTGAATTTAGTCTTTATGTATTTAAAGATCATATATATATATATCAGTAACTTTGTTTTTTAACAGTATGGCTGGATCATATAATACTCAAATTGATTCAGTTTTAAAACAAATAGACCGTGTGCTTCCGGGATGGTTATGTTATCATGGTTATTTTGAAGATCGTAACATGACAATCTCCATACCAACATCCTTTGAACGAATTACACCACCTAGCGTGCCACATAAGCCGCTCAATCAGGAGACTGCGGTGTTTGGGTGTGTATTATACTACAACGTTTAATTACTGGAGATGAATTATGTCCCGTTGAAGATGTAAGATCATCTGAAGATTATGAGGCTGATGCAACCAACAAGCCAAAACAACGAAGTCTTCCATGCATGCACTAAGGAACAAAGATGAACTAGCTTTGGAAGTCTTACACTCTCAAATGTGTCTAAGTATAAGATCTTCCGAAGCTAACAGTTCAGAAGGAGTTACTTCGGAAGTTTGACACTCAAACAAAAAAAAATATTCTAAGTGTGAAATCTTCCGAAGCCAAAGACCAGCATCTTCCGAAGCCAAAGATGAAATCTTTCGAAGCTTCAGAGTCAAAGTCTTCCGAAGTTGTGAAGACTGATTTCTTCAAAGGACAGAGAAAATATGCTTTCTCTGAATCAACTTTTGATAAAGCTGACACACTTTTGGTTGCCTGCTCTGGTAATTCACCTACTTTACACAAGTTTGTGAAACTCCCATGCTTTATCAAAAAGTAGGAATGGCCTTTGTCTGTAACTTACCTTACTTGTTCCTGTAGACTTTTTGCATTAGGAAAAGTCTGTGAGCTATGGCATGTCATAGTCACTAGTCAAAAGACAATCTGCCTTTTGACTTTAGATTGATCTTGCTGTCTAGATTAGTCAAATCCCAACTGTCTTTACATGTAAGTGACGGTTGTAGGTTGTAGTATAAAAGTGTCTCAGGTTCTTATAATTTCTTTATGCTTTGTAACACTTGTAAAAGAACTTGAGATCAATATACAACATCCTTGAAAACCAATCTTGTGTTCTTGTGTTGTTCTTAGTTCTGTCTCTTTAATTTACTTGTGTTCTTAGTATCACCTGTCTCTAGTTACCAGTTCTCTATTTGAATTGTTAAGTGATCTAAGATCTCTCCTTAGTGTGAAACTAAGTGTTAAGTACCCTTACCCGGTCCTTCAATTGGTATCAGAGCAGGAGGTTACATTACTGGCAGGGGCAAGGTTACAAATGGTAAGCTCAATATTAAGAAGGTAAACTTTGTCAAGGAGCTTGGATACAATCTTCTGAGCGTGTCCCAATTTTGTGACCAAAATCATCACATGCTCTTTACTGAGCATGAGTGCATTGTTCTCAAGCCCGGGGTTGATATTTCTCAAGAGCATATTCTGCTCAGAGCCCCCAGGAGAGGGAACATGTACAAGATGGATCTACAGGAAACATCTCCTTCTGGAGAAGTTTCTTGCTTTCTGTTTAAAACAAATAATGATGAGTCTTTCCTTTGGCATAAAAGAATGTGCCATGTAAACTTTAAAAACATGAATAAATTAATTAAAAATGATTTGGTAACCGGAACCAAAGAAAGAGTTTACAAGTGATGACCACTGTGTTGCATGCCTGAAAGGGAAGCAACACAAAGTGTCTCACAAGCCCCCCTACACTTGTTACATATGGATCTGTTTGGCCCCACTGGTTTAATGAGTCTAGGAAGGACCTCTTACTGTTTAGTGATCACAGATGATTTCACAAGATTCACTTGGGTGTTTTTCCTTAGAACTAAGGATGAAACCCCTGAAATATTAAAGAACTTCATTCTGAAAATTGAGAATCAATCTAATCATAAGGTCAAGACCATAAGATGTGATCAAGGAACTGAATTTAAAAACCAAATCCTTGATACATTTTGTGATGAAAATGGTATTTCAAGACAATATAGTGCTCCCAGGACTCCTCAGCACAATAGTGTTGCTGAAAGGAGAAACAAGACACTTATTGAAGCTACTAGAACTATGTTATCTGACTCTAAACTGCCTATCACCTTCTGGGCAGAGGCTGTCAACACAGCCTGCTATGAGCATAATAGAGTTTTAGTGGTTAAGACACATGGTATGACTCCTTATGAACTGTGGCACAAAAGGAGACCATTCATTGGTTTTCTCAGACAATTTGGATGTCCTTGCACCATCTTGAATACCAAAGATCAAATAGCCAAGTTTGCTGAGAAATCAGATGATGGACACTTTGTTGGATACTTTTCTCAAGCTAAGGCTTATAGAGTATACAATCTCAGAACTAGAATCATTGAGGAGTCAGCCAATGTGACTTTCAGTGAACACACACCCTGTGTGAAAAGTTCTGGTCCAGATTGGCTGTTTGATCTTGATTTAGTTACCAACTATTTTAACAAGTCTTGTGAGAATGTTTCAGGATCTATAGATAACAGATCAACAGAAGATCCTGATCTAAGATTTGAGCTGAGAAGACTAACCAAGAAGACTACTTCAGCTCCAGTGGTGACTAACCCTGTAATTAAGGCTCCTATCAGCACAAGCATGACAAATACTACTGATTCAACTGAATTGCCTTCAAATTCCAGCTTAGAGGCTCAGACTTCAGGAGAAGGAACTTCTAATGCAGGAGGAACTGGAGGTGGTGACAGTGATCAAGAATTTCTTGATGCTGATAACCACTCCATTGAAGACAACATGAATGATGTCACACACTCATTGGATCAAGTTTCTCTTGATAAGTGTGCTGATGTGGTGGGAGACACCTCGTTGCCAGAACAGAATTTCTCTAATTTAAATCTGTCCAACCAACTTGCTGTGATCCCTCAACTTCGGATCCAGAAGTCACATCCCACCACAAACATCATTGGAAATGTTGACTCAGGGGTAAGAACAAGAGGACAAACTCATGACAGCCATGTTTGTCTACATTCTTGTTTCTTATCCCACATAGAGCCGAAGAAAGTTGATGAGGCTTTGAAGGATGGACGCTGGATTGAGGCTATACAAGATGAGCTGCTTCAAATCAGAAGACAGGAGGTGTGGAACTTATGCCCTCTTCCTTAAGGGAAGACTGTCATAGGTACCAAATGGGTATTCAGGAAAAAAAAAGGATGATAGAGGGATTATTATCAAGAACAAGGCTAGACTGGTTGTCCAAGGATACACTCAAGAAGAAGGGATCGATTAAACTGATGTTTTTGCTCCAGTTGTAAGACTTGAAGTTGTAAGAATATTCCTGGCTTATACTGCATCTAAGGATTTCAAGGTCTACCAACTTGATGTGAAATGTGTTTTTCTCTATGGGGTGATTGATAAAGAAGTTTATATTAAACAACCACCTGATTTTACAGACCCAGATCATCCTGATTATGTCTGCAAGCTTAATAAAGTTCTATATGGACTGCATCAAGCTCCAAGAAAGTGTTATGAGACACTATCAACATACCTCTGTCATCATGGATACAAAAGAGGTACTATTGATAGGACTCTCTTCATCAAAGAAACAGGGAATGACACACTGGTAGTTCAAATATATGTAGATGACATCATCTTTGGTTTAATTAATCCAAAGCTCTGCAAAGACTTTGAGATGCTGATAAAGAATAGATTTGAAATAAGTGCCATGGGGGAACTCAGTTTCTTTCTAGGAATTCAAGTGAAGAAGGTTGAAGATGGCATCTTCATTAGTTAGTCAAAGTATGTATAGGACATACTTATAAGATTCAAGATGACTGACTGTAAGGTTGCAAAGACACCCATTGCTAGAAACCACTCCCTTGGTCCTGATCTTGAGGGGGTGTGTGTTGATGAACATCTCTATAGGGCTATGATTAGGTCACTTATGTACCTTACTGATAGCAGGCCTGATATTATGTTTGCCACATGTATATGTGCAAGATATCAAGCCAACCCCAAGATGTCACACCTAATCACTGTCAAAACGATTCTCAGATACCTCAAAGGTGCTCTAAATCTAGGCCTTTGGTATCCAAAGAATTCAGACTTTAATCTATATGCTTATACAGATAGTGATTATAGTGGCTGCAACATGACTGCAAAGTCCACATCTGGGGATGTCAATTCCTTGGTGGAAGGATAGTCTCTTGGCAATGCAAGAAGCAATCTTGTGTGTCTGCATCAACTGCCGAAGCTGAATACATTGCTGCTGTAGGCTGCTGTGCTCAAGTGCTCTGGATTCAGAATCAGATGCTAGACTATGGGTTCTACTTCAAGGAGACTCCCATCCACATAGACAACAACAGTGCTATCTCCATTACAGAAAATCCTATGCAACACTCAAGGACCAAACATATCAACATCATGTATCATCTGGTTAGGGATAATTTTGAAAAGGGATTGATCAAACTAATCAAAATGAATAATATGCTGATCTGTTCACAAAGGCATTTGATGAACAAAGATTTAAATATCTTGTATCAGCTATTGGGATGATTAACTTTGAATAGATTTTCCTTAATAACTTAATAAACTTTATTTCCTAAAACTGTGTGTCCTAAGTTGTCTGTTAGATCACCTCATAAGCCCAGTTCTCTTTGAAAGAAAACTAACTTTTAACTGATATTCCTCAGATTTGTGAAAATTTACCTTCGGAAGAACTCAAATTGCCTTTGGAAGAAATTTTTGTCTTTAAATCCTTTAACAGCTTATCTAAGATTTACCTTAGGAAGAAATTCTTGGAGTATCTTCCTAAACTTAAATTTGTATATAAGCACTTAAATGTATTCAAAGAACAAATATCTTCCGAAAGCAACTAAGTCTCGGAAGACTTGTTCACTTCTTCTGAAGCCAAATTTTCAAAATTCTTTGAAATATCTTCCGAAGCAAAACTTGCCTTCGGAAGCTTTGCTACAAAGCTTCCGAAGCCAAAATTGCCTTCGGAAGTTTTACAACTTCCAAGAAAACTAACTTTTTGGGCGCACTTTTTCAGAAGTAGGACCCACTTGCGGATTTCAAAGTTTATCTTTTTGTCATAACTTTGTCTCAAATCCATGACATATATCTTCCAAACGGTTCTATTTTGTCTCTCTACTCTCACTGATCCTTACCCTAAATTTACCCTTAATTTCATCTTCTTCTTCATTTCTTCACTGCAAAAGCTTCCTCAAATGGCTAACATTGATCGTCGCAACGACCCTGATTTTTCCATGCACCTACACAGGCAATACAATCAGGTTGCCCTACTACACTTTGAGAAGGATCCAAGCTTCTCAGATGTGTGTAGGTACCTTTCTTTGTCACACTACTTCACCTCCCTTACAATTGATCCTCCTCTCTATGAGGATCAGTTGCTTGAGTTCTGGAGGACCTATCAAGAGGTCACCATGGATGGGGAGAAGGCACTGTCTGTTATAGTGAAGGGGAGGATAGTTTTCATCACTCCGGCCATCATAAACACCCATTTACAGCTGGATGATGATGCAGGTGAGCGGTCCTTTCCCAAATCTGTTGTCAACCACTCCTTTTAGCAGATGAGCTATGAAGGTGACTTCTCAGTCAAAACCTTCAGGAAGAGGAAGGTCTCATCTCAATGGAAATACCTCCTCCATGTCTTCATTCACAGCCTTTCTAACAAGCATGGAGGATGGGATCAAGTTCCAGAAGACCTCTCCTTTATAGTCCATGGGATGGTACAAGGGGTCAAGTTCAGGTACTCTCAGTTTGTATATACTAATTTTCTTGCAAACTTGGACTCCTTAGAGTACTACATGTTCCCTAGGTATGTTCAACACATTCTCAACTATGAGTTGGGACCACAGTTGAGGGGAACAGGTAATATTCTTAAAATAGGACAAATAAGGCCCGTCATCTTCAAAATCTTGAAGAAGCTAACTGTTGGCTTCTCTAGGGTAGAAACAGCCCTTGTCCCAAATATGTTTGAGCTCATTGCTCAGGGTGAAAACTTAGTAGCAGCAGCTAGTGTTGAACCAACACCTTCCACCTCTCAACCACCTCAAACGCAGCCTACCATCACCATCACCTACAAAAGAAAATCCCAACAAACCCCTGCACTTGCTACTGAGCATGTATAGGCCCCATATCAGAACCCATATAGGAGGAAGTGGAATCTTGAGCTCCCACTTCCCCTGAGGAGCAGACCACTCCCATCTTTCAACCAATCAATGCTGAGGTTCCTCATGCTCAGCCTGATAAGCTCACAACCCTACAAACAGCCTTAAGCCATCACTTTGAGTCTCAACACTCTAGTGATCAACCTTCTGGGGAAAGCTACCATCCCTAACCTTTTGATCTAAACGTCCTATTCCCAGCCTTGACTTCTATTCTGATGAAGATTTGGGCTTCAGTGAGTACCATGAGTCTCTCCTCTCTTCCCACACTCAAGGAGAGATGAGTACTCTTGCTTACCCATCTCTAGCCCACATCAGCAACCCTCTATTGAGGTGGATAGTCCTGAAATTAATCAGGAAATCCATATGGCAGAGGCTATCACCTTTTCAAGTGATAACATTACTAGGACCTCTACCATGGCAACCCAGCCTCTTGATACTTCTCTGGAAGTTGTCATTAGGCAGGGGAAATCCAGCAGCCAAGAAACCTATGCTGGTGGTGAGGAAGAAGACTTAGGTTCAATTCTCTCATCCCCCAATGATTCTTCATCTGAAGATGAGGGGAGTCTGCAACAAAAGGTGCACAAACTGTCACATCTTTGTACCTATTTTGTTTCAAAGATAGCTCACCTGGAATCTCAGGTGACTATCTTACAAAAGAGGGTCAATGACCAGTAACTTGAGATCACCGATCTCAAGGGCAAGTTGGTTGGGAGACCCATGAGGACAACTCATCCAAGTCCACAAGAACCTGTGGATGTCATGGATCAATCTCCCAGCTCACCTATGCAAGAGGGTGATGCTACCAAAAAGGGGGAGGAAATTCTGACAATCACAGAACCTGGGAGTTCTTCCCAGAGTATGGACATAGAGGAATCACCATCCTCTCTTGCAGTTGTTCATACTCAGCAACCTCCTCTGGATAGTGATCTGAACTTGCTCATCCAGCAACTGTTTGAGGAGGGAATACCAAAAGCAATGTATGCCCCTTCTTAGAACCCAATCTGGGGTTGGGGGTATGACAACAATAGGAGAGCTCTTGTGATCTCTAGAGCTCAGGGTCAACTAGAAGTTCTCAACATTTCACACCTGAGTTTCTATGAGAGCATCAACTTGGTAGATCTGCCACTTGTCAACCCAAGCAATAACAGACAAGCAGCAAAATTGGCAGAAAGAATCCAAGACAGGATGCTAGAGGAGTTTAAATTGAGATCAAAATTATATAGACAGAGGCTAGCAGGTGAGATCTTTGGTCAACTGGATGTTGAGGTAGACCCGGAGATTAGCTTCGAAGGGAAAACCTTGACTGAAGGCCCAGAGGTTGAACCTGTGAACCTTGAGACATGATCTCCCTCTGCACCCATTACCCTCAGTGAAACACCAGTTGGTGATGGTGTTTCACAACCTCTCTCTGGCCAGAGCTTGACAACTTAACCAAGCAATAAAGGCCAAAGCTCTCTCCAGCCTGAGTCACTAAAGCCTGTGGATGACAAAGGCAAAAGGAAAATGACTCCTGAGGAGATTGAGGAGGAGAAGAGAGGGAGGAAGAGGAAGCTGAGGGGAGAGAGTTCAAGTGGTTCCCCAGGGTTTATGGAAGATGTAATCAGGGCTGCCCCAGGCTAAACACTCAGGCAGATGAGTTAAAGGCAGCCAGGCTAAACTACCTAGGAACCAGAAACTATAATGTTGATGAACTCATCTCTCTCCCCTTAGATGAATTGAATGAACTGGCTGACACAGAGTTGTCAAAGGAGAGGAAGGAAGCAGAGGATGCAGTATTGCTCCTCAAGCACAAGGAAGAAATGAGGCTGAAAAGACTCTACAAGAACATTCCTATCCTCTCCCCAGTTCAAGAAAGTCCTGAGCCAGAGACTGTGGCCACTGAACAACCTCAGGTAGCAACTGAAGAAGAAAGACTAAAGATTGCTACCTAAGTGCCACAGGTCTCTATCAGCAGGGTCCTCCTCTCTCTCTCCTTCTGAACCTATGAGAGAGGAGATCCTAACTGAGGGGGACTCAACTGAACAACCCGATACTCAAGACCAGTCCCCTTAGTTAAAATCATCACGGAAAAGAAAAAGATGGCTAGAAGATCAACCTCAAAGAGAAAAAGAAGAAAGGCATCCACCTCCCAATCTCAGGATGAGTCAGAGCATCCTGAAGGAGTGCATGAAGAGGTCTCTCAACAAACTCCAATCATAGTAGATCCTCTTGCTGTTGGAAGACAAATTATGTCATGGTCTTATGATGAAGATCAAGACAGATGGTATGTCATAAGAGACCAGGAAGGCATGCATGTCTATTCCTCAGAAGACTTGCTCAATCTTCCTCTGCATGATCTCTTTGACATGAGAAGGTTCTATGTTAGTCTGAAGGATCCAGACCTAATGATGAAGAAAGGTATGCTGAGGATCTTAATGTGGACTATCAAAATCTAAAGAACTTTTCTGTTTTGGTAACATCAGCCTAGGGGGAGTTTGTAAGATCATTTGAAAATTATGAGGCTGATGCAACCAACAAGCCAGACCAACCAAGTCTTCTATGCATGCACTAAGGAACAAAGATGAACTAGCTTTGGAAGTCTTACACTCTCAAATGTGTCTAAGTGTAAGATCTTCCAAAGCTAACAGTTCAGAAGGAGTTACTTCGGAAGTTTCACACTCAAACAGAAAAAAATATTCTAAGTGTGAAATCTTCCGAAGCCAAAGACCAGCATCTTCCGAAGCCAAAGATGAAATCTTCCGAAGCTTCAGAGACAAAGTCTTCCGAAGCTGTGACTGATTTCTTCAAAGGATAGAGAAAATATGGTTTCTCTGAATCAACTTTTGATAAAGCTAACACACTTTCGGCTGCCTGCTCTGGTGGTTCACCTACTTTACACAAGTTGGTGAAACTCCTATGCTTTATCAAAAAGTAGGAATGGCCTTTGTCTATAACTTACCTTACTTGTTCCTGTAGACTTTTTGCATTAGGAAAAGTCAGTGCTCTATGACATGTCATAGTCACTAGTCAAAAGGCAATCTGCCTTTTGACTTTAGATTGATCTTGGTGTCTAGATTAGTCAAATCCCAACTGTCTTTACATGTAAGTGACGGTTGTAGGTTGTAGTATAAAAGTGTCTCAGGTTCTTATAATTTCTTTATGCTTTGTAACACTCGTAAAAGAACTTGAGATCAATATACAACACATTTGAAAACCAATCTTGTGTTCTTGTGTTGTTCTTAGTTCTGTCTCTTTAATTTACTTGTGTTCTTAGTATCATCTGTCTCTAGTTACCAGTTCCCTATTTGAATTGTTAAGTGATCTAAGATCTCTCCTCAGTGTGAAACTAAGTGTTAAGTACCCTTACCTGGTCCTGCAGAAGATATATGCGTGACTGCTCAAAAGTTCCGAGAAAAATTAGCAATTTTATTGTATCAAAATTTAACTAATAGATATAAAATTGAATACATTGTACGTATTTTGTATTGTAATAGTTAGTATTAATGAGAAACAAATATTATTTTTCCATTATAAATATAACAACAACATCATCACATCTATGTAATAACAAAAACTATTTTATAAAATATGGTATTACATTGTACGCATTGCGTATAACTCATCAGCCATAAAACGCCTATATCTAAGACAAACATCTTGTAGATTTACTTCTTCCCACGTTAATGATCTGTTTTGAACCAACCTACGTAATAACATACAAATTATTACTCCTGAATCTTGACCAATGTGCCCACCATTATAAGGCAAAACGGTTTCTTCAGACATTTCTAATTCAAAAACTTTTTCTTGACCCGATAATTCAAAGTACAATATACATAGTAGAAAACATATAAAATAAGACTCGAATTCAACAACAATTCGATATATGTCACGATGAATGCATGATGAATCAAAACAAGTATTTGGACGATATTCATATGGAATTTTTTTTAAAGTTGTAGCGTGTCCATAGAAATCTGAAAAAGATACCAGTTTTCATTGTTGTCGTATATTGGTATATATACATGCAAAAATCATGTACAGTCACTTAATATTAATTTTTAGATGAAAAAATAAATTTTTATTTTTACCGTATCAACCTCCCACAATGAAGGACATAACTCGTTCATGCCATTGCCATATTCGTTTGCATCAACCGGTCCTTGAAATATTAGTTTCACAAACTCATACGGAAGAATCTTCCAAGGTTTCGGGCCCGGTATTTCACCGGTTCTTCGAATATCATTTATCCGCCAAGCTAAAAGTCTGTTTGTCCAAGCACGAACATGTTGTAAAAAAAATATTATTATTATTATATGAACTTAAATAACATAACGTGTATGTGTTTTTAAAACATACAATGCACTGAATAAAACCGTTTCCACAATAACCTATAAGGCTCCCCCAAAATTCTCTATCAAGTATCGTAAGACCCATACAAGATACCCTACGGAAAGGTGCATCCCCGTTGGAGAAAAACTGGATAACATTCGGAGAATAGTTAGAAAAACCAAAATTATGGTTCTCTACAGGAGTTGAATTGAAATCAATAATAACTGGTGGATTAGAACATGACCTGTTTCTTCTGTGAGATGTCATTTTCTTTAAATTGATGACAATATAGAACTCACAATACCAACTTATATACTAGGTTTAAAGAATCTTATGTCATATCAAAGATTAAAATTTAAAATTTTAAAAGTTATATTATGATTATTTTAAAAAACAAATTTAATATATTTTAATAATTAAATAAACTTTCCCTCTATATGTCTCCATGTATAAATAGACACATTATTTATACTTCATTCACCATCAAAACTTATCTTCATTTCTCATTTCATACATCTATGGATGAACATCAATACTCTTCTCAACCCGCTCCTAAATCATCAACTTGGATCATGAGTAAATGGAGGTGTCCAAAGAACCAATCCGAATCTTCAGCTTCAGATGTTCAAAACCCGTGTGCACAAACAAATCGACCTACTGTACGGAGATGGGCCATTCCAAATGATGAACCAGAAACATGGTCAAAAGATGTTATGGAATTTTATAATAAGGGGGATGCCGCTTTTTGTTATTCTGCTATCTTTTTAACACCCAGAAAACTTGACAGGAATTTTTGGGGTATTTTATTAGGTTACAGACGAAACGGTTATTTAAGCGTAGTGGTAAATTTTTCTACACATTATTAATAGAAATTTTTTATACTTGTATTAATAAATGTATTTTTATACAACATGTTGAAGGTTGGGTTTTAAGAATGATGAATTAGAGACATAGAGAGCTATACAAAGATGGACTGTCAATAATGCGTTGGACTATACTACCTCCATAATTTTTTGACATGTTAAATGATTCGTGTAGCAAGCATGCTGTTTCAGTTGCTGATGGAAAGTTCAACTCGTATCCCTCTTTTTTAGATGTTGATTATGTATACTTTCCTTTTTGTATTCAGAGTGAAGAATGGGTGCTTGTTCGTGTTAATTTACGTACAATAAAATTGGAGATTTTTTGTGGAGAAGAAATAGGTGATGATAAATTTGGTCTATTGGTTCAACCGGCGTTGATGAAAGTGTCTGTGTATTTCAGCGCTTTATTAGTAAATCTTCATTTTTGGAAAAAGACCGGGCAACCAGAAAAACCCTTTGGGATTGAAGTAAATGAAGATTATGTTAAGTCACCCCAAACCTTGAGGGGTAATAAATGAGTTTATGTTTGTATGTTGATGGAACATTTAGTTATAGAAAAACCGATAGATTGTGGTAAAAATTTTTAGAGAGACCTGTAAGTTATATAGACGCTTTATGGCTGATCAATTGTATTTCTGGCGCAGCTTACCCCGTCCACGTTAAAAAAAATTTATTAGTTTTTATAATTTTCTTATTTTGTATGTTTGTCATTGTAATATAAAGTTAATTTAAGTTGTTGGATGAATTTGTAGTATTAAAGTTGGTGATATTTATAGCAGTGTTGATCGAAATGTAAATATACGAGTAATATGTTATAATTTTTTTTATAATTTAAAAATAAATAGTAGGAATTAATACATTTTTTCCTGTAAAAACATAGTATATTTTCATTATTTCCTGTCAACACATAGCATGTATTCATTATTTCCTGTCAACACATAGCATGTATTCATTATTTCCTGTCAACACAGCATGTCTTCATTATTTCTTGTCAACACATAGTGTGTCTTCATTATTATCAACACATAGCACGTCTTCATTATTTCATGACAACACATAATATATCTTCCATCAATATTGAGCAGGCAACCCGTAATCAGAGCTTGCCGACTGCATTGGGCTAAGGAAGATGTAAGATGTAGTACACATATTAGCCACTTCAATGTAGAAGTTCTTACTGTCCGTTTTAATACTTCTCGTAGCGTGATCAGTATAATTTAGATAAGAAAAATATCAACAAGTTAGTACAATCATTTTGATCAGTATTATGTAGATAAGGTGATATTGGTGTTGTAATTTGTAGGAAGGTTTTGGAGGAGGACGTATGTGAAAGACGAATTGCATTTTTGATTAATGTAGAGTAATAGGTTTGGGGGATTGGTGGTGGGATAGATAATGTAGAATGAAGAAACAATTGGTTGTTTGTTGAATGAAGTTAGATAATGATAGGATGGAGGATTGGTGGTGGGATAGATAATGTAGGATGAAGAAAAATGTTTCCATTTCCATATTTATAGGGGTAGAATGCAATTATAAAATATAAATTCTTCATTATAATAATATTCTCAATATAAAACGTTAATACAAACATGTTTTAATAAAAATCAAAACCATTTCATCATTAAGGTTCATTTAAATCAAAATCCCATATTTGTGATGGTTGGCCACTTGCGTCAAAGACGTATTCATGAAAATCTTCAGGGTTGACATACGCTGTTGGTTGATATGGATTACTGCTTCCATCTGCCTTAGATTTTGACGAAACCTGTGATGGCAGTGGGGCTCTGCATTGGTCGTGGTTATGACCTTGTGTACAACATCTGCTACAAATATTGTCACGACTTGCTATGTCGTGGCGGAAGGCAAATAATTAACAAAATTAGTTTCGATCACGAAATCATTAATGTTATTGCTTATGAAATTAGATTATCTATCTATTTCAACGCACTTATGTTTTACAACTGCTATTGTTTATGACTAATTACAAACTCTTGAACTCACCAACCATAGTGTTGACACTTTAGTATGCTTTTCTCAAGTCGTTAATATTAGGTTCCTCTATGAGCACAGCACGGGTTGAGCATATTTCTTTCGAACATGCATTCGTTTACGTTTGGTTTTATATTTACATTTAAACATTGGTTTGGGCGCATGTTTTGCGCATTTACATTTTAGTACCGTGGGTTTGAAATATTTACTAAACGCTTCCGCAAGGTTTTAAACTTTTAAACTCTAAGGTTTATTTTAATGTTTCATATAGAGTTGTTAAGAGTAACTAATGACTTATATACAGGTTTATTCATACGTGTCGTTGTAAAACCCCGCATGTGGATTTTGAGGGTGTGACAGATCACAAAATGATTCTCCACTTGTATATAACACAATATTGGTTAATAAGATGCAATTTGCTAAGACACAATACATATTATTTACATAATGAAACATTCAGTTGATGTTATACTATTACACAATAGAACATTACACTTATTATTACATAACGATACTCGATTTTAACACAACATAACACAAATATGAAACTTACCAATAGAAGTAGATGATTTCTTCTTTTGATTAATCTGCTCTTTTGATGTTTGTTATTCTAGTTGCGAGATTTGAAATGCTTCAGATTTCTTTATCTCTTTCCTATGAATAGTGGTGAACTTGGTTTATTATCGCCAGAGAAGAGGGCTTTATAGTTTCCATGAAATTTTTGCGGTGAGTTTTTTCTAAATCGTGTCAGGATCTGATTGACGTTGAAAGGAGAGCGAAAGCGGTTTTCGAGAGTCAAAAGGACTATAATGCCCTTTCGGTTTCTTCATAGTTTCAACAATATTACAATAATACCACAACGTAAATCTGGGACTTTGATCTTCATTAAATGTCCAATCTAATGTTTATTAAGCCTTCTTAGGCTTTTTAGTTTTGTTAGCCTTTTTAAAATAACCCAACCCTTCTTTTAATAGCACAAATTACTAATTTGTCCTTTTCTAGATTAACTATTTGGCTAATTGAAGATTAAACATTAATCTTAGCCCTTAACCTTTTTAATCAACGCTCTAGGTGTGTTCTCACGCTTTTTAGATAGCATGAAAATTGTAGTGGAACCATCCTCTAAGAAAATATAGACATAATAAAATACTCTCCTTTACTCATTTCTATATTAGTTTCACATGATAGCTTTGAGTAATGAATCAAAGAATTATAGCCGGGTTATAAGAAACAAATCAGAGTAAAAAGATATTAGGTTGTGTTGAACCGGTTGGTCCAAAAATTGTGTCGTGTTAAAATGTGTTGGGTAAAAAAGAACCAAATAATGATTAAAACGTGTAAGTGATCTTAATATTGAAAAATTGATGAGTAATAAGATATAAAAGGTTGCATAATGTGTTTTCTTTCTTTAACATAAATTGGAAAACCCTAAAGTGAGCTAATTAAAAAAAGTTAAAATAGTTTAAAGTAATAAAATTTAGAAGGCAATAATTTATTATGTATTATAAAAGTTGGTTGCTTTTGCCTTTACTCCCCCTCAACTTTGCATATTTATAATTTCATCCCCCAACTCTTTTGAAAAATTTTATAAAATGTCACATTTAAGCCCTCGACTTTCTAAAGTTCCGCGTTACCCTTATACAAGTTTTACTTAAAACATTAAATTCTTATTTTCGTACTTTTATATACGTGTTAGTATAAATTCGAGTTCGTCTATGTATGTAAATTTTGTTAAAAAATGACTCGACTCGTATAAACGTTTCGTGCTTATTTTATATACGCTTTAAAATGGTCTACGTTTCGACGTTCGTCTATATTTTGATGTAAATTTTGTTCAAATATGAGTTGGGTCAAATATAGTATACTTTGAGTTTGTTTACGTTTCTACTTAAGTTTTGTTTGGATAAGCATCGTGTAACACCCGGCCTCTCACACCACCAATATTGTCCTCTTCACCTACGAGAAGCTTATGGATTTGCTTTTGGTAGCTCGGGAGAAAACTTCCCACGGAGGTCACCCATCCCTGAATTGCTGCCACCTGAGCACGCTTAACTGTAGAGTCTCCTCTCATCCATAGCCAATACGCCCAAAACGTGTTGGTGATATTAAAGACCAGACATTCCTTATGAACTAGGAATCTCTCCTGTCTACGGCCGATGTGGGATTATGTAGGGTGTCACAATCACCCCCCCTTTGGACTCATCATCCTCGATGAGCCCGAGAAGTCACCATCCTTGGTGAGGTATGTCTCACATCCTGAACTGTACAGGAGTGACTCTGATACCATTCTGTAACACCCGGTCTTTCATACCACCAATATTGTCCATTGTGACACCCTACATAATCCCACATCGGCCGTGGACAGGAGAGATTCCTGGTTCATAAGGAATGTCTGGTCTTTAATATCACCAACGCGTTTTGGGCATATTGGTTGTGGATGAGAGGAGAACTCCACAGTTAAGCGTGCTCAGGTGGCAGCAATTCAGGGATGGGTGACCTCGTTGGGAAGTTTTATCCCGAGCAACCAAAAGTAAATCCGTGAGCTTCTCGTGGGCAAAGCGGACAATATTGGTGGTATGAGAGGCCGGGTGTTACACATGGAGTCAAATATACTACGTTTTCATTTGACGATATAAATCCGAGTTACTCTACTTTTATACATAAATTTAGTTTGGGAACGAGTCAAGGTGGTTGTAATCTATACTTAATGACGTCGCATACGGCGCAACTACACGTGTTTTTTATGTATGTTTTGAGTCGGTCTACGTTTCGACAAGAAAATGTTTGGAAACAGTCAAGTCAAATATATGTATTCATTCAACGTTAGAGATTCGAGTTACTCTATATTTATAGGTTAGGTAAATTGTGGTTTTTACGTTATCACGTCACGTAAGATGTCTCCGCAATGTGCGATGGGTAATAAACTAATTATATATTATAAACTAAAAAAAAGTAAGGATGTAATTAAAAAGGCCCTGTTGGAAAAAATTGAAACATTTAGTTCCATGACTCTTTCTCTTGTACTCACCTTTGACCCAAACTCTTAATCTTCAATAAACAACTTTTCACTTCTTGAAAGTTGCAAATACAACCTTATGAATCCATCAATTAAGGTACAATGGTGTTAGGATTTGACCTAGTTAGAGTTATTGAATCCTAACTTTTAAGAAATATAACCATCTTTTGTTCACAAAAGAATATATCACTCACAAAAAACATCACATTCTTACCATCTTTGTCTTTTTGACGCATAGTACACATATTAAAATCTTCAATATTGTATTTACTTCATATGTCGATACTTAAGTCAAATAAATAGTTTCTCTTTTAACCGTGGGCAATAGCCAAACTTTCCTTATAACCTTCCACTTATGACCCTTGAAGTTAACATAGTGACTTCCATCATCCACTATCCAACTGAATATAGCATTCTTGTGAGATTTAAGATAGAGTAGACGTTTTTTAATGTTGAGTTGATGTTGATGGAGGCTTAAGGACAACATCTCAATAACTACTACGTCTAGTATCTTGTTATTTTCCACATGTGCTTCCCCAAAGATTTTACATCACATCGTTACGAAGAAAACATGGAATAATTTACCTAAAACCACGATCCAGGTGGACGTCCCACCCTATAATGTCAGGCATGGTCTTCTGCCATATTCATGCCCCTTTCTTTTTTAATCACACGTTAGGTTATGTGCGTTCATTTCTAAAAGGTGCATTTTGCTTGAAAATCATAACATTTTAAAACACGTGTATTGATACAAATCACCCATGTGACAACCCGTGTTCTTCAGGTTATACACTGTTAACTTGACCTTTCGTTATTTGATTATTTTACATTTCATTCATTAAAACCCTTGGTGTTAGTTTGAATTTAACATAGCTTAATTAAACTTAACCTAAACTAACTAACTAATTA
The DNA here is from genome assembly GCA_025506505.1 of Flaveria sonorensis. NCBI lineage: Eukaryota > Viridiplantae > Streptophyta > Magnoliopsida > Asterales > Asteraceae > Flaveria > Flaveria sonorensis. The sequence goes on along the minus strand of CM046438.1, from coordinate 52,579,549 downwards.
ACTAACTAGTTTGATACAGATCATCCGTGTGACAACCCGTGTTTAGGTGTATATGAGTATATATTTTTGTTGTTGCGATGTATGTATGTCTATCATGCTTATGGAATGTGAACTGGATTTTCGTTCATGGGTTTTGTGGATGGTGGGGGTGATCGAAGTGTTGGTGTAATTGGGTATTAAGCTGAGGATTAGTATATGTTGCATGGATGTGGGTTTTGACATTATGTATGTGGTTTGGTACATGCATTATGTGCATGGGTATAGATGTATGATGTAATCTTGCATGTATATGTGAGTATAGGTATATGAGGGTGCCAAGAATGCATGTGGTCATTTCCAATATATTGTTTCTTATGGGCAGCAGGTATATTGGTGTGTTAATGTGGGTGCATGTATATATATATGTATATATGTATATATATATATATATGTGTGTGTGTGTGGTCTTTAGTATATGCAAGTGTTTGTTATATATAACATATTTATAATATGTGTTATATGCTATATGATTTACATATAACATGTATATTATGCGTGGGTTGTGTTGGAGCGTGCTTGCATGTGAATGGGAGAAAAACGATGACCTGCGTTGTGCCCGAGTCGTCAAAGTGAAACCATACAGCTTGAATATTAATAATTAATATTAATAGACATTAAATGATATCCGGGTGTTCCAGAAATCTAATTGTTTGCACCCTACGTTACTTTGCTGTGTTATTTAAGGTGAGTTTTCAGCCCCACTTTACTCATGCTCTTTTAGGGGAGAGAAACGTGTTCTTTAAAACGATCATTTTTGATCAGTATTACTGTAATTATCGCATGATTACTAGTATTGTAACAATTTAAGTCTTCACTTTTGAACCGTTAATGTATGTTCTTTAGTGAGGTAATTCTTAGTAGATATACTGGGTTTAACAAACCCCACCTGGGCTAGTCGCACTAGCACGACATCATGTCAAATGGGTGTTTAATTGACCTATTTTCTATTGTTGTGGTCTGGTAACCACAGCTGAGGCATACTTATATTTGTCAGCTTCGGTTGTAAACTTCATACACTATATAACTTGTTATGTAGACTAGCTATCTACTGATATTACTTTTTTTACTGGATCTGCTTTCAATTATGTTACTATTTATCAAAACCTGTAAACTTACCAACCTTGTGTTGACTCTTTAGCATGTTTCTTTCAGGTTTTTAAGGTGTGCACTGTGACAACTTCCTCCGTTATGATGGGATTTATTAAACTATGATTAATCAAAATTTGAATATTAAATAATAATTATTACTATTATAGATAAATAATTGCTATTGTAATTATCAACTAAACAAATTCGGAAGAATGAAATCGAGCGTGGTAAGTGTTGGTAGTAGAAGTTATGTGCGTGTTGTCATCACATGTAAACCCGGCCCAACCCGAAAGCCCATGAAGGACTCTTTACATGCAAGATAATGCACACTCCATGCAAAAAAAAACCCTAATCCCCCCACCCTTTCACCAATCGTGAACCTCCCCCCCCCCCCTCACATTCGGCCAATCCCCTCCTCCACCGTCCAAAACCGCCGCGATCATCACTAATTGTTCCCCAATCGACCATCTCCTCTTCTCATACACTCACCCTCTTGATCCTCAATCCATTACAACGTGTTTCACTTCTGCCCACTTCGAATTATAAGGTAAAAATCGTTTTCTTTGGGCTGCGTTTTGTTGTTCTTGTGTGTTGTGTGTGTTGTTCTTTGATGGTACCATGTTTTGTGTTGTTTCTTGTTTGAAATCATGGGTTTTGTACTAGGGTTGATAATTTCAGATTTGGGTTGATGTTGGGGCTGGAAATCGATTAATGTGGGGGTAAATGGGTTGTGTTTGTCGATCGATTTGTGTTAATGAAGTCATCGGGTCGGGTAATGATCATTGGAAAGAGTTTGAATATAAATCGTATGGTTTGAGTTTTGCAAAAGCCTATGAACGTGCAAAGACACTTGGATGAGTGTCCAAACTTGTCACACCCCAACCTTAACGGCGGAAACGTTGAGATGTGAGGGTTAAGATTGTTCATGCCACTCAACACTAATTCAAAGTGTAAATATTATTAGATACCAAATTCATGACATACATAATTATAAATCATAAGTCTCAAAATAATCAACATAACATAAGTTTAATTTGACATCAAGTAATAGATTATGCCCTTTTATTATTCTCTAGGTCCAATCCTAGATGTTTTCACGTCTTCAAGAGTAATACTAAGCGGATTCATTACCTGAAACATGTTAAAAATAAGGTCAACATATAATGTTGGTGAGTTTCCATAGATTGAACATACATATATATATATATATAAACATTACGATGGCAATTCATGTCATAGGTTAAAGGATAATGCAAATATATATGATATCAAGTGTAACAATCAAACCTTGACAAATATGGCCACAACAAAATTATACGATTAGCTAAGTGTACTTGGTTCCTATGATGAACAAGAATACGTCACCAGGAGCCGGCAATAACCTTGGCTTTAGCATCAAATAGGCTTGTCAGGCCCATAGATCTATGACGTCGCTAAGCTAGTAATAGTTAATGATTGTATCTTACAAGTGCTGATCACATAATAGTTACAAGAATCCAAATAACCATAACAAGATATAAAATGAATTACACGAGTGTTACAAGAGTATAACGTCTTTACAAGTGTGCTTTTAATAAGGTTAACATGTTTCACCTCAAATGTGTGAAATAATATAAAATAGAGTATGGAGAACTCACATGAATTATAAGGATGAACAAATATGGAGTCTTGTACTAAAGCCGAAGGTTCGTTAAAATTCAACCTAGAGAACGGCGTTTAAAGTTAAATCATATTTATTATAATTTAAACGCCTACTCGGGAATATACGGTTTCTTTTGGGGTTTTAGATAACAACATGATAATGTAACAATTTTTATTTAAAACTCATAAATCGTTTAACCGAAGATTATAAATTATAGAGTAAACGCAAATAAATAATTATATTAAAATTTTAAATAACCGATTAAGAAGTTTTTGCAACAATTTCATTAGTAACATTTTAAAGGATTTATTAGAATTAATTTGCAGTCTTAAACTAATTTTATAAAAAAATGATTAAATTAATTTATTAACTAAAATAGATGAAACATTTCAACTAAGCATATATATATTTATTTTCTTTTTCATAATTTTAAACTTGTAAATATATTTTATATAAAAAATGAAAGATTTATTAAATTGAAATTCTTGAGAATTTAAAAGGAATAATATCATTTGATTCATAATCGTTTTTATACAATTTACAACTAAAAAGAAAATATATTTTATAAAAATTTTATAATTTCCAAGGTAAGAATAAAAGATTTATTAGGTTAAATTCCTAGGAGATTAAAATAAAATATTTTAATTAAATCCTGATTTAGTAAAATTTATAAAAATGATTTTTTATAAAATTTTCTGGAATTAATTATCCAAGAAAAATTCAAGTTTTAAAAACAATTGCAGGTGCCCGGGTTTGAACCCGGGACCTCCTGGTTTTCATGAGGTGGTTTTATCGGTCAGCTGTGTAGCCTGGATCTGTCATAAACCCGTTTTAAATTCTAAAAAAAAACATACGAAATAAAACCTCCCAATTCACCATGAAACCCTAGAATCGAAAACGACCCAATTAATCGCTCAAACACAGATGTTACCGAAATTAACCTTGGGGCTTTGATTCCCCATGGTTAATAAAGTGTGTGGGTGTTGGAATCACCTGAAATGGTTACAGAATTGATGTGTTCGAGTTCGGACTAGTGCCGCGATTGAGTCTCAATTCAATCCTGATGTGTGTGTGTGTTTTGTGAAATTGAGCTTACAGAAAGTTAAAAGAAGCTATTTCGATCATTTGGCCTCTAATTTATAGTTTTAATTTGATCGATTATATGCCCAACGACTTTAAGTTCGATCTTGGGTGTTACAAGTCGATTTAGATATGTAAATTGTTGTTTCAAATGAAATTATTCATATCATTGATTTCTAATTGATTATACGAACGTGTATACACGATTAATTGTATTAATAATGTGATTTAAGTGCAGAAACAGATTTGGTTTTGATGAGGTTCGGTTTCGGGTTCTAAATCGCAATTAAAATCAAATTAAACACACCTATGTGTTCGACCGGGTTCGCGACGGGTTTAGAAATGGTTTGGGGGTTTCAAGGAGGTGTAATTGTGATGTTTCGATGGTGACAGGCGCTCGTCGGAGCTTCAGCCGGCGTTGGCCAGTGGTCGACCGGAAAAACGGGAAAAGAAGGGGGGAAAGGTTTGGGTTTTATGATTTTTACAACTTCGGTCTCTGTAGTTTGGGAACTTATTAATTTATGCCCAAAATCTTTTTAATTCAAGTTTTATAAATTTTAACTAAATACATTTTTATTATATTTATTTTGTAAGTTACCCAATATTAGGATTATTATTATCATTATTACTATTATTATTATTATTATTATTATTATTATTATTATTATATTTTATTATTATTATTTCTATGTCATTTTTAACTTGATTATTTAATAACGAACCAGGTTATAAAAAATTTAAATACTAATAAATTTCAAGGTTTATACAATTACAAATAAGTCCTTGTATTTGTATTAACAACACACATAACACATGTAAGGGATGACAAAAATTAACAAATTTTTAACAAGAAAATACGAGAGGTCACAAAACTTCTTTTAGATGATAACATGGTCTTGTGAAGTCATTGGTTAGTGTTAGTATGCTTGTTTGGAATAAACTTGAATATTTCAAAATTCTGGCAGATTCTGTTAGTCAACTTGTGCACGTTGTAACTTGATGATAATAAACTCAATCAATGCGTTTCTTAAGTCCAAATTGTGTATTTTTGAGTCTAGTTTCCAGAAAGTTCAACCATACTCAATTTGACGTGTAAAACTCGAGTTATTGCCTTTTTAGTGAAGGTAGGTCAAAACTGTTCTTTTAGACAGCAATCAAAGGGTCAAGTGTTTTGATACATGGTTGGTATTTTGATGTGGTTATGGTCAAAATAAATGATTTGGAAAGTAACCCCGTGAGTCTTGGAGCACCTCCAAGTGGATTCAACTTAAAATAGTGTATTGATGATTTGTGATGAATTGTTATCAAAGCTTGATTTTATGTGTTGGATTGGGTTGGACATTGTATGATACGGCTTAGGCATCGTAAGCATGTTTTGGTGCATAAACTTATGAACCTCTTTGTGTAATAGGTTGAGGTTACCATTGTGGTATTTGATTTCATTTGTCTGTCGTGCACCCTAAGTTGAGTTCACAACCCCACTTTCATACTTTACTCTCTTTTGGGGGAGAGAAACATGTTGTTTTTCATAAACTATACGGTAACATTAGATTGGTAATAGTGCATATACTAGTTTACTATTGTGATACTACTATGCCTCATTCAGACCGTTAATATGTTATTAGCAAGGTAATTGTTAGCAGATCTACTGGGTTTGACAAACCCCGCCCGGGCTAGTCGCGCTAGCTTGACTGGAGGTCAAACGGGTGAATGGTTAGCCTGTTTTACTATGATGTGGTCTGGTATCCATAGCCGGGGCATTCATTATATTATTTTGTCAGTTCGGTCATGAAATTCATACACATAGTGACTTGTTGTGGGCTAGCTACCTACTTATATGTTTTGATTACTTAATCTGGATTTCATTACTATTACTTACTGTTTTCTGTTAAACCTGTGAACTCACCAACCTTGTGTTGACACTTTAGCATGTTTCTTTTAGGTCCTTAAGGTGCGCACGACTAGGTGCATCTCATCTTTGCATACATTCTGATTACTTTGAACAGTTAAACAATGTTTTCTACAAATTACATTCCTTTGGGTTGCACGTGTTTTGCGCTATTTAATTTATAAATGTTTACGCTTCCGCAATTATTTTTACATTTACATTATTAACTGTTTTTGGAAATTTCAAATGTAAACTGTAAATTATGTTTTGTAATTGATGTGTCGTTTGGTGTAACTAGTGGCTGAGATCCTAGTATGTCACACGCCTAACAGTGTTACCCCGTTTGTGGAAATTGAGGGTGTGATATGCACGGCTACGAGCATTTCACTATTGCATACATTCTTATTTATTTAAACGGTTAAACAGTGTTTCTGCAAATTATATTTATTTACGTTGCGCGTGTTTTCGCTATTTAAATTATGAATGTTTACTCTTCCGCAAATTTTTTCTTGAATTTATTATTAATTATGCTTTTGGTATTTTCTAATAATATTGAACAACTATGTTTTGTAATTATTGTGTCGTTTGGTGTAACTATTGACTGAGATCCGGGTATGTCACGCGCCTAACGGTCGAACCCCGTTTGTGGAAATTGAGGGTGTGACAGAATGGTATTAGAGCCACTCCTGTGCCGTTCGGGATGGTGGGACAAACCTCACTGGGGAGGGTGATTCTCGGGCTCATCAAGGACGATGAGTCCAAATGGGGGGGGGGGGGCGATTGAGACACCCTACATATATCCCACATCGGCTGTGTACAGGAGAGATTCCTAGTTCATAAGTAATGTCTGGCATCTAATATCACCAATGTGTTTTGGGCGTATTGGCTGTGGATGAGAGGAGAACTAAACAGTTAAGCGTGCTCAGGTGGCAACAATCCAGGGATGGGTGACCTCCCTAGTAAGTTTTCACCTTGGCAACCAAAAGCAAATCCGTGAGCTTCTCGTGGGCAAAACGGACGATATTGGTGGTATGAAGGGCTGGGTGTTACAACCCGACTTGACCCAATAACCTAGTCAAAGCCATGTTGGAATTCACCGCATTATTTGTTTTCGTTACTGCATACTCATGTTCCCATTATGCATACCCATGTTTCCATATTTCATGCATGCATCATGAGTAACCCACGTCTTCTTTGAGTTGTAGCAAATAAAGTGCATTTTAGGAATATTTCACTACTTAAGAATTTGTACTTTTCATCTAAATATATAGAAGAAACTTTGCAGCAAAAATCTTTCTAATTTATATTTTAGTTAATTTGGGAGACCATCGATCTCGAATCTGGCTCTACTATGTACATTTCCAACTTCCCAATTTGTTTAATGTTTGGTTATGATATTTCATTTCATCATTAAGTATCTTAATTACCTAATATTATTCCCATGACACTAAAATCATCAACATAATATAGTGTTTGGGTCTTTTAGCGGTATTAGTTTCTTTTTAATTTAGTGACGTCGATAAAATTTAAATGGAAGGTTAATCAAATGCATGATTGGATGTGGCTTTTTTTTGGAATCTTTGTGACCTTAATTCTTGTTCTTATAAGTATGAATTATTTCATTTTACGATATGTAAGTAAAAAATTCTAGCGTTCGTTTCAAAGAATGGAATGGAATTTGAATTGGAATTTAAAGAATCCTACTCAAATCCTATAATGTGTTTGGTTGGTAAAATTATAAATGGAATTGAAATTTAAATTTGTAAAATGACATAATTACCCTTTAAATCAAACAAGTCTTTGAAGTCCCAAAATTGGCTCAATATACAAAAATTAATGGTGATAAACCCGACCCCCACCCACCCCCATACTCAACCTCCCACCCCACCCCCACCCCACCCCACCCACCCCCACCTCTCAATTTTTTTTATTTTATTTTTCAAACAAATACATGTCATCACTACTACTACCCCACCTCGCACCCCTCAAAAAAAAGTTTTAAACATAACTACAAATTTTAAACATACGACCATAAGTAGTTCAACATACGATCATAAGTGGTTCAACATACGACTAAAAGTTTTAAACTTAACTACAATTCTTAAACCAATTTTTTCTTAGCCAAACTTAACTCGAAAACAAAAACCCAATCCAAGCCTCCCTTTCCTCTTCACCCAAGCTCCAAAAGGTCTTCACCCTAGTCTCGTCATCTTTAATGTTTTCAATTGCTTGAAACTTTTCCAATTGAGATAAAGATGTTATTTTCGATAGCTCTTCGGGCAACATTAAAGTTTTCTTTTTTATGTCAAGTTCAAACTTTATATCTTCACTTAGTTTAGCTAAAGTTTCCTTAAGGCGGTCGGCAAATAAAACAAATGCATCACTAAAACTCCGAACCAAAGGATCTACTTGCCTCGCACGTTTTCTCTTCTTTTCACGAACACCCGAAGTTTCTTCAAATGGAAAACTTGAATCTGTACCAACGCTATTGCTAATTTCATCAAATTCCTCATTTACTTGGTGCTCTTCTTCTGCCACGTTCACCTCTTCTTCCATCTCAACCACGGTTTTGGCTTTGTTACCTGAGCTCGGTCTTTACCAAATATAACACACATATCTTCATAGTGAGTAAGCTTTTTTGCTTTCCATTTACGTGCATGTCCATTCTTCTATTTCACATGATAAGAAATATATCCAAATTATATTATTATTTAAATAATATAAATTCTAACAAGCATAAACTATAAAGTCAACACACTAGCAGTTAAACCGGTAGAATAAGCATAATTTTTACAAACTTGTCATGAAACAATTTCACACTTGTCATTCTGGGTTGATCGTTTGTAACAAGTGCCTATTTATTTTTGTATTTGCTTCTTGTTTTATCATCAAATAATAGTTAAAACATTAGACTACTTCATTTGTTTTTTGTTTTAGTTTTTACTCCTGAATGGTTGATATATGAAAACAAAGATTGTTAAATCAAATTACAAAAATTTTGTATTAAATTTTTTCAAGATGGGAAGTATCATCACACATGGGTGATTGAATAAATTTTAAAACTTGTAAGAAAAAAATATAAATGAAAAAAAAAACTTTTCATCATAAAGTCTCAGGACACCCTTATGAATGGAAATTGTTTTTAAATTCTCACACCACTAATATTTAGAAGCAACCACACCATAGTAGCACACTAATGCACCCCTTTTATTTCTTACCCCAACAAAATTATCCCTAACAATGGCTAACAGGCTTTATGAACTAAAACAGAATCAGAATATAATTCAGAATCTAGTTCGTACCTCAAGGTATGATTCCCATACTCTAGTATTAGTAGTGACACTATTCGTTTCTTTATTGTACCCAAATCCGCTAGATTTTAGCATATCAGAAACAACTGACCAGTCTTTTTTTATTGTTTGATCCTTGACTCAATATGGGGTTTACCCAAAATGCCTGACTCCGAAAGTGATTCTTTTAAGGACGCTTCCAAATGTTGTAAATATATGGTTCTAAAGTCGTTATCAGATTTAAACTTTCTGGTGTTAGTCAGGTTTACTAAAGCTTCAACAAGCTTATCATCTTCGTTATCAAACCACACTCGATAGTTTCTATTGTTTGTCGACATTCCTATAAAATTTCGAACTAACAAAAATAGCATGACCAACAACTGTGTAACAATTAATATGTCTGTAAATAACATAATATCTATCCATCATAAAAACCATAACTAACAATTATTTAATAATATATCTGACCATAAAAAACAATATAGCAAACAATAGTTTACTAATCCATGTATTTGTAAAATATTTATGATAAGTTGGTAGAACTCCAAGAATCAAACATGCTTTGGGCTAGATTGTTTCTAAACATTGTCCACTCGTTTGACGTAGCAATTTGAGTTATATTATCTCCGTCTCCGTCTCCATCTCCGTTTTCATTTTCTTTTTCTCCATCGTCTTCAAATGGATCTATTGGCATTTCTCTCCTTATAAAATTATGAAGGAGACAACACGCCATTATGTTCCTATTTTTTGGTCAATGGGATAATATGAATGGTCTCTCAAAATTCCCCATCTTTTCTTCAAAATACCAAAACATCTTTTGATAACATTTCTTGCAAACGAATGTTTCATGTTGAATAATTCTTTTGGCGTAGTGGGTTGGTATCCATTACGCCAATCATTTAAGTGATATCTTTGACCTCTATAAAGGGCGAGAAAACCTTCTCCTTTTGTGTATCTCGCATCTACCAAATAATAACCTAAAAATACATTGTAGTTAATAAAGACCCAACAACTTAAATTACTAACTTGGTTATATATGCCTGTATGATTATTTATATAAGATTTTACATACCCAGCCTTGAAACTTTCAATCCATGTGGCCTATCAATAGCAATCTCGTAGGACTCTACTATCAGCCGCTGACCCTTCCCAACCCGCTAACACAAATATAAATTGCATATCTGGTGAACACACACCTAACACGTTTGTAGCAATCTCTCCCTTTCTTGTTCTGTATTTAGGCTTCTCCTTATTAGGCACTAAGCACTTTATGTATGTTCCATCTAGAGCTCCTAAACAATTCTAGAACTGAAAAACACAAAAGTATTATAATACATTTTTTATTCCAAACCTAATTATACCATAAAAAGTTATGATGATTATATAATACCTTGAACCATTTCCGCCTTTGGTCAGTATAATTCTCGGGAATAGGCTCGGGTTTCATGAGCAAAAGCATATGCAATCTAATCACTGCATTGCAAACTCGAGAGACACACCTGGTAATAGTGTCTCCTGAACGATCAAAACGACATTTCATGACCCGATTCTTGACATTATGAGCGATAATATGAAGAAAGATGGCTACTTGTTCATCAATGTCCATATTCCTATTTGGTTTTAATCCTCCAAAATTCTTTAGCGTCTCACACAAATTTATGAAACACGATCGATCCATCCTAATTTGGGATATAGCTATACTGTCACTCTCATAAACATGTCTATACAATATTGAATATCGATCTATTTTTGATGAGCAACATCAAATAAGTGGTTTATCCATTATGTATTTGATCATCAACATGTAAACCGAAAGGACTAGCAAAGAAAGTGTTGTAACAAGTTGGTTCCACCGTGGCAAAATCAATGTCTTTCTCTTTTGTTTATGATTGTGAGTTGTTAAACTAAGTTGGGTCATCTTCTAATAATCCACCTGAAATCAATAGCTAATGTCTCAAATTACATGTGATTGGTGTTGATAACAAATCATATGAAGAACAAACAACTTCCCACCAAATCCATATTCCTAAAGTAGAACAAATAAACAAATATTAAATAGATTTAATAAATCCAATTGCGCAGGCTACGTTTAGCCTCAATCATTATATATTTGTAATAACCTAAAGCAATTTATATAATTTTATATCTTCACCTATGGATAACAGTTGACCTCCAATTCATATCACGCACCAATTATCATCCTTATTTGCAAGTAATTGACGGATTATAGAAGAACTCACGCAAGGAAAGAAGGCCGACGAAAGCACCGGTGACAAAGGAGTAAACGATCTGGAACAACAACGATCTCAAATCTAATTAAGCAAATCAAAATCACAGTGATGATTAACCTAAACCAAATCAAATAACGATTAATTAAAAGATTAATGATTGAAGAACTCAGGCAAGGGAAGAAGGCCGGCTGACGAACCAGAACCAAAACTACGGCAGATGAGTTAGCGATCTGGAACGGATGGGAACCAAAATTGCGATTCTCGTTTAATCTTCATCTTCTAGGATTAGGGTTCGTACAGAGAAGGCAACGAAAATGAACGTCCTTAGATCTGCGATTATCGTTCAATCTACATCTTCTTGTTCAATCCTCATCTTCTAGGGTTAGGGTTCAATCTCATATGTTTATTTCACAATAAGGTTATTTTGGTAAATTGCCATGAATTCCTGATATTTTAAAACAATCCCCCCAAGTCTGGAAGGATTTCACATCCCGTAATTTGAAGGAATTCGAAGGATTTAAATTCAATTCCAATCCTTCTTTTGGTGAACCGAACATCATAAGGAGTGAAATATGCATTCCAATTCCATCAGAATTCCATTCCATTCCATGAAACGAACGCTACCTTAAAGTTTCAAGAAAAGTATGGGTGATCGATGTCATATGGTTGGTTAAAAATATAAATTAAATAGTGCCTAATCACCCTTAATAGTAAAGATCAAGAAGGGTTTTGAATCCAAAGGGAATCACTAAAAAGTGCTAGCAACGATTAACTTAAGAACATTAAGTATTAAAAAGTAAATTGCTTTATGACTTTATTTGAGAAATAATTAAATTGACAAAATAAAAGTTTAGGTTTTTAACCATCTTGGGGAAAAAACAATCCACTTTGGGAATCTAGTTTGACAAAGTTATGTTTTTTAGTGAAACCTACTGAGAAGTCATTAATGGTGACATACACTTGATAACATCTAAGTGACAATCATGGATTAAAGCTTAAAGGACTTCATTCACATAATCACCAATTTGAATTATGTAACCCTAATTCTAACAACAATCACACAATGATTAAAGAAAACCAAGGTTATAAAAACTAAAGGTTTAACATAACCAAATCGTTTAAATAATCAAATCATGAATTGAATCCAATAGAATTTAAAAGGTTCAAGATCCAATCTCAAATATAAGTTACCAACTAAAAAACAAAAACTTGACCCGTCCCCCGAAATGAATCACAATTGATTTAGCTTTGCATCATCATCGATTTTTCAACACAATTGTAATTGATCTTGTGAATTCTTATTATCTTGATGTTGTAATGCTTTGGAATGGTGAGAGATAGAAGCTTTTTCATCCAAGAATGTTATGTAAGAAGGTGATTTTCGTCTTAAGGTTAATCCCCCTTTAAAACCTCTCAAATTAGGTCAAAATCCACCTAAACGTGGCGCTCGACGTTGGTGACACCAACAGTGGCGTCGGGGGCTCCAGCTTGGCGTCAAACCAGGCGTCAGAGGTGGCTTCGGTCAACAGGTTTCGGGTTTACTGACGCTTGGCGTCAGTGGGGCCCAGAATGGTGCCGATGGTGCCAACTCCTGTACAAACTTGATTTTCACTTGTAAGTTTTTGAGATCTTTCCGTTGGTAGGTCGTGGGCCCGTAACTCTTTTACTAGCTCAAGTTATGCCCGTTTTAAGTTACTGTTGTATTTTAACTTCTCTTTTACATTTCTTTACCTCTCGAGCTCTAATTTTTGTCCCGTTCCTTCCAACTTCTTCATATTCTTCACATTAATCCTACGAAAACAAGAATATCCTAAGATTAACTCTATTTCTCATAAATTCACACGTAAAACACGAAAATAAAGCTTTTAAACATTGAACATTCATCATCCGATCACAATCCCTACAATTACCTTTTGCTTGTCCTCATGCAAAGCTTAATTTTTTTTATAAACCCATCGTTACAAATACACGTTACTAATCACTTATCAAGGCTCAGTTAATGTGTGAGGTCATACCCTTATTTACAATACTTACATCATTCATAGATTTACATTCTAGCAAATATTATAGTCAAGTAAAATAGGAAATCATCCAACTAGGCTTAATGTGCTTTTGATTTTTAGTTTTATGCACCTCCCCTCACAATAATTCACTCCTCTCGATTTATATCTAGACTAGTAAAATATATACTAGTATAATCACTCAATAACCAATATACCATCTTCTACACATAAGCTTGTATAGCAATCACACCTCTACCACTTACATAGACTCTGCACATATCTAAAGGAGTTACACATTTTTAGGCTTAGATAAAGGTAGGAACTTTTGGCTTTTAAAAGTGGCTACACAAAAAGAAAGATAAACCAGACCATTAAACAATTCTTATTAACATGAATAACAGAACTAGATCATTTTGATCCATTCTAAACAACTTTTTTCTCCTCTTTTTTATTTTTTATTTTGTTATTATTATTTTTTTCATTATTTTTCATTAAATTTTTCATCAATTTATTTATTTTTTTAAGCTTGACTTTGGATGCTCCTTCACTTTGAATGGCTTCATCGTCGGCTATCACTTAATAACTTTGGCTTTATGTATCGGGTTTAACAAATGAATGGTTTAAAGCTTGAAGCTCGACATGGCTACTAATTGTTTGGACGGATAACAATAAATAAAAAATAACAAGTAAAGGAGGGTTCCAAGATTGCCTTGTCATTTATATGCTAACATCTTGACTTGCTTATGGCTTTGGCATGTATCAAACAATACAAATTCTGCAACAAGTGTAGTATATGGCCTAACCTTAAAAAATAAATAAATATATGATTGTGTAAGAATATAGGCTACCAATGTCCACATGAGTTTATTATATTAAAAGCATATTAACCCTAACCAGGCATCCTTAAAATTTTAAAAAATGACCAGCTAGAATTACTTTATCCTGCAACTTAAAGAATATGATCATGACCTACGATCTACACCAATCTTTTGATAAGCAACAAACTAGTGATTAACATTGAAAATTTTAGTCTTTAAACACAATAAACTTCATTTGAATATTTGCAAAAAAAGTAATTTTTTTAACTTTTTCTGAAACTTTTACCAAATCCTCTCATCCCCACACTTAAGATGTACATTGCCCCTAATATACCAACTAAATGTTACTAATGGTGTGGAAACAATGTAATTTCAAGATCAGACCTAATCTTATCGTATTCACAAACCATTTACAATGAGTTGGGGACTCACCATCAATAACCAAAAATTAAAACTAACTACAAATTAACTTAACAATTAATGAGGGAAACAAATACACCTTGCTATATATTTAAGGCAAGATCTTTAGTTGTATTAGTGATCTTCAACATCTCGTCCACTAATCTACAAAACATAGTAAAACTCGTGTAGAAGTAAACTTCTCACTTCATGATTAACACCTCACATTTAAATCAACAATGCATCCCCTTCCGCATACTTAAAGTATTGCATTGTCCTTAATGAAACTTTTAAGTGAAAATTTGTTAAAAAATAGTTAAACTTCTAAATAAAAATTAAAAAAATCAATTTAATGATAAAATTCCTAAACTCACTTTTGTAGGAATTATGGTTGCATTTAGCATATGCAACTAGCCTTTTAAACCATCCAATAGGCTCAGGTGGACGAATCTAAAGTTATGAGGGTTTCTTGTGAACACACCCATAAAGTTCTTAAAATAAATTAAAATAAAATCATAAATAAACAGAAAGCAAGACTAAAAAACACAAAATACCTTGGGTTGCCTTCAAAGTAGAGCTAAGTTTTAGGTATTCAACCAAACCATACTTTTCAACACTCATGGTAGTCGAATGGGGTGCTTGCCTCCAGATTTTCCTAGTAGATTTACTTTAAATGATCCAGTTCATTTTCTAAGTCATTCCATTTTCTCCCAAACTCCATCTCTATAACTCGGACATTCATAGGATTAGGTGGGTCAACCGCTTTTTTCTTCATTTTTGGTTTCTCCTTCATCGTGTCCACCTTCTTCACCAACTCTTTATGTTTCCACATATCTACAAGCTTAGCCCTGTCATAGTTAAAACCAATCTCAAAAGTGTTGTCCTATATGTGGAATATAAGGAGGAAAACGCTCGTTAGTAATACCAGCCTCACTAGGTTCATCATTAACAAAATAATTGATAGACTTGGAAAATACATCAAAAAGCAACTTACGGGTTTCCAAAGTCATGTCAATTGTTCCGTCTTGGCAGTTAATTTGAGCATTTGCAGTTGCCAAAAACGGTCTACCCAATATGACTTGAGGTTGTTCCCACGTCCTCTAGTATGCATAATCAAGTACCATGAAATCCACAGCGTAGTAAATTCTCCCACTTTGATTACTACATCTTTCACCATCCCCTGAGGACGTTTATGAGTTGAGTTGGCTAACACTACGGTGGTGTCAACTTCTTGGAGAGGGTCAAACTCATATTGATCATACAACATACCCAGCAAGATGCTAACACTAGCTCCATAGTGCAAGAGAGCCTTATTGATTTTAAATTTTCTGACTTTGATTGGAATAAAGGGTGCTCCTGGGTCACTCTCTTCAACTTCCTCATCTTTTCCCAGTTCATCATTACGTTCAATAAATTATGGTTGTGGTGTAATGTCACGTTCATAAACATCACAACTTGAGATAGTACTTGCTGCATTGATATGCACACTCCTTGTGTTCTTTGCGTGTTTGATGTTGAGTATTGATAGTGGTCTCGCTAGGCAATGTTCCTGGTTTTCTTCTCAATTGTGCCATTTCTTCTACTATTTTCCCAACTTGCGTAGCTAATGTCTCCACTGTTTTGTCTCATACCTTATTGTCCTTCTTAATCTCTCTAAGGAAGTCCATTACTTCTAATGAGTTTTTTGAGCCTCATTGGTTAACATTAGGTTAATAATTTCTTTGATATCCTTTGTTGTACCCCCTTGATTGTAGCTTTAGTTGTTATATGGTGGTTGTCGATTCTGGTGTGGTTGACCTCCTTGATTTGGTACCTGAAAATGAGGATTAGATTGGTTAGATGGGTTGATACTTAAAAATTAGGATGATTATGCAAACCTTGATGATATGTATTAAAATTCATATCATATTGCTTTTGGTCACCATATGCTTGGTTGACCTCTTCTTCAGCTCGACCTAATTACAATGGGCAATCTATGATTACATGTCCCAAATCACCACATCCTTCACATAAGGCAAAAACTTGACCGTTTTATGGTGCCACATTTCCTCCATTGCAATTTAAACTTGACAATTGACGTTTAAACATTTGATTTACTCTCTCTAATTGTTCTAACCTTTTATTGGCATTAGTAGTGCCTGCAGATCTGATAATTGCATGTTTCTTCTTCCTATTAGATTGAGCTTGCATTTTTAAGTTTACCGCCATCTTTCCTAAGAATTCCCAATCCACTTCCACGTGATTGGAAAGAAATGTTCTGCCTGTGGTGGAATGCACATCCTGGCTATCATCGGTGGATAGAACATTATAAAACGCATTGATCAGCTCCCATTGTGGAATACCGTGATGAGGGGAATTCCTCAACAGTTGCTTAAACCTTTTCAAAGCTTCATAGAAAAGCTCACTCGGTTTTTGTTAGAAATTTCAAATGTTGGACCTCGCATCGCTTGTTCGTTGAGGTATGCAATATTCTTTTTATAATTGTTATTGTATATCCTCCCATGTAAAGATGCTTGCGGATGACAAAGATAAGAACCATTGTTTTGTAGCGTCCTTCAATGTGAATTGGAATAATACTAGCTTGACTTGATCCGGTGTAAACCCTTGTCCTCCAATTGTTCTACATACCGCTTTAAATTCAGAAATATAAACGTAAGGTTCCTCGGTTCTTTTACAATATAAAGATGGCAACTTGTTTAAGCCTTGTAGTCTCACTTTAAAGGATCTACCATGTGTAACATGACTTACTATAGGAGATGAGTTAACTGTAATTTGAGGTCTAAAATGGCTTTCAACTCCTCGAATTGGTGCATAATGATGGACTTGTGGAGGAGCATCATGATGTTGAAAGAAATCCGGTTAAGGATATTGATTCATTGGTTGCTTCATGCCTCTTGGTGGTCCTTGATTAGCCATTTGAAAAATTAGGTTGAAGTGTTGATTATATCGTCCTGAATGTTGATCACCATAGTTAAAACCAAATCCATCTTCATCCTCCCCTCCATATTCAGCATTAGGATTTTCATGCTCAATTCCAACATCCTAATTCGATACCCAATCCCTTATGTCTTCTAACCTGTTCTTGCTTAATGGGTTGATTAGGTTATGAATATACATGAGGATTTTCAACCAATTGGAATTATGGTGGTTGAGGGTACAGGATTTCCTTAAACTAGGTTAAATGGAGGGGCTTGTTGTTGTGGTGGTGGAACATTCTATTACGAGAATAATAGGGAGGAATATCACCCAAAAGTTGTTCCCGTTATGGAATAGGCTGATTTGGTGGAACAACTTGATTACCCGAGTTATTCATATCGCTAAGCGGTTTGCTTTCTAGTGTTTTGGAAAGCCTTCGTAGGATCTAACTAGCCTTATCTGATGAGGTTCCTTCATCGGACCGAGTACCTCCTCGTGGAATAGGAATTGTTGAAGTGTTTGCCTTGTGAGATACTCGGTTGTCTCGTGTTGTTTTATCAATCTCAGGATGGAAGAGCAATGCTGAAGTCCTTCCGGAATATCTCGTAGGCATAAGATTCTTTAACTACCTAAAAAAATATCTTGAGTAATCCCAAACGACAAAAAGAACAAATAACTAAAAACAAGAAAAAGAAAATCTTTTTGATTTTTTATGGATTTTTTTAAGAAAACAAATAACTATTATTAACATTAAGCGCAAAGATTCCCCGGCAACAACGCCATTTTGATCGATGTCGTGTGGTTTGTCAAAAATATAAATTAAAGAGTGCCAAGGGTGTCGAATCCATAAGAAATCACATGAAAGTGCAAGTAACAATTAACCTAAGAGCATTAAACATTAAAAAGTAAATTGCTTTATGAAATTATTTATGAAATAATTAAATTGACGAAATAAAAGTTTAGGTTTTCAACCATCTTGGGGAAAAAGCAATCCACTTGGGGATTCTGGCTTAGCAAAGTTATGTTTATTTAGTGAAACCTATTGAGAAGTCATTAATGGTGACTTACATATGATAAGATCTAACTAACAATCATGGATTAAAGCTTAAAGGACTTCATTCACAGAATCACTAATTTGAATTATGTAACCCTAATTCTAACAATCAACCACATAACAATTAAAGGAAACCAAGGTTATAGAAAACTAAGATTAGGTTTAACATAACCAAATTATTTAAATAATCAAATCATAAATTGAATCCTATAGAACTTAAAAGGTTCAAGATTCAATCTCAAATATAAGTTACAAACTAAAAAACAAAAACTTGACCCGTCCCCCAAAGTGAATCATAATTGATTTAGCCTTGCGTCATCATCAATTCTTAAATACAATTGTAATTGATCATGTGAATTTGGATTATCTTGTTGTGAAATGCTTTGGAATTGTGAAAGATAGAAGCTTTTTCGTCCAAGAATATTGTGTAAAAAGGTGATTTCCGTGTTAGGGTTAATCCCCTTTTAAAACCTCTCAAATTAGGTCAAAATCCACTAAAACGTAGCGCTTGGCGTTGGTAGGGCCAACAGTGGCGTCAGTGGCTCCAGCTTGGCATCAAACCAAGCGTCAAATGTGGCGTCGGTCAGCAAGTTTCGAGTTTACTGACGTCGGTGGCATCGGTGGCGCTCAAAATGGCGTTGCACAAACTTGATTGTCACTTGTAACTTTTCGACATCTTTCCGTTGGTAGGTCTTGGGCCCCGTAACCCTTTTCCTAGCTCACGTTATGCCCATTTTAAGTTACTGTTGTCTTACAACTTCTCTTTTACATTTCTTCACCTCTCGAGCTCCAATTTTCGTCCCATTTCTTCCAACTTCTTCCAACTTCTAACACAAGAATATCCTAAAGTAACTCTATTTCTCATAAATTGACACGTAAAACATGAAAATAAAGCCTTTAAACATTGAATTTTCACCGTCCGATCAACGGGTAACTTGCTTTTTTTTCCTTCGGTGCTACGCAACGAAAGTCCAATCATTTTTCCCACATGCAACTCTACGTTATTCTAGTCATTATCAGGTCGGCTCATGAGAAACCATACAAGCCAAGTCTTGTGGCGAAACTCTAAAATAGTAAGCTTTAGCGGTCAACTCAAAAATATGTGGTGTGAGACATGTAGTTTTTCTCACACGCAACACCATGTTAATTTAGTCGTTATCATTCGCATTGTCAGAAACCATAAAAGCAAAGTTTTGTGGCTAAACTCTTAAATACTAAACTTTAATGTCCATAGTTAAAAAAATAAAACTTCACTATAAATAGTTTGGTGGCCAGATTGTAAAATATTTAAAGTCAATGGGTCAAAGTCTAAGCCAAACTTGAAAATTACATGGCATGAGTTCAACCATTTTTCCCACACGCAACACTGTGTTATTTTTAGTCGTTATCATTCAGGCTCGTTAGAAACCATAAAAGCAAAGTTTGGTGGCAGATCTCTTAAATTAATACCAAACTTTATTGGCCAATGTCGAAAAAATAAAATTCACCATAAATAGTTTGGTGGCCTAATTATAAAATCCTAAACTTAAATAGTCAAAGTCTAAAAGTACACAAAATTCTCCAAGTCAAATAAGAAAATTCTTCACCCACACCTGCCTAACTACACTCGCATCTAGTGCTTGTTCACTCGCAAATGGTCGTTCACTTATATGGAATATAGATTGTTTATTTGTATGTAATTTTACTTCACTTAAATGTGACATAAGTTACAAATACCTCTTTCATTCTCATGTGAAACTAGTTTTTTTACCCGTCGCGCGTTGCCGTGAAATCGTAAACGACGTGATAAAGTATACACTACAATTGACCCGACCCGCTTCCGAACTATATTTACGTCAATACGCAGAGCGACTTGAATGTATACCGTTGAATGAAAACGTATTGTATTTGACCGATTCTATTTCAAACAACATTTATGTCAAAACATAGACTTACAATTGCTCCGATTTGTTTCCGGACTAAATTTACGTCAAAACGTAGAGTAAAGAAAATGTATTATATTTGACTCGACGCTTTCTAAACAAAACTTACGTAGAAACGAATATCAACTCAAAGTGTACAAAAAATAAGCACGAAATGTTTTATATTTGAGTCAAATTATTTATGAAGAAAATGTAGATCAAAACAAAGACGTATGTCGAAAGTTAGACAATTATAAAATGTATATAAAAATAGGCATGGAAACAAATTATATTTTGCCCGAGTTGTTTCTATTACATTCAAACACATACGGACTTGGATTTATACCGATATGTAAACAAAAATATAAACTTAAGAAATTAAAAAAAAACATTTATAAAAAGGTAGAAGTAAAGGAAAAAGAAGAAAAACCCAAAAACAACAATTGCTTTTAATGGGATTCAAACCCACGTAAGCCTAGTTGGAAGACTAACTACCACTCCAACCACAAGCTCCTATGTTGACACCTTTGAAAGCTAATTATTTAAATAAAACAAAAGTCGGTGGGGGTGTATGTGAATTTTATACTCAATTACATATGTTGTCGGTATGTAATGTGAGTTGAACCATATAAAATATGAACCAATACTATTTATCATTAGTGGCTACGTAGATTTTGTGAGTGGCTCCAATATTAATTCACCATTAAGCTATGTTGTATAACTCCATAATGTCATCATGCATGTTGTTTGTGGATGTCAAGTGTATACATCATCCATCATCCTTATCCATTATGATCTATTAATATTTGATTTTGGTGGCCAATAGAAATTATTTAATTGGTTATCAAATTAAATCATTTTAGGGTAGAGAGGGTACACCCACTACACTACACAATAAACACATCAATCAAATTTTAGCATGTCACATTACATCACACATTTAAATTTAGTGAGGACTGTACTGCCACACCATACCACACTACACACTACTCCACACACACAAGCAACAAACACAACGAAAGATGAGTATATGCCGTGAAAAAGGAAAAATGCGCGTGAAGGGGGGTGGCAGAGGATGTGTCGCTCGGCGCCAGGCCTTGTCGTGGGTTCACAGTGTTGGTGCTCCTCCCACCCTTATAATCATGTTGTGAAAGTCATGAATTCATATGAACTCGGCACATGCAAATGCAACTTGTAGAAAACGCAGTAAAGGTTGTAAGTCACTGTTCAATTTGTTCAAAAATTATTATATATGATGATATGAAATACATTTTAAATAAAAGAAGTTCAAAATTTTTAAAAATAATGAAGGTTTTAAGATTATGAAAAAGTATTATTTATTTTAAAGTTTGATTGAAATATATGATATTAACTGTTAAGCTTCGTGTTGTGTGCCTCTATCTTAATACTTGTTGTTGCTAATACTTTATTTATAATACTTGTTGCTATGAGCATGTTACCTAATAAAAAAGTAGGTTTTGTTGAGACGTGAGTCTATGCGTCTTT
This sequence comes from Flaveria sonorensis, assembly GCA_025506505.1. Classification (NCBI taxonomy): domain Eukaryota; kingdom Viridiplantae; phylum Streptophyta; class Magnoliopsida; order Asterales; family Asteraceae; genus Flaveria; species Flaveria sonorensis. The sequence goes on along the minus strand of CM046438.1, from coordinate 52,557,693 downwards.
TTAAAAGCAACTTTTTTATCTCATAAAATAAAGGTAAGGTTTGTCTTCGTCTCATTGTTTCCAGATTCTTCTATAAGAACGACACTCATTGGATATGTGTGTTTGTTTATTGAAATATATGTTGTTAAAATACATAGTTTTTTTTCTAGATCTGTAAATAAACAAAACAATATTTTTTCTTTTTGTTTGTGTAACTTTTAATCAAATGGACATGAATGCTAAAATGAATGGATTATCTTGTTTCGTTAAAAATGTATTGTGCATGTCCCTTTGTTTAACTTTAACAGAACCAACGAACGAATGATCTTATTCGTGTTTGTTCGTTAAGAAAATAAACATGTTCGTATTCGTATTATGTTTGTTCGTTACTATTTAAAGCGAACGATTCTCAAATATAAATGTACGTAAATAAATACAAGGAACATGACTTATAACGTGCTAAATAAGTTTATCACTAATATGCTAGAATGTTTTATTAAAACGTTAAGTAAAAGTTAGTTTGCCCCAATGGATGAAGATTATCATCAAAACAAATTGATTATAAGTTAATATTCGTAAATTTTTGTTTAGTGTTTAAACAAACGTAAACAAAGGAAAATAAATGAGTGGACACAAAAAATGTAAATAAACAAATGTATCATTTTTATATCTATACAAATATATATTACATATTCGAATGATAAGATGGTAATTTCAATTAAAGTGTAAAACACTTATACAACATTTTAAGCATAAAACACAAGTTCTTTATGCAATAATTTTACTTTTGCCCTCATTTAATTAACTTCTTCTAATTATTGTATTATTTAATACACATTACTAATACATTATTTAATAATGTGATATTATTTAATTCACTTTATTAAATTTTATTTTATTTATAATAATATAAATTGACATTTAAATTTATATTTACTAATTATATTTTTATAACTAAATACTATTTAAATTAAGTATTATTTTATTTAAATATTTATGTATATAACTTATATATATCTTCATATTTATAATAACTATAATACTAATATTTTTCTAAAAGCATATTGTGAGTTTAATAATTTTAATATATATCTGTATCTTTTATAATAAAAGTGAAAGGAGGATAGAATAATAATTTTATATATGGATTAAGACCTTCATATGAAAAGTCATGTTTAAATTTTAAAAATTAACCATTTTATTTCATTCATGCCCTTACAATAAAGTATAACATATGATGTTTATAATACAAATGCTAAAACATATACACGTGGCCAAACAAAACCGCCATTTACTTTCAATGTCGTTCATTCATTGCGATTGAGCAATAATCCTTCTTCCCCTTTCACTTACCGGTTGTTAACAGCTCAATAACAATCAAGATAGTAATTTTTTGTGACAATTTTTCCATTAACTTTCTCCGGTCTATGCAAATCACCACCGAAAGCTGCATCCGATGATTATAAAACTCTAACCTACATTCATAAAATGAAACCCCCCCAAAATATATGTAATAAGTGATTTCCGATCACAAATACCACTCATACTTTCACTAATTTTGTTGGGATAATACAATTGTTGTTTTCTTTCATTCAATTTTTTTAATAATTATATTTTGATTTTTTAATTTACGTCATAACGCACCGAATCGATACTGACTAAAATCAAATTTTTAATAAATCACGCAACAGCCGTACCGACGTAACACGCGAACATTTTTACTAGTTGATCTATTATGTATGTTTTCATGCAGCAAGAGTTAAACATATTATTTTAATAATATTATTATTTTAATCACTTAATTTGCTTCTCCAAAGTCACAGTTGTCTTTTTCTTTGAAATAAGTGCACTGCTTTATTGCTTCTTTTAAGGTTTCTGGTACCATTAAACCTTAATACGGTTGGTTCCAACTTTGGTTTGTTTTAAATATGTTGTTATGTGATGAAAATTTTTATGGTTGGATTTCACATTTTAAGAATTTTGTTTAACATTTTGTTCATAAATGAGTCTCGTCAAATATAAAATATTTACGTGTATACGTATTATTTTTTTTTGAAATGAGTGCACTACTTTATTACTTCTTTTTACGGTTTCTCATACCATTAAACCTTAATACGGTTAGTTCGAAGTCTGGTTGGTTTTAAATATATTGCTATGTAATGACAATTTTTTAGGTTTATTTTTTCATTTACTGCAATTAACAATTCTCTTAGTGAATTTTTTTCTATAATTATTTTCTTACAAATTAATGATTCTCTTAGATTTTATTTCACGTGTTCTACTTTTTTTGTCTGGTTATTTATAACTTGACAAATTGAATTTTAATAATCCAAACAACTATTTACTGGTCAACGATAATTCATACTATTAAGTAGTTCGATATACGTAATTTCAATTATATTTTATTTCAAGAAATTAATTTATAATTTTTATATATTTATTAGTAATTGTTAATCTAATACTTTTATTCAACTCGTGTAGTGTACGGGTTTCTAAACTAGCAGATAATTATTTCGCTTATTATCGATCAATGCATAATAATTTGGATTATTAAAATTCAATTTACCTAATAACATTTCTATATATATATGCTCGTGGTATTTTGTTATATTTGTTTTCCTTATTTCGTACATGATGTTATTGATACATGATTTTATTATAGTTATATCTTTTGTGTAAGTTTTATGTTACTGTAAACAATATTTCTGGTTTATTACATGTACAAAACTCATGTTGCATCGTGACGAGGAGCTTTTGCTAGTTTAAATAAATGAACAAAAGCGTATATTTATGCTTTTTGAATTATTAAAATAAACAGAAAATAAATGAATTTTCTTACGAGACACGTAAAAGACACACTTTATACCCTACAAGCTATGACTATTTTACATCTAAAATCATCACATCGTATAAAATTCAAACTCAAAATCTTTAATTGAACAGTTAAGTTGGTTTTACTTTTTGAGTTTTGATAAAAATAATCATTTTTTTCTAAAATATTATAAAAATCAATTTACCTACAAAAGTTTTATAACTTGTTTTAATTAGAGTTTAAAAATTTCATTATTTGTTTCAATTTTATTCAATATAATAAAGTTTTCGGGCTAAAATAAAAACAACTTATGAATTTTTTGAAAATAAGATAATGCTTTCTAATAATATGTTTGTAGAAACTCAAAAAAAAAAAATTGAAATGAACTCTTTAATTAAAACTACATCACTTAATCATAAATAAATCCTCTTCCTCTTCTTTACTTTGATGGGTTGATGTATAATTGTTTCTAAAGTCTTCTGGACGTAAAAATTTCCAAACTTGTAACACACTTGTGTCGATGATAGACTCAGTTAAACCACTTTCAAGGTGCCCATAGAATTGATAAATTAGGCACCTGAGTGGTAAAACACGTGTACTTAATAAACCATCCCCACATACCCCCATCAAACCCCACCATGTCAATTCCGGTGACGTTGCTGCTGATTCTAAGCTGCTCGGCGGTGGTTTTAGTCCGATCACAGCCCGTAGTTCCGTCCAAGTACGACGGTTTCGTGTACGGGAAACGGGCTGCTTCGACGGCCACCGTGATGATCGAGGCGTTTTACGATCCCGTGTGCCCCGATAGCAGAGACTCATGGCCCCCGCTCAAACAAGCTGTCGATCACTACGGTCCAACCCTCGTATCTCTCATCGTTCACACCTTCCCCTTACCGTTAGTATTCCATCTTTCTCCCACACGCACAAACTCGATCTATCTCTAATTGTTAAAAGCTAGTATCAAGCGGAACTTCGTACTTTGACTCGTTTAATAAAAGACTTGAGTCCAAGTTACGCATATCATGCTCAAGTCAGCTACGAGCTTAAATGAATCGAGCTCGAGCTTAAAAAGTATTTTATTGATTGACTGAGCTCGAGTCGGCTTGTTTACACCCTGCTATTTATTTAAGTTTAAGTCGAGATTACACCTTACGATCCCGTTTTCTCTTTAATGTTGATTTTCTCAACCTGTAATTTTAGTTGTTTTGCATAAGTTATTCGATTAAAACAAACATTCATGGTTTGATCAACAAGTAGTTTATACGACTTGGGTTTGCCTCACCTTGCACTTCTAATAAATGATCAAATTGTAAAGCACAACTTTCTGCTAGAAACCTTCTAGTAATACATGAAAGCTAGATGTTGCCTGTTATATCTATCAAAGGTACAACAACTAAAGCTGATATTACGACATTTTATGCAACTTTGTAAAGCAAATGAATTTGGTGGAATTTTTTTAAAGTGTGCATTTTTTCTTGATTAAAGTTGAGGGCTTTTTGTAATTTACTTTGTTACAAATTGATTTATGAAGAAAAAAAAAAACAATTTCAATTTATAAAGCAAGTATTCTTTTGAAGCTCGAACTTTATATTTTCCTTGTGTAAAATTGTGGCTTATAATATAACATGTAGTATCGTGTTATACACTATAATCTTTATATCTCCACCTCTTTCTAAGTAAGATGTAGCGTATAACATAACGTGTAGTATTATGTTATATAGTACAACTATTGTATTTCTCATCCTTTTGTAAATCAGTAAATGTAACATTTACCACATCTTGTTTTGGTTTGGTCCCTTTCTATCTACAAACTGCAGTGAATTTTTTGTTGCAGATACCATGACAACTCTTTCATCACTTCCCGAGCTTTGCATATTGTCAATGAGTTAAATGCTTCAGCTACATACCCTTTGTTGGACGCGTTTTTTAAGCATCAGGTTACAACCCGTAGTTACTTCATTAAGTGTTAGAAATAACTGATTTATAGCATAACTTGCCATTTATTTAAGCATTATATCGTTAAATCTGCATGTTCAAAGATCTTGGTTATCTGCTTATCGGGATACTTTCTACTGATCACCAGTGGCGGAGTTTGAGCACTCCCTATATGGGGCTGGGGCGAAATCAAATTCTTTTAAGGGGGGCGAACTGAATATATATATATAATTTACACTACCTGGCCAAAAATTTATACTACTAAATCGAAAATTAACACTACTGACGAAAAAAAAGAGGGGGGCGGGGCCCTCCGGCCCCTTAAATCCTTCGCCTATGCTGATCACGCGTTTGTTGACAAACAAACAGGAGCTGTTTTACAATGCACAGACCTTGAACATGTCGCGAGAAGCCGCTCTTGATCAAGTTATAGGGTTCGCATCATGCACTCTCGGGAACTCCATCCAATCTGCCATCAAGTCTGGATTCAAGAAGTCGAAAACCAGTACCAAAACTAGGGTTTCATTCAAGGTAAAATCAACCAACCTTGCTTTGTGAGTTGTACATTGTGCTTAAAAAGTAGTACCATAGATCGATAAGGAGAATACAGTAGCTTTTCTCTATTATACACTTCTGTTTTGATTTTGCAGTATGGTTGTTCGAGAGGGGTGTATGGCACGCCGTTTTTCTTCGTTAATGGGTTTTTGATACCCGTTAGTGATGACACTATCGACTACGACGGATGGAGAAAAATCATTGACCCGCTTACTAACAAACAGCGACACTCTTCTTTGAATGTGCTCTGATTGTGAAAACGACTTCATTTCCCTTGCCTTTCTTTTGAAAAACTGTGTTTATGGTTGGGTTTCGGTGTTGTACTATATGAATAAAACATCGAGATAATACATGAACATGTAATTTACCTGCAAATTTCATCTTGGTTGAGTTATTTTTTGGTTATAGTCATAAAATAACATAGGTATAAGTCTTAATGTACAACTAGTGTTATAGCCGCGTGTTAATGTGGTTAAGTTATTTGTTGGTTTTAATCATAAAATAACATAGGTACAAGTCTTAATGTACAACGAGGTATAGCCGCGTGTTGTTGCGGCCAACTATGCGGCGGTTGGAAAATTATACCTTAAATAGTTGATTTTCGGATTATGACCGTCAAAGTATTGCCTTAATTATCATAAACCGGTCCGGCCCCTCAATGTCGACGTTTCATGTAGGTAAAATGGAAGTGAGGTGCCAATGATCCTCATCTCAAATGGTTAAGATAGGGTACTTAAGACAATTAAAAATGGGTAGTTCTTGGGTTCGAGTATTGTTTAGAGCAAAAATGCTCTTGGTTGAGTCAACGGGTTGGCGGTGTGGTCCTTGCTAGAAATAAATAGGTGGGTCCGACTAATATAACACATATACTCCGAAACCGGGTCATACATTTCTCGTTAAAAAAAAGTCAAATGTCTAACAGTAATAAATTGCCACTTGGGTTGGAGGTTGGTTCGAACTCCGCCTCATGATTATGTATTTTTTTTTTTATACAACACCCAGATCCCATGGTGGAGTAAATTACATTAAAAGGTCTATGTACTAAGTTATTTTATGGATTTGTTCTTTTAAGTATGAGAAATTACTTAGTTTCATCCCACCAAAATGCTAGCAATATTAACACAAAAGTTCCCCAACATTAATAGAAGTTCACTTTTTAAGTTAACTTCTTGTGAAATGATTAAAATATCACCATTTAAATTTAAAAACAATATATATGTGTATTGGTAGATCTCACTTGATTAAATATAACCCAACTCAACTCAACTCGCCGCTCCTCCTCGCATTGTCTCCCTCTTCTCCTTCGCCGTCTCCCCCTCCTCCTCGAGGAGTTGTACCACTACAACAGGCGGATGACCTACCACCTACCAAAACCACCAACGAGGACTACCACCACTACATTGTATAAGCTACAACCAATATCTATCATCACTGTATTCTTCTTTGATTCCACAATCTAATATTGTAGATCAAAACTCTAACCCACTCCTTTCTTCTTCCTTTCTTTTTCATTGAAATCAATCGATGCCAATTCCATTTTTCCAATCAACAGTGGCTTTTCCCCCCTCCCAATTAGCTCATTAGCAAGAACAACAACCTGACTAGAGACATGAAAGATCCACTAGAATAGCCTCGTCAATTTGGAATATTGATCTGGTTGTCGAGACTCGATAAAAAACAAGTTAATAACCAGTCTTAGCGATCTTAATTGTATAAGGGTAAGTAAGGTCATCTCCACAGGGAATTTATGAAAAATGTTTAATAATTGCAATTTGATTGACGAAAAGACAGAAACTTTAAACTAAAGATTAAAGCTTTGAATGAATTAACGAATACACATGTATAAAACAAGAAACTTTGAAATGAATATACTTAATGAAATAACTGGTTTATTAATACATATATTTATTATATTTATATTAGAAAAATAAATAAATAAATATCATAACAATAATAATATTAAAAACAATATCAACTAATCAACTAAAATATATATGTATAGATGTATAACTGTGAATGTGTATATTTATAAACCTTTAAACAACAACTTTCAAGTAATAATAATAATAAAGAAAATAAACAATTAATAAGTAACAAAAAAGAAATTTAGAAAAAAAAATGCAGAGCTAATGGTAAGTACATTTGACTATTTCAAAACCATCTTTCATATACCCACCACCTGCGACTCCACCAAATCGGAAAAAATGGAGTTTTAATATTCACGCCACCCTTCTATTGCCGCCTCCCCCATGTGTATTTTTCAAGAGTGAGTTGACCTTACAAGCACGAGTTGTCCATACCCATTGAACCCTCGGTTATAAAACCGAGTTGTACCTTGTTCCGGTCACAATACCTCTGGTCTTTCTTTGTTCCTTCATCTTGGCTCGAAATCCGGCCACCCTCCTAGCGCCTCCGACCAACCTTGAATGATAACCAATCACAACACGATACCCACTTTCGCTCGTCTCAACTTGCTTCCACCTCCTCCGACCACCAGGAGCACCGCCACCTACTCCCCGTTGCTATTTGCGTTCTCCGGCAACCCATTAGTTTCAGATCTACAGCTTGCGGTTCAGGTAACCCACCAAACGAACTCCTTATACTGATTCAAGTGTGTTGTATACGTTTATACATAGTTAATCTTTGATAACTAATAAATCTATGTTATGCAAATTATTTGTGGATTTTGTATGAAACTATGAGTGAGGAAGATGATAATATTATCCATGGTCAAATATATCTGAAACTCGTAATCATAACAAATTATAAAAATAATAAAATTGTTTTGCATAATAAGATCAAAAACCAAACAACTCACGTAACTATTCCACTTTTTATTATTATTTTCTTGTTTAAATCAATGAAATACTTAGAAACAAGATTATGTGTTTATGTATATATATCTTATTAAATTAAGTCGATGCTTAGTATATTTGTTTTTGTATGTGGATATATATACAGCAACCTATATGTTAGTTCATCTTAATAAGTATACATAAAATAAATATACATCATTTAGAGAATACTATAAATACATCTCTTTATTATAATAAGTTGTAATCTTTAAAAGTTAAATGAAACTAAATAAACCTATCATATACTCATAGATAGTCCTGTGCAAGTTAAAAAGTTAAAAGAGTATATTACTAAAAAGAAAAAAAAATATATAAAAAGAAAATTACATATATAACTTGATTTCCTGTCTTCTCAAATTAGAAAGTTTTAACAAGTTAAGTAAAAGAGAAGTAGTTCAAACATATATGGTACTTAAATTTATAAATTTTAAAGAATAATATAAGCAAGTAACATTTTATAATAAACTAGTGGGTTAAACCCGCGCGTTGCGGCGAGGGTATAAATAATTTTAGGATTGTGTATTAGCTAACTCTCTCTTATTGTACTAACTCATATTTTATTTTTTTATTTGATTAATATGCGATATTAAACATATCTATATTACTGCAATGATGAACAAATTTGTAAATAACAAATTGTTTATGCATAATCACTTGTATCAAATATGACAAAATTGTTCTTAAGTAACTTAAAAATGGTTTAAAATTACAATATTATCCAAAAAGTTGTATTATATAGTAGTATAGGTATAGATATTAAGATAACCTTAAATATAATAGTCATAATTTAAATTTAATTAGAAAATAATAGAGTACAAGTATTTAAAGCTTAAAAGGGTATATTAGGAATAAATCTTATGACATTACATATTAAAGCTTGCAACTCTTCATATGCCATCTTAAAAATGATATAAAATTACAAATCTAGCCATTGTTTATGTATTATATAGTAATTAAGATTAAGATAAGAAATAACTATTTAACTTACATATGATTTTAACAACGAACTATAAGAAAAATGGTTCATAATTATTTTAATCCAACATCTAACTCTTCAAACTGGTTAGGGATAATAACTATTGTTTAATATGAAATTACATTACAACAAACAACGACATTATTCAATCTAAGAAATTACGTAGTCGTATTAATGTATATATGATATTTACTACTTTTAAAGTTAAAATTAAAAATTTCATCAAATATATTTATTAATTGTAGGTTATCACGACCCCTTTAAGAATCAAGTCTAACATCATTGTGATACACTAGTCAATGTACGGATTCTTACCCCACACTTTTCGTTATAGTAACTCACTTGATTGTTAAAACCCCTTTGACTTCCACATTTTGTTGAAATTCCTTATCATCTTTGGCTTTTTAATCCATTTTAATTGATCATACGTTTATTGATATCGTTATTTAGTATGATTTTTGTCATGTTACCTTGGATTTAGTATTACGTTATATGCGATTGAAATCTATTTAATTGAACTCATCATTATGTGTTCCTATGTTATGATATGATTACGTATTCGTTTGATGCTTCGAGAAAACATATTTGAGATATATCATTGCAGCTCTATTTCAGTTTGTTGTATTCTGCTACCCGAGCATGTCCCTACTTGTGGGGGTGACCACAAGCACGTCATTGCGGCATCTGTGACATGGCACTAACCGTGACGGTGAGCAGAGATCACGGCGTCTCCTTTGGCACTTGCGTGGTAAATTGGCCATATTATGTTGAGGAGGCGTATGGACTGGTCCTAGGATATATGCATATGATTATGGTGAATGGTTGTTGTGTATGCCCACACTCCATGTTACATTCGGTACATAGGGTCTGCAGCTCTATATGCATGTCTGTTCTAATATAACTTGGCTCAGTGGGTATATCCACATGATACGATTTACTTTATTGACTTATCTTACTTTGTATCGTATCATTTTATGTTACTTTATTTATTGATGTTATTGCAGTTATTATTATTGCTACTTGTGCCTTTATCCGTACTGGGCATTCGGCTCATTCCGTAAATATTTGTTTCAGCAGGTTCACAGGTTACTCCGGGTTGTGTGTGAAGAGAGATAAACTGAGCTTTAGGACTTTTGAGTGGAGTAAGCTAGCCATTTTTGTAGCATATGCTAGTCATCTAGATTTGTCTGATTAAATAATATGTAACGAATATTTTACCCTAGGGCTCTCAAACGTTGTTTTGATGATGTTCTCCTAACCTTCAATTATGGAATTATGTCTTATGTTTTGATTACTATTATAATGACTCGTCAGTTCTAATCGGGTTGGGGTGTTACACTTAAATAACAAAAACTGATCACTTTCGGATCCTCAATTATGCAAGATCAACAATTTATATGCTCAACTAGGGTTTGACAAAACCTAATTCTAAAGATTTCAACTTTTCGGTTAATGTAATAACAAAGGATCAAACTTTTAAGACTCGTTCATTCATAATGTTATAAACTCGTCTATATCAAATTACCTCTAGATTTTAGTGAGTTTACGATGCAAAGAAACCGAAAACTGATAATTTCAACAAGCAACTTTAGTTATAAATGAATCTCTTAAATTAACCAAAAGTTAAACTTACATTCAAAAACCATTGTCTAACAAACCCTAATGAAAACATATAAAAGGTCTTACTTAGCATAATCAATTCTCCCGGAAGCAATCCCCAAGCCACGTATCATCTCTCGAAATCTTGAATCTTGAACTGAGTAGAATGAGGATTAAGGATGAATTGGAATTATTTTAGAAGCTTGGAAGCACCAAAAATCCTTTGAGAAACACTAATTTCGGCTGAGAAGAGTTCACCTTCGAATTGGGGTTGGATGTGTTTAAAAAAACTTGAAGTTCCGTAAAATCCGGCATGGTCACCGGCGTATGATATGCCAACCATGGGCGTATCATACACCCACCCCTGTTCTTCGATGGCCAACTTTCTGTTTTTTCTTCAAATACGTCCACAAATACGCCGCCCATACATTGACTGGCGTATGATACGCCCATACCCGGCGTATCCTATGTCGGGCTGGTCTTCACTGTGCCTTTTTTGTACCTTTCGTCATTTGCAACTTCAATCCTTACAAATCAAAACACAAACAAAGTGAACTTGTTTTACATTAATCATGATGTAAAATCACACATTTAGGTCAATTAAACAATAAATTATTGCCACGCGATCAAATATTGCAAGTGCGACGACTGAAGAAAAGGTGAACGACAAACTCAGAGATGATGTGGGGTGGTTATGTTGGTGGTATGGAAGGTTGTGATGTTGAAGAACATGTTGAAAAATAGGTATACGATGTTGAAGAACGGTTAATATGGTGGTGGTATTACTGATGACTAGGTGGGGTTTGATTTGAACTTTAGAGAAAGAGAGAAAGAGAGAGAGAGAGAAAGAGAGAGAGAGAGAACGTGCAGATGGGATGATGAGTATGGAAGTGGTATAGTTGGCGCGACTATGTGTTAATGGCTTCAATTACGATGGGGAGCGGTGGTGGTTGCAGGTGGGGGAAGATGATGGAGAGTTTTCATCATTTTTAAAAAAAGTTAACAGATTAGTTAATTGTTGTTAGTGTCATGGACCCAACATTTTTGTGTCATATTTGAGGTTCAATCCAAAAAATGACATATCATAGGGACCTTTGGTGTAACTTATATGTTGTATACATTGTTTGCTTAAAATTAATTCGAGCCGACTAGGTAGGATGTGGGCTTTCTTTTGTCCAAATTGACCAACTGTTCGATCGCCTGACCAGGTCTAAAAACATGTTCGACTAAAAAAACAAAAGGCATGCTTCAATGGTTTCCCACTAGTTTTGCATCAGTTTTCATGTTCGTTCAAAACTGATTGATCCATTAGTGTACAGTCCATTAACTTGTAATTAAATCGGCAAACAGTAAGTATCGACAAACATTTAGCAAGAACAATCCATTGATCTGATTTTCAAAAGTTTACCTCTTCTTACTATAACTCAATTATCGGTGGCTAATGCGAACCACCTACGTTTTATATTAGTTAATAAATACTATTAAAGCAACACAAATTCATGTATGTTGGTTAATGTGGTAAGTTAGCGATGTGTGCCACCAACCATGTGGTCACAAGTTAGAGTCTTCAAAGACATTTATAAAAACCCATTTTCACACGCTTTAACGCTCGCATCATACACACACTTCTAATTTATACCTATCACACACTCTTCGTCTCTCCACACCTCACAGGCACACACATAATATTTTATTTCTATATTTTTTATGATAATATAAGGTTTTTCATAGATTTAAAAATTCGATTATACGGTGTTTTCTAATTTTCTTGTTTGTTTTCGTGTTTGTTAACTCTCATTTTTATTACCGTAATTTTTTAGTGATATCTTAATACACCAACGTGATAGTTTTTATATCCACACTCAAATACCTAAAGCGGAGTTATTGTAACCTCATATGTTCTTTATGTAATTAACAACCGCTCTAAAAAAAGCACACTTTTTTAGGTTGTCTTCTTCCTTTTCTTTTTTCTTAGAACCACACTACGTTTCATTTCCCTGAAACTAAAAACCCTCTCAATCAAAGATTACACAAACAGTTGATTTTAGGGTTAAATCAGAACCGTCTTCACGCTTGAAGCTATTCGGCTATTGCCGACCTCCGACGCCGCTAATCAAAACATCAACGACCTGACGTAACCAGTGGCGGATCTAGAAAACTATTTCAGGGGTAACGTAATTTAAAATTTTTTTTACCGTACATTAATACAAATAAAAGAAAAAAACATGATAATAAAAAAAGTTAAACAAATACCTAATTGATCTTAGAACTCTCACCTTCGATTTTTCATAGCTTGAAAACGAAACATTACATCCTCATTTGTTACTTCGTCAAACGTTTCCCTTTCAAGCGCACATATTAGAGCATTTTTCAAATATTCCTCCCCCATTCGATTTCGTAAATCCGTCTTGATAAGCTTCAGTTTAGAAAAAATATCTTTCAACGGTTGCGGTTGCAACCGGTAAAATCAGTGCTAGCTTCAATATCCGATAAAACAAAGGAAAAGAGAGATTATTTTCGGTTTCCACCATTAGCCGAGCAACATGACACATTCCATTCAAGTTTGTAAATCTATCATCTTCTTTTATCGAGTGATAAAACACCTTAAGCTCACCCAAAATACATTCTCTTTCATTCATATTAAAATCAATCAGATACATCTCAGAAAAAGCCACTATCTTAAATATGTCAAACTTTGAAAATCCATTACAAGGATTTAAACCCGATATATTTTCTACCAACATAGTTGATACCTCACTAAATCGATTTCCTAATTCTTGAATTTGCATATCCAAAACCGTATTAAAAATCTCAACCTCAAAATGATGTCGATTAGTAATGACAGTCTTTCGGTTTCTTGGGTTACCATAACTTTCCATCATATCCAACACCTTAATATGATTTTTTTCACAAAAACAAGTCACTTTTTCCAACATAGCATCAAACCCCTTTTGCCTTAAATCATTCAATGCTTGTTTTATTCCATTTATCAACTTAATCGCTTCTAATAAGTCTTGACTTTTTTTTTGAAGATGTTTAGATAAAACATTTGTGTGTCCCAAAATATGTTCCATCAAATGTGCATAAAAAACAAACTCAAGTTTTTTTAAAATAGGATAAAATACATTTTGCACTAGTTCGTTGTTGAGTGCTATCTTCTTTTTCTTTAACATAACGAAACAAGTCAACAACTTCCAGAAATAATTTAAGCACACTTATGATTGTTGGATGATGAGAAACCCGTCTTGTATCTTCGGCTCACTAATCAACTTTAATACTGAAAGAAAACAACCCTTCGAACGAGATTTCTCCAATTCATCATGACCTCGAAATGGTAAAGTATTTTCTAGGCAAAATCTAGCACTAATAACAGATCCTAATAATCTGTACCGGTTTGCAACTTTTTCTTGATCATTTATCGTATTTAACTTAACATCAATAGATTGTTTTTGTTTCAAAAGATCATCGCATTTTTGCATCACCTTATTATGATGACTGTTAACCGATCCAACATGGTCTTTTAAGGCACCCGGTTTATTCCAATTACAAAACCCTTCACTTGAACTTGAAAAAGTATCTCTTCCACCTTGATTGCCAACATTTCTTTAAACAAATAACAATATAAGCAATAAGCTTTGTCCACTTTAGTACTATACTCTATCCACGGATATGCATTAAACCATTTTACAATA